>OX463781.1:35478614-35927165 GCA_949825025.1 Siphlonurus alternatus
TTCTATGGGGAGATATGAGAGAGAGAAAGAGAGAGAGAGAGAGAGGGGGGGGGTAAAAAGCTGGTAGTGAATATATATAGTAAATAGGGAATATGGTTTCACATGGGAGTGAGGATTATATTTAAAATTATACAGAACGTTTAAAACAAATAACACGCGCTATATATAGTACTGCCGGCTTTTGTACTCGGTAGGAAAAAAAAAAAAAAAAAAGAAAGAGCTTTATTTTGCGGATGTTGTGTTGCCCTAAACGGTTGTAACTGTTGTGATGTGGAGAAGTTACTGAAATAGGAGAGAGTTCATATGTCATTACAACAGCTGCAGTTCATGTCGTACCAAAATGAGGACTTACTGTATTGTGGCGCGATGCCTCCTACAGATAAACTCTATCTATCTCTCCTCTTTCCACATTGCCAAAACCAGCGTCTCTTTTAGATCTTAAATTCTGAGACACTCAAATTTTATACTTCTTTTGTAACATCACTACAGAATATGCTTGCGCATTATGTTCTTATTTTATTTTGTAATGAGGAGTTTCATATTTTATTACGAACATTCGTTGCCTCTTAAAACTTTCCTGTACTCCTTAACTCCATAGCATGATAAAAAAATTAATGCTGATTGCACGGTAAGTATTTATGAACTTTTTTCAAACCGTTGCTGTTATTTAATAGACTTGAAACAATTTTTTGTAAATAAATAAACTTATTAATTTACCTTTTTAATGTATTTGATTTTTAGAGTCTTTGAACATTACCCCCTCTTTATAATTTTTTAGCATTGTTATTTTTTACGTCAATAGAGATACAGATTTGCAATTGAACGATGTTAAAGCATACATAAATGCATTTCAAATTGAGATTAACAGCTAGAGTTAAGTTAGATTTCCATGAAGCGATGTCAAGCGGGAAACAGACTTCCTCATCTTTTCCTGCGCAGCGATTTATACCATAGTACGATATTGAGGCTAGGAATTTCTTCCATTGACGCTTTGTCTCCCTCGAAATCGCTAGATGAAGATCCAGTCCTGAGGTGAATTTACGTGAGCGATTTTTTAGAGCGATAAGACGCGAGTATTGCGCACTTGCTGATAAATCCTATGGCGGCCATCTTTGCTGACGCCACGATGCACCAAAATTACTTCGCTCAATGAATATGAATCCACCTTTCTTCTGACTTTCTAGAACTTTAAAATAGAGTATTAGTATTTTATAAAAAAAAAAAAAAAAAAAAAAAAAAAAAAAAAAAAAATTGAACATCATGGGAGTTCATTTGGATCTATTTTATAATAATTGAATTATACGATAATATATTTTAAACTCGATGTACTTCATATCATTTCTGATGAAGCATTCGAATCGACACCCTAACACAAAATGATTCAGATACATCGTAGTCTAATTTCCATAAATGTCACACCATGTTTGCGGGCCGGGTGGTTGATCAAAATTTCTCGTGTTTTTCCAATAGTTGATTTGTAACATTTCAGGCTATACTAAATTACAGTTACGTTTCAAACGTAATTTCAAGTAAAAATACATACATGTATGTATAAAAAAAAAGAAGTTTTTTGTTATATAACGTGGTAGTGGAGATATAACTCAGGTTCATTGGTAAAATATTTCTAAAAAATCTCATCAATTATATAGAAAAGCAACAGTAACTGTTTTTAAGTCAAATACAGAGAGTATTTTGTTATGACGTTGTTATAATAATATATTATATAAACATTTTCATTAAAATAATATATTTTCATAATGAAATTTTATGCTATACAATAATTATTTCAGTTTCATGGAAAACTATTTTCATTTACTCAAAGAGTTTTCTTATATGTTATATAATATATTTTACTTTTGAAAATATATTTTTTAATAAAACAAAACAATGAGAGAGCTTTTGTCTTTGTAGTAATTTACAAGTTGTTGCAAATGTTCTTGTTAGATTAAATGAAGCTTATGTTTACCATAATGTACAATTTGTTTTAATTATTAGACCTTTATGATGGTGGCTTGTATTTACTTGTTGTTGCTAATGAAGATAATATAGTTGCAGAGCGGTTATATAATATCAGAGTGGAGTGGGTGGAGGAGAAAGGAAGGGGGGGGGATGCAGAGAGATATAAATAGCTATTAGGACAATTAGCACACTCTATATATATATATATCCCCCTCTAAAAAATACAACATAGTATATTACTTTCTCTCCGATAAAAGCATTTATAAATATTATATGACAGAATAATATACATAAATTAATATTTACTAATAAAGATAAATTGATAGAAATTGTAATTTTGTTATTGATGATTTTGAATTTTTTAAATAACTACAAAATAAATACTGTATACTCTATGACGAAAATATAAATTCAATTATTTTGCTAAATAAATTAATTTACTTTTACTTCCATATAATTGCATAAGTGTAATATCATTGTTAATCGTGTTTAAGATGTCATTGAAAGAGTCAGTAAATCCTATTATTCTGCTGCTTTAATTCCCACAGTATATACTAGAAGCACGTGAACCATTTCATTCCACATCTAGAGAGAGAGAGAACACCGGGGTGTTAGTGAACCACGAGGAATAGTGAGATGAAGTTAGCTTCCTCCAACATGACCTAAGAAAGTTTTAGGTAAGGGTCTTTTCTCTTTTCATTCTCTCTAGACGATTACATGTTAAACTAATCATCTGACAGTAGTAATAGCAACGAAGAAGACGTTGGCATCAAGGTACCACATAGGAATTCTTCTTCTTTTGTTCGCCCAATTTCATCTACCGTGACAATGATGACAAGGCTAGCGACCCTTCGCACTCCATTTCACTCGTACTAACACATAGAAAGAGAGGGAGAGAGGGGAAAAAAAAAAAGGGAAGACACGGCTTACTATTCCCAATGTAGAAGGATTCCAATCATTACTTCTTTATCTTTCATTCGGGACGTACAGACTGCCATCATTTTCTCTTGCTCTCTGCTACTTTACGACTTGGTCATAAATTTTTCTCTATTCAACAAAGATGACCTTTTGCTTGTTATCCTGTTACTTCTCTCTCTCTCTCTCTCTCTCTCTCTCTTGCTCTCTTTCTCTCACTTTACACCATATGTATCTCTAATATCATATTAAATTTAGAAAAATGTTTCATAATGACTTATTAAAATGAATTCTGAAGTATTTACATTAAAATATTTTATGTGAATTAAAATAAAAAAACAAAGTAATTATTAAAGGTAAAAAAAGGTATGAAGCAAAATATCGCAACCTTTTTTACATTTTTTTTTTTTTTTTACTGACCAGAATTTTTAATTAATTTTAAAAATCTAAAATTAAGAAACTTGGGTTCTTCATGCTCAATTTTAATATTGAATATATTGTCAAAATAATAAAAACACACCAAAGTTGATTTCATGATTTCAATTAATTGATATTAATTAAGGGTTTAAGAGTCATTCGTATAGCATTTTGAATTTCCAATATTGTAATTTTTAAACCTAAAATAATTAAATAGTCATTAAAATCAAGAATTTTGGTCCTAATCTTACAACACAAACTTATAAGACCATGCAGCAGGGTTGTGCTGGTAATTTGGTACCTTCCATTATTATCAATAACTTCGTTGACTACGATTCTCAAATATTCGAAAATACGGGATAAGAAAATATTGGGTGCGATTCACGAAGCAGTTAACCAGGTTTCTAACCACATTTAACTATACCTGTTTTACGTATTAAACCACCTAGTTAAACGTGGTTAAGCTAAACGTAGTTAGAAACCTGGCTAACTGCTTCGTGAATCGTGACCATTAGTTTTATCTATTTTCTTTAAATTTTATAACAACTCTCGGAACAAAGATGTTGTATATTTCTTATAATCCCATCCCGTCCTTTTGGGAATTTCTTTAAGTCGAATACCCAGAAGCACTGAAAGTTGCTTGTATTTAGTTTACTTTACTTTACTTTAGTTTTTTTTTTTTTTTTTTTTTTTTTTTTTTCCAGATTGTCTCTTATGTCTATTTTGATAATTGAATGTTGAGATAACTCAGCAGGTGCGTATTCCAGAAGACTGTGCGGCACTCCTCCCACCTGAAAACCTTAAGACACGATACGATTTTGCATACAATTTTTCCTTACAAGAAAACTTCAACTCCATTTTTCGTATATATTGAGACGAAATATTCTTGTACGGAAAAATGGTATGCAAAATTGTATCATATAATATACAGGTTTTACGAGTTCAATATCCCTTCTTGATTTTTTTCTGGCTACATAACTGCATGCAATGCAAGACAAAAAAGGTGTATTGATTTTTTTTTAATGTAGTCTCATATTTTGCTTAAAAATTAATGAAAAATCTAGAACCTTTTAAAGTTTTTCTTTATTTGTAATTCATTTTAAAAATGTATAATATTGCTGTAATATTATCAATGCTGAAGTAGCTTATGCTTATACTATTAATTTTTGTAAAAAAATCAGTATAATTATATATTATATATATCATTACAATGAATACTAAATTACACGCAGTAGCAAATTTCTCCTTCGTGGTATTAAACACTTAAAATTATATATAATTATCATCTATTTGGAATCATCAGTAATATACTAGGTTATTTTATGATAGTAGGCAGTATGCATGTATAAGTACTAAACGGAGTAAAATGATGTGAGCATGATTTTGCGCTCCCTTGATAAACTGAATTACCTGTTAACTGAATCCCTCCCTACCTTCGTTCTTCCATGTACTGTATGTATATAGCACAAATCCATCGTCACCACTATGAAGGCAAAATGAGCTGGCTGCAAATCTCTCTCTCTCTCTCTCTCTCTCTCTCTCTCTCTCTCTCTCTCTCTCTCTCTCTCTCTCTCTCGTAGTACACAATTCAAATAATGCTGGGAATTTAGCCACAATATGACAGATGCCGCATCAATTGAAAATTTACGTGTATTATAAAATATACTGTATATATGCCAACAGCATTACATAATTTATGCATGTGCATTTATTAATTCTACTTTGTTACTCTTTAACAGAATATTATTCAACAAAGTATAAAATCATGTATATATATATATATATATATATATATATATATATATATATATATATATATATATATATATATATATATATATATATATATATATATATATATATATATATATATATATATATATATTATTTAATATGTACTAGTGTTTTTAAATTTAATATGGAATTTATCTAATTATATGTGTATAAAATAATGAGCACCAATAATTTCAATACCGATGAGAAATAGAACCATGCATCAATAAAATCGTATTGATTGTTATTTTTTCCTTAATATTATTAGCATATAATATAACTATAATATATAATTATATATTTTACAACCTTTCTAATTTAAATAATTAGTTTTAACAAATATTTTTATTATTTTGAGCTCTGTAGTTATATAGGTGGATTTTAAAAGAGAACTTCATATTTTGTTGCATGAGTAAATTTTACGTAATTTTTGAAAAGTAAATAAATATAAAAAAAAAATGCTGCCCTCTTGAATTTTTATGCCTGTATACTCTAGTTGACATTTTTCTTGCATTGCAGCGTATTTATTTAGTATGTAAAAAATATCCATCAAGTTATTTCACCTTGCATTTAAATAAAAAGTTTAAAAATGTTTGAAGGTAAAATTTTGCTCCATTTCATATTAAGAAACTCTGATATTAAATTAAATTAAAAAATCAAAATTTAATTTCCATAAAATTTTTATAATATACCAAGCTTTATTCAAAATTATACAATATGCATTTCCCAGTTATATATTTACATATTATTTATTAATTTTACAGTTGACATGGATATATTATTTTATTAACATGAAAGAGCATCAGCGTATATAATATAACAATTACACATGCATAATTTGTATTTTAAATGTACACCTTACGTGAGTGCACGAATTTTACCTTTGCAGATCATGCATCCAAATGACAACGTTATTGAACCTTTTGAGAAGAACAGATTGGACAATATTCCAAAATTACAAATCTGCATCTCTTTCTAAATAGATCTTCATAAAATCAGTGATTAAAAAGTTCTTGATATTCCGAAGTGTATACAACTATCACTTTCATTTAAGTATGAAAACTTTTAGTTACAACAAGTTTCCTGCATGATGTGACCATCTTGTTAAAACATATAAACTAGAGATAAACAAACTTTATCATTGTTGTTTGAACTAAAACAAAGGCTGCGGTACGAACACATGTTCTAGCCAAGTGTGAGCTGAATTGTATTTATTGAGAAGAGCACCCTAGTAGTATTTGTCACACACTCGCAATTCCAGCAGCTCTCATTGAGGTCACGAGGAGAATGTCACGAGGAAGTAAGTTTATTGTCGAGAGCAACTCACACAAATGTCGAGTTCCGAACTTAAACTATAGTAGCAAGAACTGAAACTTGGAGACTTAATTGAAGTAGTTATCCACATAAACTAATATGTTGTATACTTACATTAAGTTATTAATGAGATGTAAACCTCTAATATTTAAAATAATTTAAGGATAATGTCACTGTGGTAGTTATATTTGCACAGTATTTTCCAGTGATATACTAAAAATATTTATTACTGGTGTAAAAAAACAACAAATTCGGTGAAAACTTTGAGTAATTAATTACCGGAAGTGACGTATTCACTTCTTATTTTCATTTCCGATTGCTAAATATTCAATTCAATTCTTTTTTTTTTTTTTTTCTTTTTTTATTTTTTTATTTTTATTTTTTTTTTTTCAAAACATATAAACACAATCATGATGATAAAAGCGGAATTTACATCATTTTCGGAAATTTTTAAATATCAACTCTTGCTTGCATGTTAGACTGTATGATATGGTACAATCTATACAAATAAATAAATATAATGGTAAGTCGTGTGTTCAAATATTATTTAATTTAATGTCTTTCTTTTTTAAGGAACAACACTTTTAAGCTTTTAAGTCATCGTCTCAAAATTTCAGTCACTAAATTTGAGTTTTATTATCCTTTCTATGTTTTCTATTTTATTAGAACTCTTAAATAAAAGACTAAAATTTTCATTTAAAAAGTTGAATGGTTATTTAACTTATATATGTTAATTTGGTTTATTTTCTAAACTTAATATCTATAGCTGAAGCTATAAAAATATGCTTGTTTTGTCTTTTGCTATGAATTTTATGAGAAGAAAAGACAAGCTTTTATAAAAAGGATTTTTCACCTTTTGTATAGACTATAAGTATTGTACACTAATTTGCCCTGCGCTTGCAGCTGTAAGATTAGTTTAATTAATTTGTGAGAGAAATTACAGTTCAATTTAGTGAGATCGTAACATTGGACAACCTCAGGATATGTATTACATATACCCTGGGACAACCTCATGAAATTTTTTCATTGCAGAAATGAATAGAGGGTGCCAAATTATGATACTGAGATTTTTTTTTTTTTTTTTCAGAATTTAGGAACTACTGTTAAGAAAATATTGAAAGTGCGGCCACGCCTCCTGGAGGCATTATTAGGCGTTTAAGCCCTGTTCTTTTTATTAAGGATCCAGGATGGGGGTGGGAAACAGAACTTGCATTACTTTCATTAATTTTTTTTTAAAAAATGGTTCCGAAAAAAATACATATATATACATTATATATATACATATGAAAAGTTCATAGTAGCAAAATTTAATACCCTGTATTCATTTTTGCAATAAAAAATTCATGTAGGTTGTCCATTACTTATTTTCAAACAACTTAATTTATTTTTGTATATTATACTGCATATCCCACTAGAGACAACATGACATTATATTTTCTCATATATATAATGTAACTGTCTTAAACTTTTTGAGGACATTTTTTTTTACAAAAGTATTTCTTTATTCTATCACTAAACTATATTTTGAAGAAAAAACATTTTTCTAATAAAATAATACATTTACTTTCACAAATATTATTTATTCTTGTTTGTTTATTGAATTTGTAAGAGAGTTAAAAGTATGTTAAAAGTAATGAAGAAAATAAATAATTTAGTGAGTGAATTTGTCACTAGAGATTGATGTGTAGCCACCTCAAAGTCCTTTATAAGAGAGAGAGAGAGAGAGAGAGAGAGAGAGAGAGAGAGAGAGAGAGAGAGAGAGAGAGAGAGAGAGAGAGAGAGAGAGAGAGAGAGAGAGACTCAGTCAGATAAGAAGATTGACTACTGCGAGAAGTAAAGTCTGCGAAAGTCACCAACTTTTTGATAGTGAACCTTTCAGTACGATTGCTACACGAATAGTTGAGTAATGGTTTGAAGCAGAAGAGCGTGTGTGTATATAGAAGCAGGTCTGTCTATACAAGTTAAATCTCTTTAGTGAAGAAAAAAATCTTAGTAGGAAAAAAGTGACATTTTCTAAGTGGAAGCACACTGTTGCTATTCATAGAATTGAAATGTGATGAGAAGTTGATGTTATTGCGTTGTTGATATCTAAAATATTAACTTAGATTAAATGTATGAGTTTTATTTATTTGTATTTTATTAGAAAACTCCAAAATTTTAACCATTACTTTGATTAAATTGATATTAAATAAAAATGTCTTTGACAGAAAAATTTTACTGTAAGGATTTTTCCTGGTTGCGTAAACGCTGAAAATATTTTAAAATATATTTGTATAAGTTTAATAAAATTCTGTTGAATTGAAACTGCAAATCAATATATTACAAACTCATATATTGACTTGCAATTCTGCATTGCATGTTATAAATTGCATAAAAATTGTAAAAATATATTACAAGTCGGTATTTTTTACGAATCACAAAGTGTTTAATGCAAATTTTCCAATAAAATTATCAGAACCATCGCTATAGAAATTAAATCAATTTACAATCGCTTGAGTTAAAAAATACAAATTAATGTATGTACATATATTTTTTTTTATATAATATTGTTTTTATTTTTATTTGTGATCATTACAAGTTCTTATTCAGTCAAAGCTTTGCTTGATTTTAAAGTTTGTTACCTGGTGCAAATAATCCATATGAAAAGCATGAAAACTATATTATTAAATTTCAATTCGATCTAAAGATAATAAAAAAACTAGAAGTTCAATTTTTGGTTATATGTTTTTTTCTTAAAGAAAAAGTGCTTTTAAAAACATTAAATATATATTTATAGACTATATAAGTACGAAGACATTACTCCTTATGATGACATGCAACTCTTCATAAAATTGTAACTAAAGAAGTAAATGATATTTTTGAGAGATTTCCATGTTGTAACAAGTCCATGATAATAGCTAATATAGACGCTTTTAATACAGCACTAAACATATTTACATGGCTGCAAGCTTTTAATACATCCCGCAGGAATCTCCAGTTCTGTTTTATATTTAATATTTAAAACATCAAAAATACACTGAAATATTCAACTTTTAAAGTTAAGTACATTTTTTATATTTAAATATAGAAAATATTAGTAGCACATTATTTGAAGTTAATATATAAATTTTAAATTTTAGCATCATGTAATACATTTTTTTTTAAACATATAGGAAATATTCCTGACAGATAAAATTTAATACAATTTTTACATTATTCATGTATCTTTTGTTTATATTTAAAATACTGACAGGTCTAAATCATGGAGATTTTTGTTAGAGTATTATTCTAATTGCTATTCTGACTTTTATAATATTTTTAAATATTTAAATTAGAATTATTAATCCAAGTTTTACGTATTTGAACTACGCACGCAATTTTATTGACTTCTGTTAGTTTCTTAGTTTCGCTACAGCTTCACGTTAAGTAAAAATTTTAAGTCATAAAAAAAAAAAAAATGAGTTTAAAGAAAGAGGTTAGTTTAAATTTTATATTGATTTTATTTATGAAAGATAATGCATACGTTTCATTAATTTGAAATTAATGTATTTAATAAACTTAAACACTATCTTTTTTCAACGTTTAACATACAATACAAAGAAAGTGCATTATTTTAAGTACATACTTTACATTGTTAAACTGTTTCTTTATTTTCTATAATATGTATATAATATAATGGATAGATAATCCGACTCCGATTGCTCCGATATCTTGTGAGAAGCTGGAGGCGTCAATCAGAAGAAGACGGGGACAAAGAACTTCAAGAGGAATGCTGACGCTCTAAGAAGAAAAAAGAAAGCGTTCGCACAACAAAGAACACTTTTTTTTTAACTTGCAAGTCAGTCAGCTAAAGCTTATAGAAGGATGAGAGAATAAGGACAACAAGGAAAGCACTACAACAATATATATCCAACGAACTAGCAAGTTGACTGATCGATTTTCTCACAGATTAACTCTCAACCTGCAATGCGGAGAGGTTTTGTGTGTGTGTCGTTATACGTCTTGAGCTTTAGCTTTATTTAGTAGTACAAGCGGTAAACACTGGTGGCTCTGATGGTGGTGAAGATGCAGTAGTATAGGAGAGAGAGAGAGAGAGAGAGAGAGAGAGAGAGAGAGAGAGAGAGAGAGAGAGAGAGAGAGAGAGAGAGAGAGAGAGAGAGAGAGAGAGAGAGAGAGAGAGACCACACCACATATCCATGCAGCCACAGCCACTGGATCCGCGTAATTGCCCCCTCCCCTTCCTCTCCCCAACAACCATATACACTCGCATCCATACACGGCTATTACTGCTGTTGAATAAACATGATCCAATTTGCACTTAATTATCGATTGAAGTTATTTTTTGTTCATATTAATAAATATAAAAATGTACTTACAAAAAAAAACATTATACTGTAATGGTAAAATGCAATTTACTAATACCATATCTCAGGATTAAACTAATTACTGTACACATCAGAACAAAACAAACTTGATATATTTTTATAAGTTGTCATTCAGTTTGTGGAAGCTTGATAATCTTAAGTCCTATCAAATTAATTAAGCATCAAACCTGTCAATGATGATCACTGATCTGATTATTCCAATGCATGCAAAAAAATACAAAAAATAAATGAATGTATGTTAAAATCCACATGCACATGCGACAACTTTTGTCGGTGAATTTCAAGTGACTACACTTCTAAATGGCCTTAAAACTATGTAATTTTTGCTATAGTTAAGGTAGATTTACATGAGCGACGGATACACACACCTGTCGTAGAATCTTAATACTGCAACTGATGCAAGCAAATTTACTGAAACGATGAAATCGCCGTGGAAACAATCAAAACGATCACCGTTAAATGTTTTCAAAACAATTGCGCAATTTATTCAAAAATATTAAATCCTCCGTTTAAGGCTAAAACATTTTAGTGTATTTTTATAAATTTTATTATACAATTTTTTTTTATATCATTTCAATATTTTACAAAACTATGCCAACTGAATATGAGTTTCAAAAAAATAAACGACTGCAAGCAAATAGTTCTGGCCTAATTATTCTTCCTCTCATAGTGTTGCTAAATCAACACTAGCTGCTTTTTTTTTTTTTTTTTTTTTTTAGTCCTTCAACTTTTCCAGTTTGTTGCGAACTCAGAGAGCTCTGTCTGCTATATGACTAACCCACTAACTTCTCGGTCGGTAAATAGATCATGCTGAGTACTTTAAACATGCTAGCGTATCACTGATATATATTTATATCCTAACTTTACAATTATGTAAGTTCTAAAGTTTCATAAAAAAAAAAGTTTTATACTGTACAATCAAATGCATTTTATAACAAAATACATAATATGTATTAATAAACACAGAGAATATTTTTTCTATTAAAATAAATTTCATATATAATGGAAACCATTTTTAAAATATTAATAATCCTTATTATTAAACATCACTTTCGGGACCCCAAAATTAACCAGCGTTTTCCTATGCTGGGACGCACTTCCTTTGGGCGAGCGTCTGGGTTCGTCGGAACCCGACGAAAATTTTCCTGGGGGTTCCCGGGGGTGGCTGCCGTAACCGGGAAAATAATAAAAAATCCACGTCCAGGGGGGGACTGGGGGTGAATTTTTTTATCTAGATTTTTGGGGTTTTTCGGCCTCCGAGCTCTTCCGGTGCCCTGCGCTGGCCTTGGCCGGTGGAGGTCTTTGCCCGGTGAACTTTTGTTGCTGCCGAGTCGCGTTCGGTTCCGGACACCGGACACCGTTTCGGCAGTGCACGCCGACCGTGAGGTTACGTTTGGAAATTTGGGTTCTTCGGTGTCGTGTGGTCTGCGTTTCGAATCACCGTGTGTTCGAGTGTTGGTGCGTGGTGTGTTGTCGTGGCCGTGTAGTGAGGACGTCATGCTATTGCGACGTATTACGTGTCACTTTGATGTGTTATGGCCCTCTATCATGCACTTTGAATCACAAATGTGGACATTGTGGACACGGGGTGACCTTGTGCCGTGTGACTCCACGGCTAGGGGATCTCCTCCCTGAGTTCATCTTTTCGTTGGTTTCGATTTGTGTTTTCTGATACGTAGACATGTAACGCACAACGTACTAGTGCTACTTTTTCCATTTTTTATACATACAGTGTTTCCTGCCATTGGAAAGTTTATGGTTACCAACTTCAACAGCTTCTTTGTCGTTCAAGTTTGAATGTTGGTGGAAAAATGCAAGTCTACCATTGGTAGAAAGAGTTCTGCTAACTGGGATTGACTGAATTTTGCATATATTGCCAATGCTTTGAAATTATTAACTTCCTCTGTGTGACTGCTGCCATCCCATTGGCTGCTTCTGTTTAGAGGCAACATTGCAAAAGGGGATCTGACTGCTCAGTGCAGTGATGTTAAATTCGCGCGAAGATTGGTACACGAAAATGCGCATGCGAATATCCGCGCAAGTGCGCGCATATGTGCATAAGATAGTTTCAAGATGGTGGCCGCCCGCAAATGGAATCACGTGAGCACAGATATTGTAGACATTCAGAAGTTCGATATTATTCCCATAGATGGAGATGCCATGGTAGCACATTCAAAGCAAACTACTTTCAGGTGTGAATTAATTATTATAACTTTATATAAAATTGATTATTTTCGTAAATAATGCTCGGATTTACTCCCAATTAGGTCTAGGGGGGGTTATAAAATTAAGGTGAAAGTAATGCGGGTTGCATACTTTCAGGGGCATGTAGGTCGGGGTTGCATACTTTCAGGGGAAGTTTGGTTGGGTTGCATACTTTCAGGGGCATGTAAGTGAAGGTTGCCTACCTTTAGGGGTAACTTATAATAACTTTATATAAAAACGAATATTTTCGTAAATAATGCTCGGATCATCTCCCAATTAGGTCTAGGGGGGGTTATCAAATTAAAGTGTAATTAACGCGGGTTGCATACTTTCAGGGGCATGAAGGTTGTGGTTGCCTACTTTCAGGGGCAATTTGCGTTCGGTACATCATAGCATTACGAGGTTTAATTACAACTGGTTACCTCTTTGTGTTGAAGATAGGCAGTGTCCGGAGTAAGCCCATTGCCTTGCTCGCTCGATCACGACCGGACGCTAAGAAAATAATTAACTCGAATCTCCCCAAACCCCTTAAAAAATTATTAAATAAAATAAATATTAATAATAATAAAATAGTAGGGGCCTAACAATTGAGTCGTTATCTGAGCCTGTTCATCTTCGCTAATTTAAAACACTATAATATCTGTCAACATAGGGCTGAGAGATTTGGAAGTGCATCACTGCACTGGGTGGAAAGCAAGACGAATTTATCCCAGGGAGGGAGCGGCGTATTTTTATACTTGAAATGGTCACCCATCCAAGTATTAACCACGCTTGACGTAGCCTGACGTCAGTGATCTAACGAGAACCGGTCAATGCATAACGCCACGCTCCACCTCTACTCTGAATTACTCTGAATTGTTTTAGATTTTTATGAGTCCTGCCGGTCCTGCAACTATTTTTAAATAATGATTGAACGTTCTGTAATTTAAGCTGGCACCCCTGAATCGTTAATAAAAAGGATAGGACAGAGACGCCTGTTGACGCCTCCAGGGGGCGTGGCAGCACATTTAATAATTATTTAAAAATAGTTCTGGGTTTCAAAAAAATCTGGGAAAAATCAGAGTAGCATAATTTGGTACCTTCAATTCATTTCTGTAATAAAAAAATTTCATGTAGGTTGTCCATTTTGCATTAAAATACCGTTATGATATCACGTACTGAATACTTATATAGATGGCAACATATGATTGACAAAATTAATTAAAAGACTTGAAACCAAACGAGCGTAGGCGAGTTTACACCCCACCCCTAGTTTACTATTAAATATTAAATATATATATATATATATATATATATATATATATATATATATATATATATATATATATATATTATATATATAGAAATGAATACATATTTCAATATTTTTTTTCTTGTTATAATTTGTATTCTGAATTTTTATTTTATTTCTATAAAATAATCGTATTACTCGAGGTTTTTCATAAATATAACCTTTCAGCCTGTAAAATAGACAACCATGCTGTCCAAGCTGCAAAAGCAGTTGCCTACTATACCAGGTATTTGATCAGTGGCGATGAGGATTGTGTAATCTATTTTCCAGCGATCACACTCGATATTATAACAGGCGCGGATTGTTAAATTCAAAATTTCGCGGCTTACCCCCCCCCCCCTACCCAAAATTTTGAATTTAACATGGGTAATATAAGCATTTCTCCCATCACTTCAATTTTTTTTAACATTGGCCTTATGATAGCCCCTCGAACCCCGCCGCCCCCATATTTGGTTCTGGATCCTCGTTTGTACTATAATATTTCATCTATAAACATTGTATCATATGAATTTAAAATAAAACCAATTCTGATATAAGCACATAATGTTGTAGTCTCGTCGCCTCAAAAAATTTCCCTTTGCAGCCTTGTTAATCACCATGCCCCGTAAAAATAACACAGAGCATAGTGATTAACAAGGCTGCAAGTGGGACATTTTTCGAAGCAACGACTGTATATATTACATTTTTATCGTTTTGCAGATCTCATCTTTTTTATGTCCTTTCCTTTTAAATTGAGTGTAAACAAGTTTATAACTTAAGCCTGCGAGGTCACATAGGTTGTTCTCGTACGTCCCTCGACAAGGGGATGACATAAGCAAAGTGGAGGTGAGGAATGAGTGAGGGGTGGGGGGATTCCCAGGGGAAGAAAGTCCCTCACTCCCTCCCCACACATCACGAGCGGTTTAAGGATGCGCTCCTCCACTATGGGCAGTTTTAGCCACTACTACTCCATACAGCAGCTTCTTCCTATAAAAGCAGTCTAAAGGGAGGAGGGATTGAGGGCAAGAGTTACGTTTTTCTGACCCGCCCTGCTCTTACCAACCTCGTAAAGGGCGGAAACCAAGGGTGTTCTAGAAAAAAACACACACATAAGTTCCTCTCGTCAGCTTAAAAAAGAAGAAAAAAAACTGGATGTAATGGGTAATTTTAAGTTCTTTATTTTGTTGTTGTTTTAGAATTTTATATATTATTTTTATGTGCTTTTTATTTATATTATAATGCTATATGTACCATAAATGTAAAATGATGTTTTGTAATTATTTATATAATTTATAAAAGTTAAATGAAATATTGTATTGAAATAATACTGTATACGCATTAAGTATATACATATTATTACAAGTTAAAGACATGAAAAAAAGTATTTATATTTATAATAAATAATAACTATACATTTTCATTATTTATAATATTTATATTATAACAGTACATTAGTTATTCATGCTATATTTATTATATAATATTATTATTGAAGTTTTTTAATTTAATTTTAAATAGCATTATAAATATGGAATGTATTATGTTTGAATAACTATGAACTTTGCATAAGCTGCAATGAACTTGCATGACATTTATGATAAAATAATCTGCTGTGTATTATGGATTATGGGCAATAGGTTGACGAATAAATTTATTTATGTCAATAAATATTTTACCGTTTTCATCTACATTGGTATTGCAAAATAACATTAACATTTTTTATTTGTCACAAATTTTCCCTCGCAATCATATATTTTTAACAAGTAAAATTATTGTTATCAATCAGCAATAATTGATTATTGTTGAAATTAAACTTGACATAATGTTAAAAGGAATAATAAAGAATATTACTTTAGAAATAAAGCAACTAATAAGAAATAATATAATATATTTTATATTTGAAATTTCTAGTGCAGATCGGCCGCCATTACCCCTGCTGATACAAATGTAGGCTAATTGCTGTGCACTGTGTCTGTATAAGTGTAGGTCTATTTTTCAAAGTGCCATCGATTCAGAATCAAGAACCGGTGTAACATTTATGAGCGTGATTCATGAATGAAATAGAGATGTTTTTATCTAAACCCACCATTAGAGTCATTGTAAACTTAATAACAGATCTATCTTGTCCTTGAGTTTGAAATTCTGAGATCGTTGTGCGTTCACACCTATTGCTTTTATTTTTTAGCGTTCCTGAGTGTCCCAGGGCTATAGCATATAATTATTGCGGCTATAGCTTGCAATTCGAACATTGTATTTGGGAGATGCTAAAATTTACGTTGGTACCAACTAACTTGATCATGACAGTTTTCTATGATGTCTCATCGTCACTAACAGGGAAATACCGGGGCAGTACATAGCAAAACAATACAATCATCACTTTTCCTATACTATAGGATCACAATATCCTTAGTTATCACATTCTAGCCTATTTCAACCTATATTAGCCTATTTTTATGAAAACTAAGATAGCCGATTCATTTTACCTTGCTATAAATTACTATCATCGTATCAATTAAATTTTAAAACCCCATTTTTTTTTATTTTATTTTTTTAGTATTATTATTAGAAGTTGTAGTGGATACAATTTTCCTGAAGTAGACAGTAAGATATAAGGAAAATAATATTTAAAAATTATTAACTGCAATGAGACATTTTAAATTAGTAATAGTGTAGTTTATTTATTTGAAAATATTGCATCAATGGATATATTGGGCGCGATTCATGAAGCAGTTAACCAGGTTTCTAACCACATTTAGCTTAACCACGTTTAACTAAGGTGGTTTAACACGGAAAACAGGTACAGTTAAACGTGGTTAAGCTAAACGTGGTTAAGCTAAACGTGGTTAGAAACCTGGCTAACTTCTTCCTGAATCACACCCATTGTAGTTCAAAGGCATGAAGAAAATAAGAAGGAGATAAATCATAAGCAACGCCAATGCGTCGACGAATGTAATCGCTACAGCGCCATGCGGCAAATCTGGAACTATTTTAGGCTCTAGCGGCGTTGTCATCCGCTTCGCTGTGTCTTAACAAAAAAATTAACCACGCTTATATAAACTGTTGGTCCTAAAATTATTAAAAAAATACTAGTTTATAAACAAATTCTTCATTTATTAGAAATTCAAGTGCATTTCGTTCTAAAATGAATATTGCCTGCGATATTTGCCTCCAAATATGACAATGTTATTCTTACGAGGAGTCGAGCCTAAATTAGTTCCGAAAAGCGCCACGGCCGTTACACTTTTGCCGCAACCGACACAACGTTAATACCAGCTTGTTTGGGTTCCTTCCTTTTTCTTTCATGTTCAAAGGCTAGTTCTTTTTTCTTTTTATGTCACTATCACTTCATTGGTCACTTTCTCGAGTTCTGATACCGCCCACTTGCCTGAATCTTTGAACCGTTGACTGCTTATTGTAAAATTCTCAATATCTCAAGTAAACAAAGTGTACACAGCAAGTTTACAAGGTTTGCTGCTCTGTAGCAGCGTCAGAATGCGACGGCAGGTAGGCCAAGCTGCTTGCTATGCACGACCAGACGGGCGCTGCACGCACAGCTAAGCACGGCCCGACCTTTCTTCCAGTAAGAATTTTTTATATGCCTCGCTGTCATGAACGTGGCATTGTTGGATTTTCCACCATGATTTCATTTTCTACTTTGAATTAATTTTTCTTTAATGTTAAAAAAATATGTTATATTTTACTGTTTTAATTTTAAGTGTATGTACTGTACGTACAAAATGTACACTCCTGCGGGCTGCAGCTGGGGGGGGGGGGTTATTCAAATCCCGCCAATTAACAATTTGCGTAAAGTTACGCAAGACTTAAGCATAGGAAATACATGTTAATTTCTTGCGTAACTTCACACTTTACGGAGATTTTTAATTGGCAGTATTTGAACATTCTTGCACCCACTTTGAAGAAATTTTCTTCATTAATTGAAGATGACAGTAAACTATTGCTGCCACCTCTTACCGATGGAAATTTTTCCCAGGGGAGGACTGAATGAAGAAAATTTTCTGTTTACACTTTTTCATTATTTGTATATAATATATAGAACTCTAACATCAGTGTTGATATTTAAAGCTATTAAGTTGCTATGGGTGTATAATTATTTTAAATACCTTTTTTTTTTCTTCAAACTAAAGCCGGTATTGCACGGTACAATTTTTCTAACTATTGCATACAATTTTTCCTTACAACAAAACTTGAACTCCATTTGTTTGTGTGGAGATGAAATTTTCTTGTAAGGAAAAATTATATGCAATAGTTAGAAAACTTGTACCGTGTAACACCGGCTTAACAGTATGCTATTATATTCGGATCATTTTGTTAAATGAAAGTAAAACTGCAAGCAAAAATAGTTTATATAAAAACGACACTATATGTTTTATGCAAGGTGGGTAAATCTTTAACCGCCTTGGTTTTATGTTATTTTTGCTGTTGAAAATTTTTAACTAATTCAATTTTATATATTAATATTAATGTCAATGAGTTGGAATTAGTTTCAAAACTGGTCCGTGAAATTACCCAAACCATGCATTGAAATTCAAAAATCAAATAGTTACTATTTTCATGACACGTTTTTGTGTGTGTTTATGTTGTTATTAGCCTCAATGCTTACTACCGCCGTTTTAATTACATTCATTAAAGTTATGTAAATGAAATTTATAATAATATATAATGGAGTATCGACCTCCATTTTTTTATTGCAGAAATGGATAGAGGGTGCAAAGTTATGCTACCCTGATTTTTTTTAGATTTTTTTGAGACCGGGAATTATTTTTAAAAAATTATTGAAAGTCCTTTTTGTGACATCACGAGGCGGCAAGTCCTATCTTTTTCTTAAGGAGCGGCGTCTCGTGACGTCACAAAAAGGACTTTCAATAATTTTTTAAAAATAGTTCCCGGTCTCAAAAAAATCTGAAAAAAATCAGGGTATCATAACTTTGCGCCGTCAATCCATTTCTGCAATTAAAAAAAAATGAGGTCGATACTCCATTGGGTTGAATTTTGAATTGACCTTCGTTGGTACCCTCGCTCCACTTATTTCTTTCTTTCACATCTTTCATTTTAACTTTTAATGTCTCTACATTATTTATAAATAACAATTTCTTTTTCTTTTTTGTTTTTTCTTCATTTATCGAAAGTGTTGAAAATTAGAAAATTGATCCATGAAAATAAAAAAAAGTTTCATCATTTCTAGATCTATTTAATGACTTCGAAAACAAAACCCCTAAAGCACAAGGTTTTAATTAGATTGATCAAGCAGGAAACTGATTAAATTCGCGTGAAATGTAAATAATCAGCTCTCATGTTTTGTGTGCTTTGATGTTTGATGTGGTGTTCAGTATCACGCTGTAAGCTACGGCTTAGGGGGGTGTACGCCTATACTTATACTCCTTAAGCTTTCTCTAACCGTCATTGTCTTTTACAATACAACCTGGTAAATGATGAAATCAAAGAGGCTTTTACAATCCTGATGTATATTATTAATAAAATAAGTCAATTCAATCAGGTACATGAAATTTCATTGATCTCTTCACTATATAAGGTCATATTTTAATTATTTATTAAATAATTATATATTAAATTACATATTGTTGCTATATATTACTTTAGAATTAATAAATATATTATGAATGTACTCTCTATACATATTATTCATAGAGAAAAGTAAATATCTATTTTAAAGATTCTTTATTAAAATTTCAAAAATATTTTACGATTTTTCTGTCGTTTTTCATATTATAAAATCAAATATTGTATTTGTGATTCAAACTTCCAATAATATCATAACAAGAAAGAGAAAGAGAGCGAATAAATTATTTATAATAAAATTTTATTATTGAAAAAAAAATACATGAATTTAATAAATAATAAAATATTGAATGATTATAAGTTTTACTTATAATTTCTCAACATAATTTTAAAAAATAAATGCTAATGTTTTTTATCGTTTTTTTACATTATATTGTAAACACGTAATAAAACCTGTCCAAATTATTTTATTTATAAGATTAATTTTACTTTTATATATACAAAAAAAAGATATAAAGATAAAAATAAAATAATAAGAGGGCTTAGGTCACATGACTGACAAAAAGTCTTTAACAATTTACGATGCACGTCCACAAAAGTTGTATTCCTTTGTCTGACGTTTTCTCCTCCCACCAAGTTTCTTCTCTTCCACCTAATCTTTCTTCGCACAAGCAAGCAAGCCTTCTCTCTCTCTTCTCTTATTCAAGAGTCTCTCAGTGTCTCTTATACTCAGCAGTCCTCTCTCCCTCACTGCTGCACTCTCCCACAGGACGGGGTGGAAAGTTACAAGTCAGAAACTCTTTACACACACACACGTGACTCGAGTGAATCGAAACTAGAAATAAAAAATAAAACACTTGAGGGAACAGAAGAACAAAAAAAAAAAAAAGAAGATAAAAGAGAGAAATCTCCTCTCATGATAACAATTTTATTGAGTTGACATTTTATTTGATATTGTTTACACGATAAATATGGTCAAATAGTATACATACATGCTTTTTTATATGACTTAAATATAGATGTTAAACAGCATAATATTTCAATTGTATATATTATTTGTATATCATGGCTTATAATATTACGTAAATCATCACATAATAATAACACCACACATTATTATTTTAATAATCATAAAAAATTTTCCTTTTTTTTTTTAGATTTAATAGTGAGATACATTAATAAGTAATAATCAATATATATTATTAAAATATATTATTATATACACATTAGCTTTGTTTATAT
Organism: Siphlonurus alternatus; assembly: GCA_949825025.1. Classification (NCBI taxonomy): domain Eukaryota; kingdom Metazoa; phylum Arthropoda; class Insecta; order Ephemeroptera; family Siphlonuridae; genus Siphlonurus; species Siphlonurus alternatus. The sequence goes on from OX463781.1 coordinate 35,499,612, forward strand.
TGTAACGAAGTCAGAAAAAAAAAGAAGAAAATGTAGAGTATCACAAACTGACCAAACACGAGGGATTTCTGTCCGTGTCTACATGGAAAACAGTGCGTGAAAAACTGAAAAAATAATGTTTGTTATTACATTGCAGAAATTAACTCAATATAAACTAAGTTTAGTCCAATTGCAAACCACGCGTTTTGATTTACGAGTTAAAATCTTTCTGCCTTAACAAAACAAGGTCACAGCAGAACATACAAACTCTGGTGGCCAAGTGAAAGAATATTCAGATATTATACATATTTTCCGTATAATAAAAGTGTAGGAAAATTTTTTTGATTATCATCATACATTTTGATTCATTACATTGTATCATATCTTATCAACGCCGTTAATATTTACTTTCCGTACTTTTAGTATCTTTTGGCCCAAAGTTAACACCAAAATATCATGAAGTGGATATATTCCAGGTTCGTTGTTGTAGGGTTGAAAATTAATTTACGAGCAATATGATTTACGCCTTGCACTGGGTGAAAGCTTTCCGCTGGCTCTATTATAGATTAGGAGGGTAGTGCGCCAGTCGCGTCAAGTTTTGCCATGCTTCATAATCACGTTGCAAACACATGGCCCCCCCTTCCCTTAGCCTCCGGTCACCACAAAATATACAGCCTGACTGCAGGCCGGCACACAAACCACAATCAAACCCGTCTATGGAGAACTGGACTAGTCACCGCAGTTTATCCAAACGTAATATATATTTCGATGGATTCTTAGTTTATATATTTCTGCTCAATCAAGTGCAACAAATAAATTAATTTCTTAAGTTTCTCACAGTTCCTTTTTTTTTTTTTTACCATTGACCTGTCTCCGATAATTGAAATATATCGTCCCTCGTCCGCAATAATGAGCTATCTGCTCTACGATCTCGTTGCAATAATGAGCTGTTTGCTATTTCAGATAAACGCAATATTGAGCTTTAAATCGGTATAAAATAAGGCTCAAAATTGCGCTCACCTGACAGAGCAGATAGCTTATTATTGCGGACGAGGGACGATATATAAGCTTTTTGTTTTTATCATTGAAACAAAACCTCGTGCTGATGTTTTGTATTTTTTTTTTTTTTTTTTAATAGAAGCAAGTACAAATTTTAAACATCTTAAATCAATTATTATAGAGTTAAAAATTTAAATAAATTTTTATTTTCAATTTTAATTTTCAGACTAATTTTAATTTTTTACTAATTGAAAATATACCCAATTTTGGAAATTTTCCTCCTTGCAAATTCACCGATCTACGTAATTCTACATGAAACATATAAATAAAAAAAAAACTTGATTTGCTTTTTAGACATTTTATTATAAATTCATATCAATAATAAGCTTTATTTCGAAGCTGTTGCATATAATTGTGTATATACATATAAATTTATATAATATATATGCGTATGTTACGAAGAGAGCCATTTCGCCAAACTTTGAACGGTATTGTTTGTTCTAAACAAATGTTTTACCAAATTAGCCTAGAATATATATATATAATAATAATAATAATAATAATAATAATAATAATAATTTTATTTCGATTACTGGTTGTACAAGTCAACATTGATCACGTCATATACATTAATATTTACAATAAGTCAATAAAAAACATTTACACATAAAAACACACTTCAATTTTCTGCATAAAATTACAATCAAATAGTACATACTAACAATTAAGTTTCACTGAGGCAAAGTTCAGAGAGTTTATTAGAAAAAAACATTTTAATGGAGTAAAATTCTTTCTTTATGAGTACACATTTAAGCTTGGCTTTAAACATACTGTCACTCTCTATATTTCTAATACATGCTGGCAAATAATCATAAATTTTCCCTGATTGATACAGTGGGCTTTTTTCTAAAAGAGCCGACTTATGGTTTATTATAACAGTTTTCTCCTTATTTCTTGTTTTATAAGCATGTTTTTTATACTCATACAATTCAGGATGTTGTCTTTTAAATAATGCACAACTTAATATATACATACAGGGTAATGTAAGCATGTTATTTTTTTTAAAATGTGACACACAAGATTCTCCTTTTTTGAACCTTAACATTGTTCTAAGAGCACGTTTCTGGGCCACAAATAATCTGTTAATAGCTTGCCCATTTGAACCGTAAAATATTAAGCCGTATGATAGGTGTGAATACACATACGCATAATAGATTGAAAACAATGCTTCTAGAGACACATGGTCCCTTATTGAATATAAAACAAAATTCCCTGAGTTTATTTTTTTTACTATAGCTTCAACATGAGTTTTCCAATCCAAACTTTCATGCAAATTAAAACCTAAAAATTTTGTGTGCTCTACTCTTTTTATAGTTTTATTTTTAATTTTAATATGATAACTATGATCTGGAATATTTCTGTTTGTATGAAACTGCATGAAAACTGTTTTCTTATCATTTAATATTAACTCGTTATTTGAGCACCATTTTTCCATATCTAACAAGGTTTGGTTTGCTTTTCTTATTAGTTCACTCTCTGTATCAGCTATGATAATAGCGGTTGTATCATCTGCATATTTCACTATTTTTGCGTCAGTAACATATTTAGGCAAGTCATTTGTCCCAATTGCAAACAATGTGGGTGAAATTTTATATATATATATAAAATAATATATATATATATATATATATATATATATATATATATATATATATATATATATATATATATATTAATCCATGCATGTTAAGTATTAGACCGAGTCAACAGCAAGCAAAAGTGGTTATTCCGCGAGTTAAATTTTCTCCTCTATATTTTCAAATTATTTAATATTTTAAAATGTTATCAAATTTACATACACTACTTCAAAATAAAAACACGACATTTATTTTTTATATTTTTAAATACCCTAAAAAAAACTTAAAAATACCAACAAAAAACTTCAATTTGATATTTTTTGTTAAAAAAGAAGAAAATAATAATAAAATTTGCATAGTAACCTGGTTTGAGCAAGTTTATATAATGGAATTTGTTCTTTCTGAGACTGCGGTGGAGTCACATACAAGACGATGTCATGAAGCCAAAGCAGCATGGAGATGGACTGACTCGTTACAGCCACGCAAATTAGGTTTCTTCAGATGTTCTAACAAGTTGTTTGCCCGAGAGCGCCTTACCAAACCTTCACATCCCGTATTACATTATTTTCCTTACGGCGGAAATAGTATTGTTTTGTTTCTATAATAATTTCATTTTATTTATATTTGTTATTATAAAATAAATATGAAATAATAGGCATGTTTGTAAATGCATTATCGATTCATATGTATCAGATAAGCCTTATATACTATATGGCCTTAATACAGAACATAAGGATCATCAAAACAATTGATTATTTTCTGATTGTGTAAAATTTATACAAACAGACCTCTCGATGAATAAAGAAAATAATAATATTTTTATATTATTTTGAAACTACAGTATAGATACTTCTATGTTATTTTTTCTTTTAATTTTAAGGTTCACTATTTTAACATATATTATATAAATAATTATATATATATACTAAAGTTTATATAAAATATTTAGAAATCCTATTTAGAGCTTTTAATTATTTGACAACTCTCTCTCTCTCTCTTCTCTATTCTCCTCTTTATATTATAATATATGTATCATTCATTACTTCATTAGTAATTTTTAAACAAAATGTGTTAAAAATGCTACAATATAAAAACATCAACAAACTTGTACCTTTAATTAGTTGATAGCGGTAATGAATCTAAATATATAGCACATGCACATAAAATAAATGTTGTAAGTTTGATAAATGCACTGCCAGTATATTACCATTCGGTCGATCGGTAAAATGAGCTGTGCACGAATCGCCTTTTGATAGCTTTTTGTGTTAATGACGCCCCCCCCCCTTCCCTGGAGCTGCACACCTGTCACCAATACCATCCCCCTCCTGTTTGACACCTGAACCATCGCTCTCAAACCAGTAACAATGGTATGTAGAAGAGCTGCCTGCATCTAAATAAAAATTCGCTTAATCGCTCTCGCATCACAAATCTATCTGAACCTGTCCTAGTTTAAATGATTGATTACCGATAAAAAAATAGCTATTAAATTTTTTTTATAACTTTGAATTAATGATAATTATTTTTAGCGTTTTATTTATAAATGTCAAGAGTTATTTTTTTTAATAAATTTTATAATAATGACTGTGATAAATAAAATAATAAACACTTCTTATGTTCATGTGTCTGTTTTGTTTTAAAAATATTTTAAACGCTCTTTTAGTTTTTCGAGTGGTAAATTAAACTCGTACGTAATGTTTTGTGATTCAATTATTATTTTAAAAAAAGCTGTCTACTAAATAAAATGCTCTAGCAACAATTCTATATAGATGGCATAAATTTACACATTATTAATTTATAGTAATTTGAAAAGAAAAAAATTGATTTTTTTTAGGTCATACATCAAATTAAACTAATAAATTTCGTGTCTTATTTTTTCATTATTTTTAAATTATATTATATTTGTTTTTGAACGTTAAAATTATTGGGACAGCGCCCATTCACTGTGTCCGACTTTTTGTGACCAAGTCTCTACAAATTAATTATAATAAATAAATACTCAAGGTGAACAGAAAAATTAAAAATTAGGCAGGTCGTAAAGCGCAGTATACTTGAATTACTTGAAATGATTCTCATTTTATCAGTGCAGTCAATCATGGTTTGTATATGGATGGGTGCTCGTTTAAAAAGGAACTTTTTCGACTCGTTTTCCTCACAAACAAAATTTTCAATGCATTATTTTGCTTATGGTTATTCCTCTGACTTTGGACATAGCAATTTTTTTATATAAAGGATATTTTCCACGGTTTTCTCAATCACATTTTTGACACCAAAATATTTTCTCCATTCACAATCCTTCGGCGAGTTTAATTAAGACTCATTTGGGTGCATTCTTTGAATTTTTTTTTTTTTTTGTTTTGTTTTCATTTTATTTTACAGAATTTTTTTGTTCGTTTTCACAAGGAGTGTGATCAAAATTTAGAGTAAATTGGACTTTAAGCATCATGTCACTACTGAAAATATTGAGCGTGATTCACAAAGATTTCCAGATTTCTCACAAACCACGTTCAGACTGTCCGCGACTAAGTGTAAAACTTGGATAACTTTCTGTCTGCATGGTAACTCTTTCGTGAATCACCCTTGTTGTATTTTTACTAAAAATTGTCAATGGTTTAATTGGTACAGAATGATTCAGAATTTCATTTATAAATTTATAAAAAAATTCAATTTTAAAATTTAATATCGTTATGGTAGCGGATGAAAGCCTCTTTTGCTGTGTCACATGCAAACTTCTCCGTTCATTTTGATATTTTTTATAGAAATAATGAAGTGCATATAATTAACAAAACCGTAATATATCAACAAATTTAAATACCATATTATTGCTTCCTCCAAAATGCAGGCTACAACTAATAAGCAAAGGAGTGTCAAAAGGCTCCATTAATTAATTTGTAATTATACTTTGATATTATTGGAAAAAAAAGGGCCAAAAAAAAGAGCAGTATAATTAAATTAAATTTTCCAACGAGCATGATGTTGTGCGCATATATATATAAGATATGGGCGGAGTGTTCATTCATAATGGGTGAGAGTTATGAAAGAATTATCCAGCTAATGCATGTGTATGTATGTGTATGGTTGGTAAGTGAAGAACTTGGATAACTCCCGCCAATAATATTTATACAATAAATGAATAATATGCAGTTGTGCTTATATATTAAGTTATAGTATTTAGTAACTTATAATATATGTTATGAATGGAAGAACCCATAGTATATAATATTATTAATTGCAATACCTTACTTACTTTTATAATTTTTGTAACAAAGCTATTTTGTAGAAAGAAATTTTATTATAATGTTAAGCCCACGTACGATGTATGCCGTAATTCAAAATGAAAAAAATATATAAATATAATTAATTATGCAGAGACATTTTACAGTTTAATTAATAAAACTTCTGAATAATAATTATACAGTATATATTACGTAAAATAATTTTGCTATAATTTATTAATATATAATACTATGGTAAAAACAGATCACTTTTAAGAGACTTTTAAAGTTTTAAGTATAGCATGCTTTATAATACATTTCATCACCTAACAATTTACTTAATTTAAAATTTTTTGAATACTATAAGGAGTTGAAGCAGTTTTTTACCCCATTAAATTCTGAAGTTTTCGTACTATTAACATAAATATTCATTCATAAAAAATAACGATAAACATTGTGATTATACTCTTACCGTGTAACTTTGCTCGTACGAGTTGTGCGACACGCTGGTTGCTGCTCCTCAACGTCTCGTGCGCTTCCCTCCGCGGCGCAACGTCGACTGACGGCTCTCAACCGGACCGGGGGCTGGGGGCGGCGTGGGAGAGAGCCAAGGAGCCGCCCCTCGGTGCGCGGACCGCCCCCACCAGCAAAACTCATCAATTGTTATCAAAAGAATTCAATGTCTTATGATAAGATGAAGATCAAAATAAAATAATTTTGTAATCTTATAACTACTGTATAACAGCGTTCTTTGTATAATGTGTGTTTTTATTGAATTTGTAGCTGGATTTTTCAATTGCGTGTAAGTGTACCGTACGTCTTAATAAAATATGAAAAACTTTGAAAAACACTTTTTACTGCATTTACATTAATTGAGATTAAAAAAAAAAAAAAAAAAAAAAAAAAAAAAAAAAATGTGTTTATAATATCTATTTATTTGTCTCTGACTCTTTTATGGATTAATCCTAAGAGAAAATAAGCTCAATTCACTAGCCATACTAACTAGTTTAATAATAGTACTGATGATGATTTATTAATTGTATAATAAAAACTCGAGTGGAAAACTAAATTATATAATTTAATTTTTTTTTATTATTTTTTTTTTTTAATTTAAAAGAATTTAAACATATTTATTATTACTATTTGTTTTTAATTATGAAAATTAAAAGAAATGAAAAAAAATGATGAATAAAATAATCAGACTGGAAAAGACAAGTTAAGGTAGGGGGGATATAGAAAATCCCCATCATGTCGAACTATAATATATAAATATTATTATATTGTATATATATAATATATTTTTTCTTTCCCGTATTATGTGTCTCACTTATATAGAACCGATAAAGAAGGACGGAGGGTAATCAGGAAAACCCGAACAGGCTCCGAACAGCATACACACCGGGTGCCCCTGCAATTAACGACCCTTAGGATAAGGAGGCTGGATCACGATGTTACTATAAATAAGTTAGGTACAGATTCGACTACGGACTTGCGTTGAACTGATGTATATTCACCTGGTTATAGTGACGATGAAAAACGACAAAAAACTATCATCAACACAGCCCCGGCACAAACTTAATACTGAACTTAAGCACCTTCCAAATACTTGGACGCTATTACTACCTGGCACTCAAGAACATTAACTAACTGCAGTCGGGTATGGAAGACGATTCAGATTTAAACCGACACAATGAAACTTTACTGTAAAAAAAAAAAATGTGACATAGACTATAATGCTTGCGAATTTTTTTTACTTCTGTCAGATTTTCTGTAATATATTGGGGATGATTCAGGAAAGTGTTATCCAGAAAGTTATCCACGTTTCTCACTAACCGCGGTTATAGTGCCAGCCTAATTCAATGACATTGCACTAAACGTGGTTAGTGCGAGAAATTTGGATCCCTCTTCGTGAATTGCACCCAATATGTCAATTGTTAATTTTATAGTTGAAGTATATAAGTATATAGTGTATATTAAAGCTATATCCTATCCAAATAAGAAAGACTGGGCGCTATTACCGGCCTTTTCTCCATAGATCTGTCAACACCAAAGATTTCTTTGGTCAAAATTTATTCACAGATGGTAGAAAATATAGTCAAATTTAAGCCATATTCTCTTCGGAAGTAACCGGAAGTTTGAGGTTTGTGGCTTTTCTATTTATAATTCAGTTTTGAAACTTTGCAGAGAGGTTCGCAGTAAAATTTACTGACCTATATGTGAAATTGCAACGCTGAAATACAAACAGGAAAGATAGAGACTTCACACTTCCGACTATTTCCGGAAGGAACATCATATAAATCTGACTGTAGGAATATTGCTCGTACATTAATTATAAGTGAAGCCCTTGACCCATATGGCATTATATACTTATCTTGTTGATGTTTTTTATATTCATTTTATTATAAATTACATGAAAAATAAATATAAATTATAAATAATTATAAGGTAGCTAGAAAACAATTTTTTTATATTATAGTAAAAAATACATTAATACATCATATTTTTATCGTTTAATAGTAAAAGTAAAGTCATAATAAGGAATATCAGAATCGTTTTCTAAAAGGTTCATAGAGCATTTATCTGTGACAATTGATTGCGACGAGTGCCAACAGTGGTGACGCCACGGGCACATGGCCAGGGTCGTTTGGCGCGAGTTTGGCAAGCCACCGAGACGCTGGGGCAGACAGCCGGGAACCGCGCCCGCCCTCGCCGATATCCACGCTCGCTCGCCGCTCCCGCTCAATGCAACTGTAGTGAGGAGTTTTGTTTGGTAAAACCTATAAATAAATCATATTTCATATTCAAGGCATTCAAGCGTAAGGCTTCATATTAAGATCATAAAAATACTACGGTATTTTACTTCTTGGAGTCTTGTAGAAGTAGCATTACTGTTGTTGTTTTTATTTAATTAAAGTATAACTATATAGACATAAATTGTAGAATTTTATCAACTCTGTATTTTTTCAATACAATTATTTCATATTATTTCATATAAAATTTTATGTGACTTTTATTGTATTCGTAAAAAAAAAAAAAAAAAAAAAATCAAGGTTTTGTTACTTTGAGTTTTTTTTTTTCCTGATTTTTCCCAAGTCTCTATAAAAAATTGCTTTTTTAATTTTAATGGAAGTACAATTCTTAATGATCACACATTTCTTCCACCATCAAAGTTATATCTTTTCACTCGGTTTCACGTTCACTTGTCAGAAAGGGGCGTGGTTATCACTTCAAAAGAAATTTATTTCCCGAGGACTTTTTATTTACTTTTTTTTTAAAAAAAATTAAAATAAAACAACGTTATATTATATAACCATGCAAGTCTTTAGCTATAACTTTATTGTACTTTATATGTTTTATATTCATTTATGCAGTCAAAAAACTTATTGAGTTGTATTGTAATGGACCTCTTATTAAAATGAGAAAAACAATGTGTATTTTGAATGTATATAATTACTTATTAATTAATTAAAGACTCGAACTATAACCAATTATGACATATAGTGACGGCATATCAGTCTTTGAGCATTTCGTAAAATGGAAATGGAATTTATAAATTAAAAGAAATGATGACTGAAATAAATAGAGGGTAAATTGTGTTACTCCAATAGAACGACAGTATAAATAAGTGTTACTTCATGATTTTCTGAGATCATGAAATATATTTTAAAAATATTGAAATTGCGACCACGCTACCTGGATGATCCTTAATAAAATGGTACGGACTAAACACCTCCAGGGTTGGCTGCACCTTCAATTATTTATTAAAAATAGTTTCCGGATTCATAAAACTGAAAAATTCAAAGCAGCATAATTTGGTAACCTCTATATTTACTCTATTCATTTTTGCAATAAAAACACACACTTATAGGTTTTCCATTTAATCAGGAGAAATAAGTAAAGGTAACAAGTGAAATCGGGATGTGCATTCTGCATTAAATCTGTATATTATAATATATATTCCCTATTAGTTTGGTCTCTAGCTGTTTTTAAACTCACTTCCTGAATCCACCAAGTGACCTTATAATAAGCTATACTATATGTTGTAAATGTAATTTATTATTATATTATTACTCAAGAAGTAGTTGTTTTTCATTACGAATTCTGATTATTAAATAATTATATCTTGTGGGTGACTGGACACTTTTGTGAATGGGATATAAGTTATATCATTCAATAGAGTATCGTCCTCAATTTTTTTTATTGCAGAAATGGATAGAGGGTGCAAAGTTATGCTACCCTGATTTTTTTCAGATTTTTTTGAGCCTGAGTATTTTTAAAAAAATTATTGAAAGTTCTATTTGTGACGTCACGAGACGCCGCTCCTTAAGAAAAAGATAGGACTTAACGCCGCGTGACGTCACAAAAAGGACTTTCAATAATTTTTTAAAAATGCTTCCCGGGGTCTAAAAAATCTGAAAAAAATCAGGGTAGCAGAACTTTTCACCCTCTATCCATTTCTGCATTAAAAAAAAATTGAGGTCAATACTCCATTATCCTTGAGTTGTTGTACAGGATCCGACTTCTTACACTGTTTTCTTTTGTACTAATAATTCAGTGCAACTATTATTATAATTTTCATTTTTCATTATATTATGTGCTGCAACCGTACCTAAATAAACTACATGATAGCATTGTATGACATGTATTTTACAATTATTTACTATATAATTATATATATTAGTTAGTTTATATGTAACATAATTAAATATAATTAAAAAAAAAAAAAAAAAAAAAAAAAAGCAATAAATTTTGCTAAATAGACTCATGAAGTGCTGTTGGGTATGAATAGAGTTAATAAGTTGATTCCAATAATGAAAATCAAGAAAATCATTTTTTGCTGCATAATTTATTAACAACACTATAGAACAAATAAATTTAATTGTGTAAGATACTCATTAACATGATTAACAAGCTAATTTAAAATGTCATATATATTATAATTAATTAACATCATGCATATAATATATTGATATTGCTATCATCATATTCCACCATATTATAAATATCATATTCATGCATGTTCTGGGAATTTTACTGGGAATTAAATTTGTCTACAACGCTATAACAACAAAATAAATGCGACAGAATTAATTCTCAATGATCAGGTATACATAACTTAATTTTAAGTAATATTTACTAATATAATTTTATACTTTCAATATACATGAACAATCCGTGTCATGTTTTTTTATAGGTCATATACATATAACTTGTTTATTTTATAACTTAATTGATTATGCACTTCGGAAGTAGTATATAAATAATACACATGCGTATTTAAATTTGATTTTATTTATTCCATTTCTCCTAGAATAAAAATATTCAAAATACAATAACATTTGTTAAGGTTTATAGGACAAGTCATTATGTCAAGTTATTATGAATGTTGTACTATTTTTACATTGAAAAACTTCAAGTTTGACTAACTTTGACTTTGTATGACGTATTATTAATGGCTGGATTGCTCCGAAACTATATTATTTTCCCCTTGAAGAAGATCACTGATATATGTACAGCAGCCTTCCTTGATTCAACACTCAGTGCCTTGGGATTCCACAAAGAAGGTAGCCTCCTTGATCACGCTCCACAGATCTGCAAACTTAATATATATGCTCCCTTGAAAATATACTAGCAAAGTCTTATGTTACATAAACGTTTACTAAACGCCGCATTTACTACGTGGTATCTAATTGCATTCGGGAGTTATCGATATTATATAGATCATTTCTCGATTTTTCAAATTTGAATGATATTATTTATTTAGCACAGTATCCGGCAGTTTACTCACACTGACAAAAATATATTTATTATAATTAATACATAGTCTATTATATTTCGTCATCTCATGCAGAATGGAGAGTTAAGTCTTACTTTTTTTTTCACCTTGTTAATATTATTTTTTTTTTACTAACGGTGTTTTATACAAATGGTTTGAAAAGATTCACATATATATATATATATATATATATATATATATATATATATATATATATATATATATATATATATATATATATATATCCAACTTCTTGATAATTGAAAGAAAATAGTAATGTTATAATAATATTAATAATAGTTACTTTTAATTATATTTTTTTTTTAAATTCAGACATTAAAACAACAGAAAAGTTTACACAATAAATTACAAAAAAATAAAAGATATCCAAAAATTCTATTACATTCTGTTTTCTTGTGAATATTAAACATTGTTACAAAATAAAGATAAAAAAATAGTCACATGACAAAGATTTCATAATTATATGTACTTCTTTAATTAAATTCATTCAAAATTATCAGTTCAAACAAGCTATTTGATGTTTTGATATAAGATTTGATAAGTTTCCCTTGCTGCAGTCCATTTGTAACACAAAACAATTTTATTTCATTATTACATTATTTTCGCAGTACAATTTATATTAATACTGTGTAATATATTTAAGAGTGTATAATGTGATACTATGTACTTATTATTTGTTCTAGAACTTCACGATCAATATACAATTCTGATAAAATTTACATTCAAGTAAGTGCACAATTAGTTACTATTCTATTAATTAATTACAATTAATTACTGGCTCAAATCACTTAAATATAAGTTACTTGGATTATAATGTATTTATGCAAAATGATAATTAAAATAAACCGCGCGTTAGATATTATTCTTTTGTATAAAGTCTATATTATATAAAGTGTATAATTGAGAGCATTGGAACATTGGAATTAAATAAAATTAAAATTTTCAGCCTTGAAGTGACGTACTGCATAAAATTCAAATTTGTAATGTTTGATTTAATCCTTTTGTTAAATAATAAGGATGCTAAGTTGTTATAGAATTCAGAGTCTCAATTTAACAAAGCCAACAAACGCGCGTTACATGTTATACAGGCGATATCTCATGCTCCGTGTAATCATTTATGTAATTATTTATTTTACTACAATGTAAAACAACTCCAATTAATTAAAAAATATCCTATATATTGCCAATAGATTATAAATTTTGTATTTTTGTTTTATTTTTATTTATTTCACCCATGATGACAATTAATACAGTTATACTAACAAAAAAGACGGGAAAAAAATGCATTTTTTTGAGACACTGTATTCTGGATTGCCTGCATGATTATTTGGATGAGCCCTGCAGTGCCTCAATTGTTGTTGTTCCCAATTATGCCCCTTTTATTATTTTGAGTTTGGAGTGCCGGACTTTCAGCCTCGGTAGGACCCACCCTCCACGGAATCACATTCATTTGACCAGCCCGACCCAGGTCTATAATACTGGCAGGGGCGTGGCAAATGGAAATATGAAATAACAGCAATAAAAATCACCATTCAGCTTCTGAGCTTCTTTCTGTGATGTTTTATCATACATATATAATCTGATAATACGATATTAACGGCAAACTTAAATAATTAAACTTATTTTAATTAACATGATTCTATAATAGAGAAACGAGAATAAAATTAATAACTTTTTTAAATTAAAGAGTATATAGCAAAAACTTTCTTTATTTTTTATTTTTAACAATAATTTGACATATATATATATAACATATACATGCACTTTTTTACGCATATTTTATACTACACGTACGAAAATCTTCAAATAATTGCAATGCAAGCAAATTACAGAAATCAGCGCACTTCGATCTCTGCAGCTTTTGCTCAATTTGCTGTATATATAATGTACATACATATATATATTGCATTGCTTTTTCTGGTTTAATTTTTCATGGTTTCAATTACATTAGGTGGCAAATTCTGACAGTCTCATTATGATAATAAAAAAGTAAAAATACAAGAAAAATATAAGTCTAGGCCTGAAACACTGATGAATATCGACGTGACGTTGTTTTTGAAATATAGTACTAGATTTCCAATATTTTATCGAGTAATATATACATAAATAAATGCAAATTTGACCCCAAAATTTTAACGAAGATGTCATTTAATCATTTCGATACATAAAACTGAACCCCCTAAAGCACATTGGCTCGGGGGAAGGGGGGGGGGCGGGGGAAGGACAGATAAATAGAATTTAACGCACTCCAAAAAGCAGAGACCATTATTACAGCTGTAATGGTCTCTGCTTTTTGGATCAAATCCCATCATGCACAGAGACCCCCTCGACTGTATATAGCTCGGCCTCTGTGCTTGCATTAGAGACCCTACAGAGACCTCATCCGTGTCTTATGGCCAGAAATTTGACCAGCTTGGCCGAGCCGAGCTTCACTAGCTGTAACTGAGAGTGGCGGCGCCACTGAATCGCAGCGGAACGGTCCGGTTCTCGCTGGCTGCAATGGCGCGGGCAATTTCAGCCAGCAAGAACCGGGCCGTGCCGAACATTTAGTAGCGCCGCCACTCTCGATCAGAAACAGCGAAACTCTGATCAAATTAACTACTGGCCCAGGCGCGGATCCATAAAAAAATTCGGGGGGGGGGGGGGGGGGGCTGCCTCCATAAGGCCAATGTTAAAAAAAAATTTGGAGTGGAGAAAATGCCTATATTGCCCATGTTAAATCCAAAATTTCGGGGGGGGGGGAGGGCTCCCCTCCTGGATCCGCGCCTGTCCTGGCCATAAGACACGGAGGTCTCTGAGTCTCGATCTGTATATAGGGATGAGTGTATAGGGTCTCTGTGTTTGCATCATATCACAATTTTTTAAAGGATTTACTCATTTACCGCGTTAATACATGAAAATAACCTCTTTAGGCCATCAGGCCATCTAGTAGCAATACGTGTAACTAGGTCCATCAACTAACTTCCAATAAAATATTTTCACAATTTTAAAAAATCAAGTGAAAATACATTTATGTGTATTTTGCATTAGAAATATGAATTAAATAATAAATTTTTAGTTTTTTGCATCCATACATCAATAAAATAATAGCATTTTTTAACAGTTCCTTTTGATTTTTCATTTCCAATTTTTAATTTTTCTCATAATCCCGCCATTATATATCTGTTCTTTTGTTTTTTGTTTGACCATTGATTTTCATTACATTTCTTATAAAATATTAGTTTCTGTACTAAATTAGCTATGACATTAAATTTTGTTCTGTTTTTTCATGCATATAAAGTAGAATAAATTATTTAATGATTGGTAAACAGGGGCACAATTTATTTTTTTTTTTTTCTCCCCCCATGGAAGTTCGCGCAATGCGCAGTCCGCGCCATTTGCTGCTTCGCTATCATGGCGGCAATGGGTAAGTTGTGTCTTGTAGTCTAATTTTAAGAAATAAACATGTAAATTGTAAAATATTGCTTTCAAAAGTAAAAATTATGCATCAGTAACTAAAATTCCTACTTTTGATCTCTAAATGTTTTAGTTTATTGATCTACTTGTGGTACAAATTTGACGTTCAAGAATCCTCAAATGACTGCGGTAAGATTCCCAGGCACTGCGGTTGTCCAGGCGTTTCATGATTTGCATGCAGGCAAAGCATGCAGTCCAAGTGCCTGATGTGTTATATTATTGAAAAATAACTATCAACGGCTGCTACAGAAGTGATTTACTGAAGTATTTCTTTTATAGAGTTAAGTTAGCCGACAAGAATCGCTATTTTTTTTTTTTTTCTTTCCATACATTTGTTCCCGCATTGCTGCAGAATTCTTCATTCGTTTTCAAGGACACGAAGGGGCAGGAACAAAAGATTTTCGTTTCTTTCATTCAATCGACATTCAAAGCCTGTTTAAATTCAATTTCTTTCATTGATAACTATATTTATTCTTAATATTACTGGTGGACAAATTTATTGATTAAAATTATATACAAGAAATTCTAGTTTACCAACATTAAAATTTGTTTTTTCAGCATTTTCTTGGTTGCTGATCTAGCATTATGATTTAAATAAAAATTGACTGGCTTGATTGTGAAAAGAATGACTGTGATTGGACTCTATAATTTGTGCATATCATGCAGCTGTGAGTCTGAAGACTGAGCATTAGATATAAAATATGCATAATATAAAAGAGTGAAAGCGAGAAGTGGTGATTGTCCAACAAGAGGTATGCATACTGGCGTACTGTATGTTTCATATCATACTAATATGCTGTGTGCATTTATATACAGATATATCCTAGGGGAATAATTTCTGACCAGAATGTTTGAAGCATCTATGTTTTTACGTTTCTACAAGTATAATTATGCATAAAATTAATATTATGCATGTTGCATTTTAGCAGTCAAATTTATTTTACCCTTCAGAAAGTTGCCAAAACTTATGGCTAAAAGTTTGGAACAAAAATAATGTGTGTGTGTGTGTATGTATATGTATGTATGTATATATATATATATATATATATATATATATATGTATATATACATATATATATTTATATATAAGCAAGCAGTAGCACACCAGTAGATACGGTTTTCATAAACATTTAATGTTAATGTAGAGATAACACAGATCAGCTGGCCCAATGCTAAAAAAAATCACATTCATAAAAATTATGAAAAAAATTTAAATGTTCTCCTCTACATCCCCTATCAGTAGGTAAAATATCAGGTATACAAAAACGAGCTAGTTTTCGAGTTATTAATTTTTAAAGTTCACTAATTTAACATGGAGAAATGGAACTTCCATGCTAAATTAGTCAACTTTAAAAATTAATAACTCGAAAACTAGCTTGTTTTTGTATACCTGATATTTTACCTACTGATAGGGGATGTAGAGGAGAACATTTAAATTTTTTTCATAATTTTTATGAATGGGATTTTTTTAGCATTGGGCCAGCTGATCCGTATTATCTCTGCCTTTAAAAAAAAAAGAAGAAGAAGGAAACGGCACTAAATGTTATGAAATATCTGGTAATAGGGTATGCATACTGTAGTTTACTATGCATACTAGTCAGTTTTCTATGCAAGTGAAATAAATAAAAAAAAAAAACAGCTTTACACTACATTAAAAAAAAATATCAAATTCTGTCATAAGTAAGCATGGCCAAATCAGCCATTTTTATTGAAATGGAGTATACTAAAACAGCTGCTGTAACTGTGTAAATACTAGTTTTGCAAAATTCACTCTAATCTATTTTTACCGAACGTTAACCCAAATATTAGAGAACGTTGAAGAACTTGGGAAAGATTACATAAATTTTAAATTGAGCGCTCAATTTTTCAAAATAAGAATGAATCACGACATAAAAAAATCACGAAAATGTCTTGAAAATAGCAGAAAATAAAATTTTTGTACATAACATGACGCCACATCCCTTTACGGGGTAAGCCAGCAGCATTACTACCTCGGCCGTCTACAATTTGCCCTCCAAAGCACTCGATTCTTGCATACTTCACTTACTTCAGAAATACTCGTAACACTCTTTTGCCTTCTGTACTTTCTATTACACTGCATACTTTTAACACTCCTGTTCCTCAAACATTCTGCAATCACATCCAACCAAACTTTTTTTGGTCTACCTAATCCTTTCATGCCTTGAATTGAAATTAATTTATATATCTACTTCGGGTCTGCGGACCTAGCAGTCATTGCCCGTGTATATACATATATATATATATATATATATATATATATATATATACATATATATATATATATATATATATATATATCAGGGGCGGCTCGTACCCCTTTTCCGTGGGGGTGCTGCCTGACATGGGACCAGCAGTACACCTTGGGGGGCGGAGCCCCCCAATGGCCCGCCGCAGGCGCGATTTTTTTTAAGGACACGCCCCTTTTTTAGGGTAAAATTATGACAAAATCATATAATAATGCTCTCAGAAAAGAAGCAGAAATTATCTAAAAACAAAAAATGCATGCATTTTATTTATAATTTGTTATGACATGCACTTATGCGAGCCCTTTTGAAATCGTGATTGAATGTTTCAAACTTAATATAATATCCAATTTTTAATTATTTTTTTTAATTCATAAGTCCTTTCACGTGGTAAGAAACATATATAAAAATAAATATTGTTTTAAGCCTTTTTTTTTAAAATAATAGTGTCAATCAAACTGCATTGTTAATATGAAACCTGAATGTCTGGTATAATTTTTACGCAATGTATATAATGAACATCAAATAAATCGATCATGGTATATACAATACGTACAAAATTAGGCGACAACCAGAATCTAATATAAATTTTTAAAGACAAAATTTAATAAAAAAATAAAAAATAAAATTTTTATAAGAAAAAATTACATTATTTAACATTATTTCAATATTATTAGTATTTATTTAATTGAGAAAAAAATAATCGTAATCCTGTTAAGGTAGGGATAACACGGATCAGCTGACCTAATGCTAAAAAAACTCAGTCATGAAAATTACGAAAAAAAAAATAATAAAATGTTCTCCTCTACATCGCCTATCAGTATAGCTAAATTATCAGGTATACAAAACTGAGCTAGTTTTCGAGTTATTAATTTTTAAAGTTGTTTTAATGTTGACTAATTTAACATGGAGATGGAGAAATGAAACTTCCATGCTAAATTAGTCAACATTAAAAATTAATAACTCGAAAACTAGCTCGAATTTGTGTACCTGATATTTTAGCTATACTGATAGGGGATAATGTAGAGGAGAATATTTTATTATTATTTTTTTTTCATAATTTTCATCAATGAGATTTTTTTAGCATTGGGTCAGCTGATTCGTGTTATCTCTACCTTAACAGGATTACGATTATTTTTTTCTCAATTAAATAAATACTAATAATAATGAAATAATGTTTAATAATGTAACTTTTTCTTATAAAAATTTCATTTCTTATTTTTTTATTAAATTTTGTCTTTAAAAATTTATATTAGATTCTGGTTGTCGCCTAATTTTGTACATATATTATTGTATATACCATGATCGATTTATTTGATGTTCATGCAGTTCTGATCACCCTATATTATAATTACGACACATCGGTATAATTGGCTTGAGTGCGCATATGAGAAACCTCTCGAGCGGTATAACAGATCAAAGATCCCAATTTTTTTATTATTGTTTTATTTTTTTTTAGCCATGCAATATTTCTTTGATTACTATCGCATATTTGCTGCTAAATAATGTACTGCCGGTACACGCAAACCCGGGAAAATAAGCTATATATTTTTCTCGTCCTGGAGTAGTTAACGTTTTCTTATATTTTGTATACTCGTACACTTTTACAACTTGTTTTTGTTTTATTTTTATGTTTGAATTTTCACATTAATGGTATAAAATGCTGTAGTGAATAATTAATAAATAAATAGCTCCCATGTATATCGACTTGTTCCTGGTAAACTTATAATTTATAATAAAATACATGGGCGTGATTCACGAACGAATTAAGCTATCCAGATTTCTCACTTAATTAATTCGATCGACGTTTAGTGCCATTGAGTTAGACTGGCGCTAACTGCGTGGTTGGTAAGAAACCTGCAATGTTGTTGTCGTTGTTCGAACGTGAGATATCTCACGATTGTTTACATGCATGCACCACTTAATTTTCAAAAGACAAGTGTTGGTTCTTTTGGGACAGTCATATTTTTATTAAAGTAAAATAAAAGTGCTGGTCTTCATTCCTCAGATGCTTCAATATATTTAGTCAATCTTTGTTAGTACATTCACTGATGAATGTAATTAAAATTTTGTTAATCTGCTCAATGAAACCATATTACAGGAAATGTCTTCGAAGTGTTGTTCAAATTATTCCCGCATGTCAAATACCACAAGCTCATTGGTTCTGTTGAACCAATGAGCTTGCGGGTACTGCCGATCGCACAGTCCCCGATCGCTCCAAAATCACACGGCTTGAGTGGGAGTTGAAGAAGAGGAGAATGAGGGTGGGAACACTGCTTTGGGCTACTGCTAGTAGTGGCAGTACCTTCCGCTAGGCAGCGCTGAGGGAATAAATTTACGTGGCAGCGGCAAAAATTTCATGATTTTAAATGTTAGAACTGATAAAAATTTGCTGGAAAGTTCAGAAAAATTATAGAATTATTTGATATTTCTAATTGTGTGTTTGTTCCCAAAATTTCTGGGGGGCTGCAGTACCGCAGTACTATAGTACGAGCCGCCCCTGATATATATATATATATATATATATATATATATATATATATATATATATATATATATATATATGAACCATTTCACGTCATAGTGGCCACCTTGACCACCAAATATAAAAATTCTTTGATTTTGATAAAAATCACAGGACATGTTCGTATAATGAACCTACAAAAATGGTTTTTGTATTTTTCAAAAATATTCAAAATTAAGGGATTATGGGCAATTACGAAATGGCGTCAGAATGCAAATGTAGCGAACGGCGGCTCCAGTAACTCGGAAAATATTATGCATAGATTAAATTTGATCTTTTCTATGGATGCACAACCATATTTATCTACAACCTCCTGCTTTCAGATTTTCTCTACGGGTTTTAGATTTTTTGTTATACCGGTTCCCGTAAGCCAAGTATGACGTTTTTGAAGCATTTGCTTTCCGCAGCCCAAATAAAGGCTAAATGGTTTTAAAATAAAAAATTGATTCTATATAGCTCCTAAACATCTCCATGCTTTGGTATGAAGTTATACGCTTTTTATAGTTTGACCTCTGACCTTTGACCTTAATAAAATTTCAAATCAAAATTTTCAATGCAAAAAAGTTTGGCAATCCGACTACAAACTTGAAAAAATTTAAATTATAATTCAATCCGACTACAAACTTGAAAAAATTTAAATTATAATTCTATGTGCAGCAGAATTTAAGATACATTTTTTTTTTCTCTCGAGATTGCCCTCTTTATTGATTTTTTGAAAATTCCTGAAATTCGTTTTTTTTTTTTGAAATTTCAAAAAATAATGCCCAAAACTCAGCAACCTAGGTTAAATGTGTAACAGATGTGAAATTCATCGAAATCTATTGACCCAAGCCCATCTCCTTATTGGACTGACCTGATATTAACCCCCAGTAGCTTTTGCAAGGAAATACTCGAGAGGTACATCGAGATTATTTTTGATTCTTACTAATTAAGATACGAGGATTCCAGTGGTGTCATTAAAATTCTCCTAAAGTTTGAATGACATCGACTTTTTTGGCCCGCAAAGTAGGTACCTTAAAGGGGTACCAAAGTGAATACTTTTTTTACATGTTCGGGCAGCTACGAATTATCCTGATATCCCTGTGGCTCAATATTTACGTACGATGCCTAGTTATTTTACAACTAATTATTTAGTTTGAAAAGTGAGTTTGATAACCGTTGGTTGATTCAAGTTGGTGCGCGCCCGCAGCAGCCGCTGATACGACGAGAATCTCCCACGAATCGGGGGAACCTCCTCCCGGGCCCCTTCTTGTCGTATCACCGGCCGCTGCGGCCGCGGGCATGCTTGAATCAACCAACGGTTTTCAAACTCACTTTTCAAACTAAATAATTAATTGTAAAATAACTAGGCATTGTACGAAAATATTGAGCCACAGGGATATTAGAATAATTCGTAGCTGCCCGAACATGTAAAAAAAGTATTCACTTTGGTACCCCTTTAACGAATTGTACCCTTTTTCGTGTACTGTGCCATTAGTTGGGAAAAACAAATATTTTTATTTTTAGGAGTTTTATGGTTAGAAGAGATGTTTAGGAGCTATATAGAATAAATTTTTTATTTTAAAACAATTTAGCCTTTATTTGGGCTGCGGAAAGCAAATGCTTCAAAAACGTCATACTTGGCTTACGGGAACCGGTATAACAAAAAATCTAAAACCCGTAGAGAAAATCTGAAAGCAGGAGGTTGTAGATAAATATGGTTGTGCATCTACAGAAAAGATCAAATTTAATCTATGCATAATATTTTCCGAGTTACTGGAGCCGCCGTTCGCTACATTTGCATTCTGACGCCATTTCGTAATTGCCCATAATCCCTTAATTTTGAATATTTTTGAAAAATACAAAAACCATTTTTGTAGGTTCATTATACGAACATGTCCTGTGATTTTTATCAAAATCAAAGAACTTTTATATTTGGTGGTCAAGGTGGCCACTATGACGTGAAATGGTTCATATATATATATTATATTTATATATATATATTATATTTATATATATATATATATATATATATATATATATATATATATATATATATATATATATTATTAAGTGTTTTTTATTTGTAGTTCATGCCTTGTACACTACCTTTAAACACCTGTTTTGCAAATCATTCATCACCCATTCTCTCAACATGTCCAAACCAACGTAGTGTACTTTGTTAATGCTTGTCAATTACGCTTTCTTTCACTCCACACTCATTCATCACCCATGTGTTTCTCACTCTATCCATCCTAGTTTTACCACACTTACTCCTTAACAGACTCATACCAACTGCATTCAACTTACTCCTATGCTTTGTTTGACACACCCATACTTCAGACTCATACATGATAATCAAAGTTGGTATTAGGACAGAGTTATACACAGCTAGCTTAGCCGTAAAATTGTTGCAGTTGTTTTAAAAGTGTTTTAATTACCCCCCCCCCCCCAAATATAGCTTTCTTTTCATTAAAAATTAGTTTTGTGTCATCTCCTTGGCTTATAGATATTTTTCCCTTTTTTTCCCCTTTTTTTACTGTCCCCCCCCCCCCACTTTCAGGCTGAAAACGCGTAATTTTAATGTTCTTACAGCGTTGCCTAATTGTCATTTAATGCAGTGTTACCAATAATTCTATTTGAAAGATTGAGGTAAAGAAAATAAAATCACCGAAAGTTTGTCAAAACTCGCTACTTTCGCAAATATTCATCCCGTTTGTGGGCATTACAACTTTGATTAAGATTGACAATTGAAGGCAAAAGCTGGTTGGACATTACTGCTGATTTTATTGAAATACTGCAATGAATTTGTGATGAAGAAGTGTTAGGCTCTATCCCAATACTATTTTTCATCTACTTAAGTGTCCCAAAAATGAGCTTTCTCCTCCCCTCTATTATGGCCTCTATATAAGTAGGGCACATATGATGCGCCTTAAAATTGCCGCCCTTGTAGGGAAAGGTAGTAGACGAAGTACACGAGATCAGGAGTATTGGGACAGGCTTTGCTTTCTAGATTTAACAAAATTAATAGCTAGTCTCTTTTTTTAAAAAATGTTATTTTGTCAGTCCTTCTTTCCCCCTACAAATGTGCTTAGTAAAATAATAATGCTATCAAATAATAAATAATAATAAATAAATAAATTTCAAACATTCAAGAATGTTCTAGAACTTTATCTCTCATTGTTTGAGGAAATTCAAGGGGGCGGTTTTCTCTTAACGGCTCCATTTCCTGTGTCTGTCCATACAGCTCTGTGTTTAACTTTTAAAAAGGATGGTCAGACACATCCACTTCAAACTTTTTATAACAATAATAATAATATTTGTTTATTGGGTTAAGTGTTAAGTATTACACAAGAGTGTGAGGGGGGGGGGAACAGGAGAAAAAAAAATATGCCACCTATTGATGACAAGCTTTAAGGTAGAGATAACGCCGAACAGCTGATCGACGTAATGCCCTTTGATTAACATGTAAACCTTAGCAAATTGACAAAAATTCTGAATTTTTTTTTGAGAGGCAGATATTAGTGCCTAAAAGCCATAGAAAAAATTTCAAAACGAATTAACGAGCCGATTTTTTTTAATTAATTTTTTTAATTTTCAACATAGGGCTTTCCCATAGAGAGCCAAACTAAAAAATTAATTTAAAAAAATCGGCTCGTTAAATGTTTTTGAAACTTTTGCTATGGCTTTTAAGCACTAATATCTGCCTCTCCAAAAAAATTAAAAATTTTTGTCAATTTGCCAAGGTTTACATGTTAATCAAAGGGGATTACGTCGAACAGCTGTTCGACGTTATCTCTACCTTAAGACTCTGCATCACCTTTTCGTATTTCCTATGCTTCTCCATGTTATTTTTGATGTCGCTTTTTTTCAGAAACTAATAATCGTACAACTTTGCTTGATACCTTAAAATAAACGCTAGTTCATTAGCGATATGCACCAATGCTTTTATTTTTTTTTAAATTCTAATGAAATTGAATCTTAATTGTAATTTTATTTTAATTTTTATTTCTCAAAATTAAAACTGTAATTAAAATTCAATTTTATTAGAAATTTAAAAAAATAAAAGCATTGGTGCATATAGCTAATGAGCTAGCGTTTATTTTAAGGTATCAAGCAAAGTTGTACGATTATTAGTTTCTGAAAAAAAGCGACATCAAAAATAACATGGAGAAGCATAGGAAATACGAAAAGGTGATGCAGAGTCTTAAGTTCCCTGCAAGTTTTATTAAAATTGAGAGGGGCAGTTACAAAATCTCTAAGATTCATCCTTTAACATTTAACGTTCCTAGCTAAAACACTTGGTATTTTTACCAAGTGTTCTTTCTGTATGTATACACTATACATATTTGCTGCAACTTTGATTTGTGTTTTGTAAATTTCTTACTTCATTTTCTCTGCATTTTGCCACAGGTTAATTACAGATATTTTACAGACCCAAATTGAGTTTTACTTGTCAAATTTTTTGGATTGTGGAAGTATTCTGACTTAAAAAAAACACGTACTGTATGTTAAAGTAAAGGGTCTACTACAAAAAAGACAGCAAAAAAATAAGTTAGTATTTTTTAAAATTAGTTCCAGTGCTCCTACATACGGAACCGAAATCCAAAAGATTCCATCTCACATAAGTTCTCCAGAAAAAAAAAATTCCAAAGTCAGAGAGAACGCGTCATTTAACATGGGGCCTTACCTGAAAAAACAACCTCGAATATCTCGAAAAAATACACCGTCCGGTGGTATGAAAAAAATATAGCCATGTTCTATGGCTCGAGCTTTAACCAAAAGTTGTTTAAAAAACATACGTTCTCGAATCCGTTTTCCCGTCATAAAATCAAGGAAAACTAATATGGGAATTAACATGGGAAATTTTCTTGATTTTTTTACGGAAAAATGGATTCGAGCGAATTTTTTTTTTTATTTGTTTTTCTGTTAAAGCTCGGGTCATAGAACATCGTCATATTTTTTTTATACCACCTAACGGTGTAATTTTTCAAGATATTCGAGGATCTTTTTTAGGTAAGGCCCCATGTTAAGCGACGCATTCACTCTCACTTTGGAATTTTTTTCTGGAGAATCTAAGTGAGATGGAATTTTTTGAATTTCGGTTCCATATGTAGGAGCACTGGAACTATTTTTAAAAAATACTAACTCAGTTTTCATTTTTTGACATCAGCTGATAGGGACTCAACTTTAATAAAGTCTTCAGAACTGATCAAACCACCATTTGTGTTACGAGTTCAGTCATCTGTTAATTTTAGGAAATTTATTAACGATCACAGCAAGAAATATCAGTAAGATACAAGGCATGAAAATTGTACTCTTATTAACTCCAAGTCTCCAAAATTTAATGCAAAAAATTTGATGATTGTATGAATAATAATTACACCACTTAAAATTATCCCTTTTTTTATAGTTATTGATGCATTTTTTTAAAAAAATTATAAGCATATTTTACTTCGTACATGCATAATGTAACAAAACATAATTTTACATTTTAAACATTTTTCTTTTTTGTTGTAGGCTGAATTTATAGTATAAATCATTACCATCTTAACTTGAAAGCTGTAAAGAAGAAAGCAACAACTGATGCCCTATGGTGACAATGGCTTCCATGGATGAGAATGACTTATTTGGAGATGGCGTTCCTGCGACAGAGGAAGAAGAGGAGGTGTTTGACGTTGAGGGAGAGGATGAGATTGGTGGTCTGGAGGACTCAAGTCCAGCCTCTGGCGAGCAGGAGCACACTTGCACCCACTGCAGGTGAGACAATACCTCCTCTCCAAAATAATTTGCAGTCACAACAGTGCAAATCGAACTAGATGGGTTGAAGCATGTCACATGGCAATATTAGGCCCTACACTGCGTTGTAGTTCAAGATATTAACACTAGAAGTGACACCGTACTGAAATTGTGGCGCCACCTGATGCGGAAAGCCTAGTAGCGCCAACTGCATGTTATGGCGAAAAAATGCAACTCTAAAACTGAAGTGATTTTTAACCCAGGATACGAAATGCTTAAAGGAGGGGAACCGCGTCAGCTTTTATATTTTTAATGCTTTATAAATAATGTCAAACTTACTTGTGCACCAAAAAAAAAGTCACCACCCTCCGCCTTCCACCAGTTCAGCAGTTGAAATTCAAAAAGCGCGCCAAAGAAAATTGGGGCTTATGACGTCAAGATCAACCAGGGCAGTCTGCTACAGGCCGTCTCACATGGATTTTCGACTCTCATCTCACTGATATTAGTCGGCCGGATTTTTAAAAGTAAATGGGTCCTCCGTGTAAGAAAATATTTATTTTAAAATATTTACGTGGAAAAATGAAAGTAAATTGTAGTCTGATGTCCATGAATTATTTTTTTCTACACACTGTTATTTTTATTTATTTGATAAATATCATACTTTTCGAGAAAAACGCAAGGCGGGAACCGAGTTATAACTTATAAGTCTGGTAATATAGTATGACGTCACAGAATATCAAAACCACAAATAAACAGAAAATCAACCTTCATAAATATTTTGATTACAGGAATTAACTTGATTTGATGTTAAAATAATGTAAATATTCACATTAAGGTAGAGTCCAATTCCACAGTCATGCAAAATATATATAAAGTCTATACTACGTCATCGCTTTAGAAATGGGCTTAGACTTTTTTTATACTAGTCGTCCGGTTTATAAAAGTCATATTTAGACGTATTAATATTATTTTTGCGGGTGAAAAGAAGTTGTTGAGCAATATTAGACTCTATGAGCATTTACTTACTTTAAATTTCAAATCTCTAGATACCGTGAAATCGCCATAATCCGGGCGCAAAGTGAGGGCTCTCTCCCGTAAGAATGCATGTAAACCGGCCGCTCAGTCTGACGACTAATAAAAAGAGTGGGGGGGGGGTAAGACGGCCTGTAGCAGACTGCCCTGGATCAACGATTGGTTGCGTTTGACCAATCATGGCGCTTGACGTCATAAGCCCCAATTTTCTTTGGCGCGCTTTTTGAATGGCAACTACTGAACTGGTGGAAGGCGGAGGGTGGTGACTTTTTTTTTGGTGCACAAGTAAGTTTGACATTATTTATAAAGCATTAAAAATATAAAAGCTGAAGCGGTTCCCCTCCTTTAAATACTAACCTGCTTCGTTTTACAACAGTGTAACATGCACTTCAGCCAATAGCAACACTGATATTATTTTTAATTTTACATCTCAGTCTGGTAAATTACACCAGATGTTTGTTGGATGAATGTTTAGTCCAGTTATATTGTTCAAATAATAATATAAGATAATTTGAATTGTGTTTGTTGTTTTTGCAGTGAGAAGTTCTGTGATCCACGAGTGCTGTCGTGCCTGCACGTGTTCTGCCTGGGATGTGTGGAACGTTTGTCGGCGTCTCGAGAAGGTGGCGGAGTGGAGTGTCCTCAGTGCCAGCACGTAACTCTGGTGGCTCCGAGGCAGCTGCCACGAGACAATGTGCTCACCAACATGCTAGACATGAAGGCTATCACAAGCCAAGCAGTTCTTTGCACCAGCTGCAAGGCTCAGGAGAAAGCCGTTGCAAGGTGCTCAGACTGTGCCAACTTTCTCTGCCCAAATTGTAACACTGCACATCAGGTATTTACACCCTCCTTTCACAGAGTAGCTGCAACTAGGCCCTTTGATTGACAGCAAAATTGCATAGTCTCCATATAATCTTGATTAGAACTGCAAGAGTGAGGATAAACATTGCAATATGCTAGAGGTCTGTACAGGCCGGAGTCGGGCCTAACTATTTCTTGAATTTTCAAAGTAGTAGGTTTCATAGGCCCAGGTCAGGCTCAACAGCCATCAAAATGGGCCGAGCCTAAAAAATCTAGCTCATGCAGACCTCTACAATCAGTTCATTAATACATAATATTTGTTGGGCAATTACTGAAATCTATACCGTGTTAGGTGGGCCACCCAATAACAGCACTTCATATCTTTCATCCTCTTCTTTCAGTTCATGCGATGCTTTGAGGATCACCATGTTGTTGCATTTGAAGACCTGAAGAATTCTGATAAGGCGGTTCCTATTCACAAGCCAATTTTCTGCACAACTCATCCAACTGAGAACTTGAAGTTCTTCTGCTACACGTGCCAGGTAAGACTCTTCTACCATCCGCTCAAATTGCAGCTTAAATGTTTTTAATTGTACTAGCTTGTTGTTGATATTGTGTTTAGTTCCTCAGGTGCGTAAGTTATTGCCTCTGCATTTTAAGCACACGTAATGTTTTTTTACGGGGTGTATATTGGTAGAGGCTTATATTAAAATAATCTTATTTTTAATCCTTGACATAATTGTTATGTTACGGTTACCTAATACGATACAATCACTGAACTATATACTATGGAAAGCTAACTTCCGCTCTTCAACACCCTCCGCGCTGAGGCAAAAAAAAAAAAGTTTCTCCTCTTACCATCACAGCTGATCCCTTAACATGAAATAACGTTGAAAAGGTCTGACCTTCCTACTATAGTGGGCAGAAATCAGCTGGCAGGCAGGTAGAAGCAATCTTTATTTGCTTCAAACCCTAGTGTGTAGTCTCGCCCCCTGGATACAATCTAAATTTTTATTTAAAAAGGTTAGATTGTAATGAAAGTACTGAAAATATAAATACTGTGAATCAGTGGAATTAATTTTACGTTTTTATAAGGAAAGGTGAACCATCGCAGTTGGATATATGTATTGATAATAGGAAAGAGGTAGAAAAACACCAACAAGCCTTACCACGATGAAATGTCCATAGTGATGAGTCTTGATGGCACAGATAACACAAATATATTTACATATTATTTATACATTATTGAGATGTTTCGACCAACATTTAATGTCTCAATAATGCATTTCGATGGTGTTCCATCAAAAACGACTAACTCATTTTATTGCGTCCTTTAAAAACGACTAACTCATTTTATCGCGAACCGAGATGGTCGGTTTTGCACTATGGGTTTCCAGGTATAAAAAAATATGTATACCTGGAAACCCATTGTGCAAAACCGAACATCTCGGCTCGCGATAAAATGAGTTAGTTGGTTTTGAGAGGACTCAATAAAATGAGTTAGTTGTTTTTGACGGAACACCATCGATTTGTAAATATAATTGTGTTATCTGTGCCATCAAGACTCCTCACCACGGACATTTCATCGTGTTTAGGTTTGTTGGTATTTTCCTATCTCTTTCCTTTCATCTGTAATTAATTTTACAATCTTGCAAATATGGTGTGTATTCATTTAAGTTAATTCCACTAATTTATTTCATATTTCTGAGAGTTATTTTATGTTCAGGTGCCGATCTGCAACGAGTGCATGGTGTTATTGCACCCAGTGCCCGATCACCACTTTGAGCGTCTGGCTGAAGCAGAGAGCGTGCAGCGTGAAGAGCTTGTTGCTCTGGTCTCCAAGGGCAAGACACAGGTGGAGCTGTGTGAGAAGGACTCTGGAACCCTGAGCAGCACTCTGAGTGAGCTCGAGATGCAGCACGACAACGCAAGGGCCCTCATCCAAGAGACCTTCCAGGTAAGAGCATCAACTTCGAAATTAGGTTTAAAATTTAATGTGGCTTCTACACTTTAATTATGTATTTATGTAGCCTGAGCTAAAATAATGTGTGTGTTAATATCACTCATAAAAGAGACAACAAATTCCAACATTTTAATGTCCCTATAATATATTGCATGATTTTATTTATTTATCCCCTCCCCCCCCCCTGTTATGTTTCAGCTTTAAATGTTGTGCAATTCTTCCCTATACTTATCCTTTTCTTTACCTTAATCATACTCTTATGATTCTTTTCTCTAATATCATTTTTATTTCATTTTTATCGGAATGTAATGTCATAAATATGATAAAAACTAGTATGCAAGTTAAAATTATTACTGTATTTTTATTTGTTTGCTATTTGCTATTACTTCTTATTTAGGTAAAATCTTACACTCTCTCTCCTTTAAGATAGAATACTTGTGGCTCTTTGTACTTTTTGTTCTACAGGCGGTTTGATTTTTGTTCACAGTATTTGATATGTAGTTCGGGTTTAACACCATTATTATATTTGTTTGTGTCTATTTTTATGTGTTCAATAAAAGATTTATATTATATAAGATTCTTTATTTAAAGAAAGATAGAAACACATACGATAGAAAAAGATTTGTTGGGAGCTTTATGTCAATTAAAATTTTGTAGATATTGTTAGGTTCTGGCTCTGGTGTAAATTGAAAAAAAAAAAAGAAGAAGAAGAAGAAGAAGAAGAAGAAAAGAAAAGAAATCCATTGTTAAAGCAAAATTTTCGAACCAACAATTCTAAAAAACTACTACAGAAAATAATTAGGAATTGGGTTTACAACCATAAAGGCATAAAGGCATAAAGAAACTAAATGGGGTTAAATTTCTTGTTAGTTTGAGGATATTTCTGATTCTGGCTTATTCCCGGTCCATCATCTCACACACACATTTTCTAATCTGCAGAGCTACAAAGCACTGCTTGAGAAATGCCGTGATGGAGCCCTTGAAGATCTGAACAAGCTGCATTCTGACCAGGAACTGAAGATTATGGAGACCATGCATGGGTAAGCCAAAACCAAATTAAAAAAACTGCTTTTATTTCATTCCTCTTGCTCCTATCTCACTTATCAGCTGTATGAACAGGCTAATATAATAATAGTAATAATAATAATAATTTATTTTCAAATAACTGGTTGTACATTACAACATGATTTACGTCAATCTAGGAGAAAAAAACATCTGTAAAAAAAAAAACAAATAATAAAACAACTATTACTAACTACAATGAGGAATTTGCATGCGTGAATCTGATTGGCTTAATCGAAAGAGGGGGCTGAGAGATACATGTGTGAATTTTATGCAAATTTTTTGAGCACTGCAAGTATGCTTAAATGCATATTTAAAAGATGCACTTTACCTGGAGGCGATGGCGCATCGCCAGTGACGTCATCGCTATGTCAGGTTCGGTTCACTATAGATATGCATACCTGTACGCACCTGCATAACAGGTAGCCAATCAAAAACAATCTAGCCAAAATTCAAAATTTCAAATGCCTAGCTTATGAGTTTTAAAACTTAAAAAATGCACATTATTCCATATACGCGTACTGTAAAAATACACTGGGAGATAAGTAATATTACAAACGTACCTTTCATCATATTTAAATAATAGAAATTGTTTCGCAAATAGTTTCATTTAATTGAAGAGAAGATGCAATCGATGCAATATTAAGTCCTGCCACCAACTTTTCTGTTTAAATTATTGGCGCGTCATGCAGCAATCAGCCAATAAAAATGTGTAAATTTATCATACTGGACTCCTTCCGTATCTGCTGATTATCTATTGAATTATTTTATTAAACCTAAAACTGAGCCTCTTTTCTTATCTACGAAGATAGTAGGATGCCGTAGGATTCAATATTTAACTTTATTAAGACCCTTGAATCATAATTTATCAATGTCTTTTCAACCCCCTGTTTGCTGCTGCTGAAACCAGAAACGGAAGGATTGAAAAATAAATACAGTTTTAATTTCAACTTTTCTATCACGCCTGTATGTGGTCGAGTGGAAAAGCACTCGCCTTCCATGCAAGAGGTGAAGAGTTCAAATCTCCTCTGGTTCATTTTACATTTTTAGTAGCACGAAGAATTAATTCAAACGTACGGGGTAAAATAATCTTATTTTTTCTTACAATATAATCATGTTATACTATTATAAGTCATACTTTTTCATATAAATACGCACTTACAAAAACTTTGCAAAAAAAAAAAAAAAAAAAAAAAAAACAAAAAACAAAAAACAAAAAAAAAGCGTTTCATTCAATGATAGAAAAATTAATAAGAAATTATAAACAAAACTATTTTACCCCGTTTGAGTTAAAAATATGAAATAAACTTCTTCGTGCTACTAAAAATGTAAACTGAACCGGGGGAGATTTGAACACTTCACCTCTTGCATGGAAGGCGAGTGCTTTTCCACTCGACCACATACAGGCGTGTTGGAAAAGTTGAAATTAAAACTGTATTTATTTTTCAATCCTTCCGTTACTGGTTTCAGCAGCACAGGGATCGAATGCGGATGCAGATGCAAGATGCACACGGATGCGCAAAAATGGGCTTGCATCCGCATCTTTGCATCCCAGATGCACAGGGAAAAATGAATGCATCCGGATGCGCATATGCATGAAAAATAAATTTGCATCCGGATGCGCATCCACGGATGCACGAAAAATAAATTTGCATCCATTTAACACTTTTTTTTCTCCTTTTTTATCAGGTTTTTTGCTAATGGCCTCTAAAATAAATCTTTAACACAAGGCATTTTCTTAACATTTATTTGCCACTTGTCGTTTAAAATTGCAAGAAACAAAGTGTATTATAAAAACCAAAGATCGGATGCGGATGCAGATGCAAGATGCACACGGATGCGCAAAAATTGGCTTGCATCCGCATCCGTGCATTCCAGATGCACGGGAAAAATTAATGCATCCGGATGCGCATTCCAGATGCATGGAAAATAAATTTGCATCCGGATGCGCATCCCAGATGCATGAAAAATAAATTTGCATCCAGATGCGCATCCATGGATGCACGAAAAATTAATTTGCATCCGGATGCGCATCTCGGATGCACGAAAAAAACGCGTGCATCCGGTCCCTGCAGCAGCAGCAAACAGGGGGTTGAAAAGACATTGATAAATTATGATTCAAGGGTCTTAATAAAGTTAAATATTGAATCCTACGGCATCCTACTATCTTCGTAGATAAGAAAAGAGGCTCAGTTTTAGGTTTAATAAAATAATTCAATAGATAATCAGCAGATACGGAAGGAGTCCAGTATGATAAATTTACACATTTTTATTGGCTGATTGCTGCATGACGCGCCAATAATTTAAACAGAAAAGTTGGTGGCAGGACTTAATATTGCATCGATTGCATCTTCTCTTCAATTAAATGAAACTATTTGCGAAACAATTTCTATTATTTAAATATGATGAAAGGTACGTTTGTAATATTACTTATCTCCCAGTGTATTTTTACAGTACGCGTATATGGAATAATGTGCATTTTTTAAGTTTTAAAACTCATAAGCTAGGCATTTGAAATTTTGAATTTTGGCTAGATTGTTTTTGATTGGCTACCTGTTATGCAGGTGCGTACAGGTATGCATATCTATAGTGAACCGAACCTGACATAGCGATGACGTCACTGGCGATGCGCCATCGCCTCCATGGCGATGCGCCATCGCCTCCAGGTAAAGTGCATCTTTTAAATATGCATTTGAGCATACTTGCAGTGCTCAAAAAATTCACATAAAATTCACACATGTATTTCTCAGCCCCCTCTTTCGATTAAGCCAATCAGTTTCACGCATGCAAATTCCTCATTACATACATGCATACATTCAAATAATACATTAAATATAAACAGCATTAAAAATGATCAAATACAGTTAAATTTTGTTTTCTGGTAACTTGTTAGATTCAAATTCTTTTCTTGTATAATACTCTTTGCCAATAAGTACTGATTTTAGCTTATTTTTGAAAGGAACATCACTTTCAATATCTCTTAATGACTTCGGCAAAAAATCGTAAATTTTGGCGGTTTGGTAAGCTGCACTTTTGTCAAGAAAAGCAGAGTAGTGTTTTTCTGTTAAAACTTTGTCCTTGTTCCGCGTGCAATAAGAATGATTGTCACTATTATGAGAATACAGTTCAGGATGTTTACGTTTATACATGCAGCAAATTAAAATATAAATGCTTGGCAAAGTTAGCATTTTCAACCGTTTAAAATGTGAAACACATGTATCTTTTTTTTTTTTAAATTAAGTATTGTTCTCAGCGCTCGTTTTTGCAAAACAAAGATTCTATTGAATTGTTCCAAGTATCTGCCCCAAAAGATAATTCCATATGATATATGTGAATAAATAAAAGCATAATATATGGATAACAGAGACTGCTGAGAAACATGATTTCTTATTGAGAACAAAATGAAATTTGCACTATTAATTTTTTTACAAACTTGATTTATATGCAAATTCCAGTCCAATGTTTCATTTATGTTTAAACATAAAAATTTAACACTTGATACTCTTGCAATTGGTTTGTCAGATAATTTAATCAAATAGCTTTTATCAGGTATTGCCCTTTTATTATGAAATTGAATAAAAACCGTCTTTTCAACATTTAATATTAGCCTATTATTTTCACTCCAAGTTTCTACTTCTTTAACTGTAGTATTGGCCTTTTGAATGAGCTCTTGTTCGGAATCTGCAGTGACTATCGCAGTGACATCATCAGCATATTTGATAATTTTGGCGTTTTTAACATAGTCAGGTAAGTCATTAGTACTCAAACCAAACAAATTACAAGAGATCTTCCCTCCTTGCGGGATGCCAAGGGTAACAGGAAGAGAGCCGGACTTTGCAATAAAATCCACATACTGTGACCTATCCGATAAGTAGGACCCAATTAAACTGAGGCTATTATTATCACAGCCAATGGAATGCATTTTTTTTAAAATGATGTTTTTATCAAGGCTATCGAATGCCTTAGAAAAATAAAAAAATGACGCAAGACAATGTTTTTTGGCATCGATATTGTTCAATGAACATGGAATATTAAAGTTTTTATTTTTTTGTGGAATGTGAGTTTTAAGAAGTTTTTAGAAGCTATAACACATCTTGCTTATTGCTTTGGCAGCATTTGAGTTTTATGCTTAAAAAATGAGGCTATGCTAAATAATGCATGTAATTCACACTGCTATTGCAAAACAATATATTAAGCAAGTCTCTATAGAGACAATCTCCATAATTCAGGAATTTCTGTAACCTTATGTGTTCTGTGTACTGCAGCATGGAAAAGACTATGGACCGTCTGGAAGAGGCGTGCCGGTTTGCGTCTCGTCTGCTGGAGCACGGCAACGCTGCAGAGGTGTTGTCGTTACGTAAAGTGGTTGGTGGTCGTCTGCTGGGACTCGTTAGCAGTGCACCCTCAGCTGATCTTGCAGTTAACCTCGAGTTCCACACGGACTACAATAAGTTCCAGGCCGCACTCAAGGTGAATACCTGGTGCCTTCATGTCGGTCAAAGGAGTTCTTGGTATCAAATGTGATGTTCTGTTGCAAATGGTACTCATTTTTATCAATTTTATCATTGCAGCTGGATCAGCATTTATTTTATTTATTTATTTATTTATTTTATTATTACACCTGATACATTGTTACATACAAAAAATATAGGTAAAATGCAAGGTGGGGATAACATACAAAGCCTCATTAGACACTATTTCACAGTATGTGGCAGTTATCCGTAATCCGTAAGCATTCTGTAATTGCAAGCAAAACCTTTTAGATTTGATGACAAAAAAAATAAACTTTATTATTTATTAGTCCTACTTTTTAAACGAGAACTTTATTTCTTATTCCTTCACTTGGTGTCTTGTCTTGTCTTTTTTTTTTTTTTTTTTAACATTTTAACATGTTTTTCTTTACTTACAGGCTACATTTGGAGGTTTCCGCCCCTTGGAAGCTGCCAACGAGACTGCCAGTCCTCCTGCACCTGCTCCCCCGGTGGCACCTCCCATGCCTCCACCTGATCGTCTGGACTTGTGCAGCAGTAACCCACCCTCAACCAGCCCTCCCTCCCTGCCTCTGTCCATGCAGTCTTCGTTCGAGAGCGAGGCTGCTGGGTTTGGCTTGCCACCAAGCTCTGTGGTGTCTCCCAACTCCGTGACTGGTCCTTTGTCCCCTGGAGGTCCTGGGGGTAATCTGCAGCTCACGAGCATCCAGGAGTACAATCTGCAGCAGCTGGCGAGGATGGCAGAGAAAGCTGAACGTGAGCAGCATCACGGGGCCATGTCTCACTCCCCCCCACTGCCGCCTCAGTCAAGCGGGGCCACGGCACCCAGCTCCAACCCAAGTCCCACACCTTCTTTCTCCCTGGCAGATCTGTTCTCAGGAGACCCAAGCTCCGCCAGTCATGCCATTAACAACCTGCAGGCCCTTGCCAAACTGGGAAGCGTCTCGCTCAACAATCATGGTGAGACAATCTTAAATTTACCATGTTATCCGAAATTTATTATAACACAAGTTCTTTTTTTTTAGATTTTTTTTTCTTTGTTTCATATTGTAACTTGTTCAGTTATTGGTAGAATATTTGTAACGTCCCTCATTTATGTGAACCAGAGCAGAACCATGGTGTCAACAGGTACTGAGAGTCTGATATGATCTAAAGGTCCCGTGTAGACAATGAACTAGAGAATAAAAAGTTGATCCTGTAACTTAAATTGCTGACCAAAATATTTTAATCTTGTATTATCAAGTTATTAAATGAATTAACCCAATTAAAAAATCTGCTTTACTGCAAGTACTTTTTTTAGACATCCTGGATCTAAAACAAAGCAATGTTGTCAGATCTCAACAACGGCCACATGAACGGTAGTCACGGCCATGTGAATGGAGGGTTTGGCCGAGCACAGGCTCCCTCGCCAGGACTGGACAATGCTCTGCTGAGCAACGCCGTGTCTGCCCTCAACGGGGGTAGCTACCAGAGTCTCTCATCCTCCACTTCGCCAATGCCTGGTGAGTCCCTTCAATCTTTCAAGTCCAGCAAATCTGAGGTTTGCGCTTCCCTAGGTTTGTTAGAGAGTATAGTAAAAACTCGTTATTACGCATCTTATTGTTAGGTTATTTCTGTATTTTTATTCATTAAAATAATAATAATACATTTGGGTATCATAGACTTTCTGATAGGAACTACAATTAAATAAAGCAGAGTTTTTCACAAATTATGTTTCACTGAAAAGCTGGGTCTTCTTTTCTTATGCGCTTATTTTGGCTTATTAAGCCATTTTACATGAAGTTAGAGAGGAAGAAGGACTGCCCTAAATTTTTAAGCATACTTAATGTTATTTTAAGTTATGTAAAATTAAGAGGCAAATATAAATTGAGTGTACTTTTTAAACCCTAACAAATATTCTAATGTTAAGGTTACGCAGTATAATACAAATATCAAATAAAGTTTCAACTTGAAGATGGTGTGATACCAGTACAATTTTTTTTTTTTTTTTTTTTTTAAAAAGGCGTTTATATTTTTTAACAAGTGAAGAAAAATCTCTTCTTTTGTCCTAATCTCAGGCAACAAGTCAATGGACTATCGACCTCAATTTTTTTATTGCAGAAATGGATAGAGGGTGCAAAGTTCTGCTACTCTGATTTTTTTTTTTTTTAAGATTTTTAGAGCCTGGGAAGTATTTTTAACAAATTATTGAAAGTTCTTTTTGTGACGTTATGAGACGCCGCTCCTTAAGAAAAAGATAGGACTTACCGCCGTGTGACGTCACAAAAAGGACTTACAATAATTTTTTAGAAATACTTTCCGAGCTCTAAAAATCTGAAAAAAATCAGGGTAGCTTAACTTTTCACCCTCTATCCATTCCTACAACTCCATTTTTGCAATACTGAAATGCTGATCAATGATTAGCATTGTCATAGAATTCATAGAAATGTCTCGAGGTTCTCAAAACTTTGAGACATTTATAAGACATCACATTTGGTAATCATCAAAAGAAAGTTTAGTGTTGTTTTTCTTCTATTACACATTTTAAAATTGTGTCTTGTTAAATTTTTCCAGAACTTAAGGATTATTGTCACTGGTCTTAGGAAATGGTAAATCACTCCAATTTTTTCAGCATTGCATAGAGAAAAAATAAATAAAAATTTTAATGCAATAAAAAACACCTAAATTCAGTGCCAATATTTTTTAAATCGAGATATATCAAATGCAAATTTCTATCTCCGTAATGGTACAGAATAATGGATTCAAATTTTAACATAAAAAACAATAATTATTTTAAATAGAATTATGATGGCATAATAATTATATTTTACCATTTACTTTTTGAGATACAAGCCTTCATAAAAACTGCACAACTCGGCAACTTTGCTCTTAGCTTAACTGGATGGGATAACAATGTTGCCAAGTCGTCAAAAAACAACTTTACACTTTTTAGCAAAAAAAAAAAAAAAAAAAAAAAAAAAAAAAAAAAAAAAAAAAACATTGCGGTCATAAGCAGCCATTTTGACATTTTGACTAGTGAGTCAAAACAGAGTACAACTATTTACGACTCGTATTTAAATGTTTTTCAATGTTTGCAAGCATGATGGATGAATAAAAAAAATACACGATAAAGTGTTTAAAGTGATTCATTTTATTAAATAAACATATTTTATTGTGCTGATCATTGCTTTCCTAATATTGCTTTTTCTTGTCACTCATATGTATTGCGTATGAAAAGAAGATGGCAGCGCATAAAAGAAAGATGGCGGAACTTCCGGTGACAATAATCGTTAAGGGTCATTTTTCTGACCCTTTCAAAATAAAGAGCACACAGTGTTTTAAAGAGTTGAAAATAATGCATGAATAATTAGAAGTTCATTCTTGTTTTCAGAAAGTATAAATGAAAATAAGACATTTTTCTAACATAGCTAACTTGTTTCAGACGAGATGCTGGGAGGTGACTCCATGATAAACGGTGCGGGAGGTGGCAGTGGCAGTAGTGGGGGAGGCCCACCGAGCACCAACAGTTCTGGCCTTTCCCAGTTCTCGCAACAGGTTCGCAGCGGTAACAGTGCCAACAAAGTGACCGCCATGCAGATCCGGTGCAAGTTTGGGCAGCTGGGCCCCAGCAAGGGCCAGTTCAACTCTCCCCATGGTTTCTGCCTGGGCAATGACGAGGACATTGTGGTTGCTGACACCAACAACCACCGCATCCAGGTGAATGCTCACCACCCCCAGTACCAACCACCTCCCTCCATGCACCCACTGCTGTATCCCCCACCAAGGCCACCTACCTACCCGCCACCACAAAATCCTGCAATGTACCCACCATACACTACTACCTCGACTGGCTGTTATAGGCTATTCTAATGATAATAATTACTGACTGACTTTTTTATACTTGATCGTATTTTTGTTATGTCCAATGTGTTTAATATTTTTTAAGTATTATGAAACAAGTCTAGTCTGCACTGGATAAGTCGTTTCTACTCTCAATTTTTTTGTTTTGTTTTTTATGAATTAAAAACCCAGTTTATTATCTAGTCTAGACTAGAACACGTTCATTTTTGTATTGTGTACATTTATACAGTACATGAAACCTGTATGTATTGCTGACTATTGCATTGTTGCAGCTATTATTACTTAACCATTTGTCTCTTATGTGTGTAGACAATAAGGACAATAATTTTTTTTACAGGATTAAAAAATATTCTAAAGAGAATATTGATTCAATGAATCAAAATTATAATTATTTTGTAAATCAAAATTTCAACTATTATCATCCTCAAGTAAGTGATGATAAAGCCCTTTTATTATTATAAATTAAAGTTGAAACATGAAATTAAATTGGATATTTTTATTTATTTCCATTTCGTTACATTTTTCTTTTCCTAATATCATTTCCATATTTCCTCTCATTTTTTAACACCAAAATTCTTTTTAACAAAACATTTACTATTATTATTTTATCTGCAAACAGAATTTTCATTTTTTTTTCTTTTTTTTTTTTTTTTAATTTATTGTTATTTTCTTGTGGCAAGTGCTTGTTTATTTTGTTTGCTTGTCGTTTTGCATGATTAATGGTTAATAAAAAAATTATCCAAAGATTGCCAGTTCCAAATATTATCAAGCATGGACATAAAACATTTATTGCTTATCAAGTTTTAAATTACTAATGGCAACTGTGCACATGTTGACAAATTTGATTCAAGACATAAATAAAGCTCATGCCTGTAGCTCGGCTATGAGCTAAATTTGTGGCATTAGATGTATTGTCCCCCCTCTGGGAAAATGACGTATCTGCCTCTACGGTCATGTGCAAGAATGAGCAATTGACCGGTTATAACACACAGCTTGTTCTTGCATGATCATAGAGGTGGACAGCTCATTATTCCGGACGAGTAACAGTATTATATAAATATGGAATTTCATTCTATTCATAAATACAGCATAAGAAAGTACATCATTGTTAGGGTGAGGAAAGTGCAGCAAGTAATCAAGCTGGGTAGACACTAGTTAGTTTACTTTCCAACCATTAACTAAAGCATCCCTACAACCATGGTACTAAATAAATCACGGCATTGGGTGATAAAATTATTTCCTTTATTAAACATTCTGTGACCTTGAAGTACAAAATCGTTCGCAGAGTTTATTCACAATGCAAAGGCTAAGAAAAACATAGATGTAGTTAATATTTTTTGCATTATTATTACCATCAAAATTACTTGTTTAATCACTAACGTGCTGGACAAGTGAATTCTAATTATTGTTTTTACTAGCAGCAGAAGTTGTTAGTATTATAAATTTACCCTTTTTTCATTTTATAAAATGTGTAAGAGCTGTAACAATGCAATGAGCAACAATACATACCAGTACTTAGACTGCACCAAATTTCTATTATTTTTAGAAACAAGAGGAAATGACATTACTCCAAAAGCAGCAAAAAGTGTTCTTAAGTTCCTTTGGTGTTAATTAACTCAAAGTTTTACATCCATGAATTTGGTTAATCACTGTTATTTATCCCTTCTGGAGGAGGAGTATTAACGTTTTCTCAAAAGATGTAGATATAATTTTTCTCTGTCACCAGGTACATGCTACATACAGACTTACAAGCAAGAGTTAATGTCGGAATATATCTGGACAAATTACGTAGTTCAGCTTTCATTTAGCCCATAATCAAAAGGGGAAATGAGTAGAAACTGCATAATTTCTGAAAATTTCCAGACATAAACTCTCGCTTGAAAGGCTGTATGTACAGAGTTAGTCATAAAGAGTCAAACAGCTATTGGTGCAGTGTGATCTCACTGTTCCACTAAATTTAACTGTTTATACAGACTCCAATTTTTATTAATATGGAATTGTTTTTTGACTCTGATGTCACTATGACGTCAAAGAGTAAATTTGTTTTCATTGGCCAATAACATTAAACAGACGAATTCCAATCAGTTCATTGATAAAAATGAACTAAATATATCGTCTCTCGTCCGGAACAATGAGCTATCTGCTATTTCAGGTGAGTGCAATTATGAGCTCTAAATCGGTATAAAATAAAGCTCATAATTGCCTCAACTGAAATAGCAGACAGCTCAATATTGCAACAAGATCATTGTAGGAAGATGGCTCATTATTCCAGACGAGAGACGATATGTATTTAGTATTAAGCTTTTTTCTTTTTTCCTTTAACTAAACCCTGCTGTAGGATGCTGGTCAAAAGTAACTGAATTTAACTTCACGACTCTTTGTGGACCCGAAAATTTAATGGATTAAAATTTAAAAAAATTAAAAGGATCAGGTGAAAAAGAAATGAGTGATATTTTGCTTTGACTAATTATTATTAAAACAGTGGATTTTTTTAAAAAATCTGTATCGGTAAAATAAACTTATGAATTATGCTGCAAAATGAAATCATTTTGTTCAAATAAGAATACCAAAAAAAAAAAAACATACTTCCAGCTCTTTCATGAAATATTAGTTTAAAAAAATAACAGAAGGCATTTGTGATAAGAAACTTAAAATGATACAGTGTGTTAAAATAAAAAAAATAAATAAATAAAAGCATGTATGTATGTATGTATGTATGTATTAATGCATGAATAAGATCACTGGGAACATAAGGAAAGTCAGATGTTTGATTCTCATTTGCTCTATTCATGAATACTATTGTTATTGAGTTCGTCATCTTTATTAATAAGGACATTGCATTAAAGAAAATACTGTGAGAAACAAGTTGCTGCAGTAAAATTACGCTGTATCTAAAGCCAAATTTTATTGGGTAAAATTACTAAAATTAGACAAAAAATACTGTACATACATATTGCAGTTGACTGTAATATTTCTTTTATTATTAATATAAATCACTAAATATTAGGCCTTTATATACCTAGTTATCATAACTAGTTAACTGTTGTCTTGTGTAAAACTTAGTAATTAAAAACAATTGGAGATTGTATGTTGCCCTCTGTTAGTTTTGTATATACAGTAAACTTTGATTTTATGAAGTCTCGAGCATGAAGAAATAAGACGGTATTTTTTCCATGGGCTCAAGGTACCCAAAAAAACATGAATCCATAAAATCAAAATTCACAAAATCAAAAGTATTAATATTGAAAGGCCTATCTATATGGTTGGCTGGGACGGACATTACACTTCACAAAATCGAAGAATTCATAACATCAAACTTCACAAAATCAGAAGTTTACTGTACATTATTTCACACCGAGCTATTTTTAATTCAGGGTAATTTAAACACATTAAGATTACTAACTACCTGTTGTGTTCTGTTTCAGGTGTTCGAGAAGACCGGCACGTTCAAGTTTCAGTTTGGCATCCCCGGCAAGGAAGAGGGCCAGTTGTGGTACCCTCGCAAAGTGGCTGTCATGCGCAACTCCGGCAAGTTTGTTGTATGTGACCGCGGCAACGAGCGCTCACGTATGCAGATCTTCACCAAGAATGGACACTTCATTAAGAAAATTGCCAT
Source organism: Siphlonurus alternatus (assembly GCA_949825025.1). Classification (NCBI taxonomy): domain Eukaryota; kingdom Metazoa; phylum Arthropoda; class Insecta; order Ephemeroptera; family Siphlonuridae; genus Siphlonurus; species Siphlonurus alternatus. The sequence goes on from OX463781.1 coordinate 35,542,002, forward strand.
CAGGTGTGTACACAGCACAAGAGAGTGTCAATCATAGAAACAAGTGTTGTCTTATTTAAGAATGAAATATGTCATTGCTTTTTGTTTTTAGCTTATTATTTGTTCTCAAAGATAATAATAATAATAATTGTTTATTGGGTTAAGGCTTAACCTGAGAAATTTGGACGAAAAATTCGCTACAACAGATTTTCTTCAAATTAATTTGGTGGACTCGCAACAATCGTCAAATTAGCTCTGAATTTTTTCGGAATTTTTTAACCGTTGGTTTAATTATAATTAATTTATTTAAATGAGAATTTTGTATCCTTCCAATGTTAAATTTGTAATTAGCATTGCAAAAAAACTATACAACAGATTCTTTTACTTTTTTTTTTTTTACTAAAACCTAATTTTTTAGACTATTTTTCGGAATTGTTTTCATATATTTTGAACCGTGGCGATGATCGTTTCCTATATGTGATGAGAAATGTGGCAACGTTCTCAAGGACTGTTGTCACCACCCCCTCCTAAAAATTTATGCGCATTCCAATGCAAACAGTGTTGCCACTATAGCCACGCCTCTTGACCTTGACAGACAAATTCTCAGGTTATACCTTAAATATTACATGATTAGGAGGGGAGAAAAAAAAAATAAAATACAATACAATAACCCAATTGGTGGGTGAAAAAGGCACTTGCCCATACTCCAAGTGAACAACGATGACCTAAAATAGTTTTAAACTTTTAAAAATAATAAACAAATTGCCTTCTTTTTTTTATCCAATACAGTGCTTCTCTCTCATCGGCAGAAGCCACCCTAGCCTCCTCCCTTCTCCCCCTGATGTCAATAATATCATGTAAGGAAGGCTTGCTAAAATCTAGAGTGATTCATCTTCTACTTGGCCTTTTTTTTTTATCGCTGATGTAATATAGGAAATGAAATAGCTGCCTCAAATTTTGAGAGCATACTTAATATTTTGTTAAGTTGTGTAAAATTAAGAGGCAAATATAAAATGATTGTACCATTTAAACCTTAGCATATATACTAATGTTAAGGTTACGCAGTATGATACAGTGCAAAAAAAAAAAAAAAAAAAAAAATGTTGGTTTTAAGTTCTAAGAAAACTATTAAATTTAAATGCTCACATTTTCAACAAGAAAGATAATTTTTCCAAGTTTGGTTATGCAGGTCAGGTACTGAAGGGGGTATAAAAAGTGTATATACAGGCCTTATGGGTGACGTCATAAAAGACGTTTGGCATCAAGGTATGAGTGATAAGAGAAGCAGCATCAACTGACCTCCATGCCACAAATTCAATACATATTGTTGTCGATATGATGTAAAACACAAGACACTATTTTAAACCCCCTTCGGTACAGTAAAGCTTACAAGAAGTAACAGAAGTTTGAATCTATCTTTGTTGTTATTTGCTTTCAGGTACATTGACATTGTGGCTGGTCTTGCGGTGAACGGTCTGGGCCAGATCGTTGCTGTTGACAGCGTGTCCCCCACCGTGTTTGTCATCGCAGAGAGTGGTGACCTCCTGCGCTGGTTTGACTGCAGCGACTACATGAGGGAGCCCTCGGACATTGCCATCAGCGGTGAGTCACCAATAGACTACCAAAATACATTTTCACATTAATGACTAAAATCTTATCACAATTCATAAGAGGTAGAAGAACTCTCTCTGCATGACATAAATTTGTGTGTGCATGTGCCCTAAGCATCTCAAATTCAAATAGGGGCTTGAAGGACCGAATTTCAAACAAGATGCATGCTTAAGAGGGATACTAACATTCAGATTTTTTTTACATGACAAAATTTAAAAAGAGGAGAAAATTTAAATTGTATATTATTATCTTCCCTTATCCACAATAATGAGCTATCTGCTTACCATGAGCTGTAAATCGATATAAAATAACCTTACCTACCTGAAATAGCAGATAGCTCATTATTGCAATGAGATCATTTTAAGCAGATAGCTCATTATTCCGGACGAGGAAAAATATGTTAAGTCACCTGTAAAAGATCTCACAATATTATTAAACTCTGCTTATCTAGGTAATTTTATCTAGAATTAAATTAAAAAAATCATTCATTCAAAATTCACTGTCATAATTAGGTGATTTAGGAAGGACTGCCTTTAATTTTGAAACGTACTTAATATAATTTTAAGTTATGTAAAATTAAGAGGCAAATATTAAATGATTGTACCTTTAAATCTTGGCAAACACACTGATGTTAAGGTTACGCAGTATAATACAAAAATAAAATTAAGTTCCAGTGAAGACAACACAAATGCAAGTTGAACAAAATAAGGAGGGAAGGGACTTTAATTAATTTAGTAATCTTTGCAGATTTTCATTGTTTAAACAAAAAACAAACTTTGCCTAGTTTTTAACTATTAAATGTGGATTAATTAGTTAATCAGCTTTAAATATTGTTGTAATTTATCAGAAATACCTCAAAAGTGTAGCTAGTTTGCTGTGGATGACAGCTTTATTTAACATCAAACATACAAGAACTATAGCCACCTAGCTTATAAATGAGTTATTTGTTGTTGCAGGGAAGGAATTCTTTGTGTGTGACTTCAAGGGTCACTGTGTGGTGGTATTCAACGAGGATGGCCAGTTCATCCGTCGCATCGGCTGCGAGAACATCACCAACTTCCCCAACGGCATCGACATATCAGACGCTGGTGACGTGCTGGTGGGAGACTCTCACGGCAACCGCTTCCACGTGGCAGTCTTCACCCGCGATGGACTGCTGCTATCGGAGTTCGAGTGCCCCTACGTCAAGGTAAGACAAATTCTATATTTATTACCAGGGATAATGATTTACTGTATGTCTGTTTGATTTTCTGTACTGCTAAGGCAAAAAGAAATTTAAATTAGTAATTTTTGGGAAAGTGAGAAGAGTACCTAGTTTAACCATCACTGAAAAGTTCTAGCGTTTAATGGACTACGTAGCAACACCAATAAATATAGCAGTAGTAGTCCTAAGGTGTACTGTGGTTCAATTAGCAATATGTATTAACAGTACTGATATTATCGGGAAGAGAGGAAACTAGTATTTAGATTGAGATATTTTAGACAGAATTTAGAGTATTTATTAGGTTTCTTCCATTTGTGTGAGATTGTAAAATATTCGCAAGTACCTTTTTTTATGTTTTGCTGTATCATGTTATCATGTTGTCTTTTGATAAATTATGTAGTCTAACCGTGTGAAAAATATGTATAATAGGACATAACATTTACTTCAAATTATTTGTAGAACAGGAAACTTTACCACGGTTGTTTTTTTGAGACTAGTTGTCTTATGTGGACAGGTGTCTCGGTGCTGCGGACTCAAGATTACTTCTGAGGGCTACGTGGTCACTCTTGCGAAGAACAATCATCATGTGCTGGTTCTCAACACACTGTACATTGTGTAGAGAGACTGTTTTTTTACCAGCACCACTAGTTTCATCATCCACTTGATCTCAGTTAGGCATGTAACTTGAGAGGAGCCTTTATGCTGCAGAGCTTAAACAGGGATATGTTTACGTGCATTTAGCAAACAAACAAAAAAAAATTAATAATATACATTAAAAAGAATTATTTACTACAAAAAAAAATGTAAAAAAAAATATGTTCACATACTATATATTCTATTCATTTTTTTAGCAAAGCACTAAAATTATTTTTTAGCAGGCACATGGTTCCTAAAATAAAATTAGAAATAATTAAAAAAAAAAAAAAAAAAAAAAAAAAAATTGAAAAAAAAAAAGTTTGTTCTGGTGTGTTAGTTGTGGTGAATGTGTGAAATATAATTTTTTTGTTTGTTTGTTTTCCATTACAACAAAACAAATGAAATTGTGTGCTTGAATTATTGCAGTGTTTTAAACAAAGTTGTAATAACAATATTTACTCAGGTCAGTTTTAATTTTTAATTGTTTCTCTCTAAAAGAGCATTGTTCATATTTTAATTGTTCAATTACGTTATATTTTTACTTTATATTCGCCTACTTATTAATTTTAATTATTCCAGTTATGTGTGTGTGATTTTAGTGTGTATAAATTCACAGTGCCATTAATTAATTACCCTGTCTGTCTTGTAGATGTCAATATATTATTTAATGTGCAGGCAAGCTTTTATCAAAAATATCAATTATTTTATTTGCAAAAGAAATTTCTTTTGTTTTTAACTTGTGTCTAAATGTAGCATCAATTATTTTTAGACTTAAAAAGAAAAATATGAGAATTTTAGGATTCAAAAAGTTGTAATTTTAATATTAATTTGTTTGTGCATGTAATTTTTACCATACCAATAATCTGCTTGTTTTTATTTTGAAAGAATGAGCTTTTAAAAAAAAAATAATAAATTTTACATGCACAATCATATTTTATTATATTTGTTAAAAAGAAGAAAGAAAAAAAAATGTAATGGTGTGCAGTTTTTTTTTTTTTTTTTTTTTAAAGGAGGTGTATTGTACTGATGAAGTGTAAATCAATTTTTGTGGAGTTCATCTCATTTTTAAGTGCCTGTTGGGTATAGTGACATCAACTGTTAATCAGAGTTTCATATATTATAAATAATATTGTTTTATTCTGCTCAAATTTATTTGAACCTTTTAAATAACATGGTATTATATTGTCTTTATTATTATTATAACAACAAGACAATTGTGTAAATTGAAAAGGTTCAGCATATTTTCTGTGTGTTGGTGGTTACTTGTTTTTTTTTTTAATAATAGTAATAGTAATTTCTTATTATTTTTTTAAAATATCTGATTATCAGTTTTTAGGCCCATGGCACCTCAGTCACTTGCCATCAAAAACCTCTTTCTTGCCTTGTGGAAACCCGTTCATTTTGGATAGGTAAACACGTTGTTCCTCATTTTTTTTTTTTTTTTTTTTTTTTTCTAATTGATGCTTATATAAAAAGAAAATGTTAAAACTTTTTTGGAAAAATAACATACTGTATTAACAAAAAGCATAATGTTTATAATAAGAGCATTCACTCATCTTATGCTAATGCTGTGAAACTATGTTTTTAACTGTTATTAATCTTCTTGATGGACTACACTGTTTATGAAACACGCCTGTGATAATAGTATCTTTGAAAAATAATTTGTGACTTTAGTCTTTGTTGTTATTTCATGTCTAATATTTAGCATGTTGCGTATTAGCAGCATTTCAGTGTATTAGAAGTTAAAAAAAAAAAAAAAAGTTGAGCTTGGTTCACAACAATAACAAAACAAAAATGTATAATTAATAATACTTCTACTAGTTAAATTCATGAGTTAAACAACTACTACTGCATTCAACAATATTTAAAAATATTACTAGATTTTAATATTTTACCTGCTGCTGTATTTATAGTTATCCCAAAGTTTCTTTTTGTTATTTTATAAATCTAATTTCATGTGAATTTAAAAAATTTATGTTTTTATCTGTATTATTACTTTTTTTCCCCCATGCTTTGCTCATTAGATAGGTGTTTGTTTTTAACAATTATCTGTGTATTTTAGATCTACTAAGTCACTAGCACAAAAAAAATATATATATAATAAACAACGAAGATCTCCATTGTAGCTTAAATCCTCATAAATGTCACATACTGCTTGGTACGAGCAATGTTTTTCTCTCCTTCTCCCTTTATTATTTTTATTGTTTGTTTGTTTTTTTTTCTGTGTGCCTCTCATTTTTTGTGAGTTAGCATTTCATCCTATTATTATGAAAAGGTGATTATTTGTTCATACCAAGCTTACTGTTTGATGAATTATGTGAACCAAGCTTTATTGATCTACATGTTCACACTAACTGACACTTTTTTTGTGGGGGGGAGGGGTCAATTTTACTCTTCTAATTAAAATGTGATGTTTCCAGATATATTTATCCCACACTAAAATATTAAAGAGGAAAACAAATTACAACAAAAAATAATATTTACTTTAAAAAAATGCGTGGAGTTCATTTACAACTCTTGTGTTAACGAGAACTGAGAATCGTTTAAGCCATATATTTTTGTCAATGTCTTAAGTGATAAAATAAAATAATAACAAAATTTTACATATTATAATGTCTGCTCACACTTCACATACTTATTAATTATACAAGATTGAGTATGATAAATATTTACAAAACTTTTTGACCTTTTAGATGTGTTTCCTTATTTTTTCTTCGCTTTTTTTTAAAATGTAAATTTATAAGTTATTGTACTAAAACAAGATCTAAAAAAAAAAAAAAAAAAAAAAGATTTTGTACAGTTTGGTACTTAAAAAAAGTTATGAATATTTAAAAAAAAAAAAAAGAATAAAAAAAGAATGAGGAAATACAACTATAAATGTATTATATCTTTAAAATAAAATCAATATATTATACCCTTTTCATTTACCTTGATAGCATATTGTGGTAATTGTGATAGAATTTTTTGATGATTTTTACAATCACAGTTTTTTGCATGTGTACAAAAAAGAAAAAAAAAAAGGTTGAAATTTATTCAGCAGTGGCTGCATAACCATTAATTACACAAACTTCAAAACAATTATTTAAAACTTTTCCCACACTGACCTTCGAAGAAGCAGAAGAGATGCGAGGACAGTCAAAAACGAAGATTATAGTCAAGGTTTTACTTCAGTGTATCGTAAAAAAGGACTATTTACGCAGGGATGGAAGGAGGAAGAAAAATGCTTCCTACCAAAATTCAATAGCAATAAGTGTTATTAGCTTCTCTTTTTCTTTTTAAAATATAAAACATCATTTATATTATTATATATTATACTGTCAGTATTGAGAAATTTTTTTAAATTATCACTTTATAAAATTGCACTTTCTTGATACCATTGAATAAGAAATAAATGTCTTTATATTGGTCATTTTATCATTCCATCCATAGAAAATACTCAAATTTTTTTAATGAAGAAGTGGGCCTGTTCCTTTTTTTTTAATATATTTTTTGATTAATAATAAGTCTTGTGCGTATAGTGTTACATTTTGTTTTTCTTTCAAACATAATCGAGTTTCTTTAATTTGGTATATTATCATTCATAAATAACTTGCATAGAAAATTTCAGAGGATTCTTTTTCCTTTGTATTTCTATGATAATAATGATAAAATTAATAATAACTACTAAAACTATGCACTTATCCCACCTCTTCCCTTGATTTTTAGTACGCTTAAAACATGAGGTGTTTTTTATGCCTTGGTCTGAAACCTTCATGCTATTGCATTTAGGTTAAACAACCCCAAAATCTTTTTTATTATTGGTGAATTAAGAAGCTCGAACATTTAAAAAAATTAAAAGAGAAAAACAAATGTTGCCAGGGCAATATGATGTCTTCCTAGTTACTGTTTAGCTTCAGTCCATTAATGACGAAAATCAGTTACATTTTTTTTTTCTCGTAGCTTTTTTTATTCTAGGAATACTTATTTGTTTCTTTGTTTTAGTTTTTCTAGTTTAATTTTTTAACAAGAATGTTTTTATAAAAATGGTTTGCATTTCTTCTTGTTTAATATTCCCTTTTTATTAAATAATAATAATAATTTTTTAATCTATTTTTTTTTTCTTTAGTTACTAGAAATTAGTTAGTTTTTCATATATACATGTCATGTTTTCACTGTAGGTTTTTTTACACCATTTTTTTCACATTATTATTATATAAATATTAATAAAAAATTGTATTTGTTAGCTTTAATAATAGCTATTGCTATTAACTAGAAAGAATGTTACAAATTGAAACATTTTTTTTTTTTCACACACACAAAGAAAAAAGGCAATTAAAAAATGTTAAATATTTTGATATTCTTTCCATGCTTACAATATAAATAATACCACACTAGTGGCTGGCATATTTTTGTGTGCAGCCACTAAAAAAAATAATAATAATAAATTAAACCGTATTTTATGGGATTGACTTTTTTGTCTTTGCAGATAGTTATCAATTATAATAAACAAAATTTTTCAGTAGATGTTAGATTTTAAACTTAAGTCATAAAATAATGATAATTTTATTGTAGAGTGATATAGTAAGAGTGTAATTGTAGTGTATTATAAAAATTAAAAACAAACATAAAAAAACATAAAAAAAAAACATGAAAAATAAGAAAAATATAATGTAAAAGGCTTTTATTTTTATTATTATTATTATAACCAGGAATTGAGGTTGTGAATGTTTTTTTCCTAATGTCTGGGATTTTGTCACAGAGTCTGCATATGTGCAATATTCTAGAGTGACAATTTGATTTTTCCCTGTTAATAAAACAACCTAAAACACTTAAATGTATAGTAATTATTATATTGAAATGTTAATATATAGAATAACTTGTAATAATTATTATGCCAATCAATATTGATGTAGGAAAAAAAAATCACTTTGATTGGAATATATGGTTATTATTTTATTACACACAATGTCCAATAAAAAAAAAGTTTTATTAGGACAAGCATTCCATATTGTGTTGTATATTATATGTGATGAGTGGTGACTGTAACACAAACATCATATTATATAAATAATTCCTTCTTTTTTTACAGACTTTTTGTTTAAATAGTCAGTTATGAAGTACAAATAAAAATTAACTACTAACATTATACAAACAAGAAAAATTGCGCATATTTATTATTTTTTTTTTTTTAATATTTTAATACGCTATTGTATTTAATTCATTTGACTTATCATCAGCCTTTTTGTTACAATTTATTCTGGAGAAAATGTAAACGTTGGATATATGGCACAGTGGTAAGATAACCTTAGGGTGATTCAAAAAGTGTATAATAAAATTCCTAAAATTTTAGCTCAAGTGATTGTTAACATTTGGTTTGTTTAATTGTAACACTGGTTATTTATATTTAATCAGACTTTGCTGTACCATTTTCAGTCATTGGTAGATACTGTTTAATGTCTTTTATCATTGACTTAAATAAAGCAAAAACAAAATTCAGATTTGAAATTACAGTCCTTGTTGATGTAATACTGAATTCTAAATTGTCAATATATTAGCAATGTTTAACATTACAATTATAGGAGCACTACCTACATAATTAAATACTCTTTCAAGATGTAATTTTTCACTCGTGTTACTGAAATATTTTACCACTGTGTCCGAAGAATGTATATTTTCCTGCTGTTCTTTATTTGTATGTAATTTTATATTTATAAGAACATATCATTCATTCTCTCCACTTAATAAGTCATGTAAAATATTTTCTATTTACTTTCACATATTTTTATTCTGTATAAAAAGTAGCCTATATAAATATTGCTCTGCAATTATTAATATAGTATATTATGCCTTTTTTTTAATTATAACTGTTATTGATGCTGTTTTAAAAAGGGTTTGGGGGCACATCAGTGTGTATAACACAAAACAAAAAATGAATTTTTTAAAAGGATGATTAGACTGGTGCCTGAATTATTATATAATTATTTTTTCTTCTATATTGAAAAGGTTGGCTAAAGACATGGTATATTATATACAGTATATTCAGTCTTATTTTTTAACTGATATGAGGTAAACCATGAAATCTTAATCATTAGTATACAATTTAAAAATATATATACATGTATGTATGGTTGCCTTATTTTGCAAAAGTAAGATATCTCCTCATCCTTCAATCCTATTTGATAACATTTTTTTTTCTTGAATATCTCTTAAAGGTGGAAAATAAATACATACTTAAAATAACTCAACCAATGAATTCATATTTAAAAACTAAACCAATTTTCACTGTACACTGATAAGTTGTGACAGATTCTTTGTGGTATATATATTGGATGTTCGATATTCCTATTGGTCCCCACATTTTCATATGTGACTCTGTATTATTCAATTAAAACGTCAAATATCCATTTGCATAAAACACGTATGTCAACCTTCTAAGTGTATTAGTAGAGGAAAGAAGTCTAAGCTGCGTAAATTCATAGACTGTTATTGATTTCAATTTAAAAATAAGTTTCTGGATCTTGTTATCACAGTGAACTATTTATATTATATAATTAGTTATTGTTTTGGAATGAAGATTGAGTGAGCAACTTTTGATAACATATACTCTAATTTTTGTAGCCTCTAATAGGCTTTATTTATACATATATTATTATGTGATCAAAATATACCAATTTAAGCCTTTTTTTTTTATTGTTATTCTTTTTTTTTTTTTATATATATAAAAACTTATTAGTGTTCTTGATGTTTTGCTTAATAGTTTTTTTTTTTTTTTTTTTAATCTGGGGTTATAGTGTAGTGTCAAATGGTAACATTTTTTTTTAACATCACTTTATATTCAAATGCTCAATATAATAGTAATTTATCAACCTTATGTATCACTGGTTATAAAATTGCTACTATCCAAAATAACAACAACATAATTACGTTATGAGTAAATAATAATTAATGATCTTGTAAGCTTCCATAGGAGTTACACAGCTAGTCGTAATATTTCTTGTATTTTGTGCTATTTAGCAGCACTGGAAGTTATTATTAAAAAGCTAGTATGTATGCATTTTGGCAAAGCATCAAATTTTATAACGTGAGACGTGAGATAATTTTCCCCCCCTTGTTAAACCTAATAAAATATGTAATAGAAGAAGGAAAATTAACTGTTGGTAGTATGTTAAATATAAGGGTTCATTTTTCTTGAACATAGTTAATCAATTAAAAAAAAATGCTTGAATTAATTTAATGTGTTCATGCATAGTTAGCATTATTGATATATAAATATTTTAATTCACATACTATACATTTTTACAATAGGTCAATTTTACTTTGCTCTTCTATATAAAAATTAATTATTTCTTATCCTATGCAAAAATAATTCTAATTTTAATTAACGTACCATCATAATTGTTAGCAACAAAAGTGTTCGTTTTTTGTTTTTGTTTTTATGTTAATGTGTAATTACTATTTTTGGATCTTGTTGAAAAAAAAAATGTAAGAGGCTAAAAATTATATACATCTATCTTTTTGTAAATTGTATTTTTTCCTTGTATTATATGTTCTTCTTTTTTTTTTTATTAAAGGAATTAAATAAGATACTGCTCATATTTTTATTATGTCTTGTGTTTTCCTATGTATTATAAGTTATAATAATTTTACTATTTTTCATGTTAAAGGGAAAAGGTAACTCATGATCGCGCCCAATGTTAAAAAAAAATACCTTGAATGAAAATTATGAAAAAAATATTTACAATGCTCTCCTCTACATCACTTATTAGTAGCTAAAATATCAGACCATACACATTCGAGCTAGTTTTTGACTCGTGAATTTTTAAAGTTGACTAATTTAACATGGAAGTTTTTGAGTTTTCCATGTTTTCGTATTTGTACTGTATACCTGATATTTTGGCTACTGCAATGATATGGCGGATATGCGTAAAGGGAGAACATTTTATTTTTATTTATTTATTTATTTTTTTCATAATTTTCATGCATGGAGGATTTTTTTTAAGGGTAAGATAACATATATGTTGAAAAAAAAAATAAAAATAAATCCCTCGCATGAAAATTATGAAAAAAATTTAAAATGTTCTCCTCTTCACCCCCATCATACAGTACGTAGAGCTAAAATATCAGCTAGGTATACAAATACGATCTAGATTATACTTTTTGAGTTATATGAATTTTTAAAGTTGACTAATTTAACATGGAAGTTCCATATTTCTCCATGTTAAAGTATAATAGTCAACTGTAAAAATTCATAATTCAAAACCTAGATCGTATTTTATTTGTATACCTGATATTTTAGCTATACTGATACACCATACACATAGTTGTATCATGATACTGATAGGGGGTGTAGAGGAGAATATTTTAATATTTTTTTAAAACAGAGAAAGTAAAAGAGATCGTGTCAAAAGTACCCTTATGTAATATAATTTTAAAATTATTCCCGCGATATTATATTATCGGAAACGGAAATCATCATGGAACGGAAATGAGAAAAAAAATACGCCACCTGACGTTGCGTTACGCCCCCCTGGCAGCTGTTCCACTTTTACTAGTTTTACATAATTCTAATTTTCAAACATAGGTTTCAACTTGATTAATTATTGTTCCCTTACATTTGCTAGCTTGTAAGTAATTCAAAGATCTGCCCATGCTTAATTTAAAATTGATTATCTGATTCATGTATGTTTCAAACAATAAAAGGTTTGTGAAGACTGCATGGTCGATACCGGTAGGCATACAGTATCATATAGCAGTGATTTATGCATCCAAAAATGAACTTTTGTCTAGAAAATGGATCGAAATTGCTTCAGTTTAAAAACTGTCGTTTGCTAAGAAATCATAAAATTATAACAGATGATATTTGGGTACGCAATGGCAAAATTGTGAACCCTGAAAAAGTATTCTTTGATGAAAGAATTTGTGCAGATGAAAAATTTGACTGTAGAGGAGCATTAATCTCACCAGGATTCATAGATCTTCAAATCAATGGTGAGTATTAAATAGTGTACATAATATATATATATAATTATATACAGCCCAGTATGTATAATTATACACTGCCGGACTGGGCTCATGCACATCAAAGGGCCTACTGAGCAAACAGGAGTACTGTATAGGCCAATACAAGAGGAAATATATTATCCTTGGGCCCATATCAAGGGCCTACTTGACCCTGTGGGGGCCTACTTTTAACGTTGTAGGGGTCTCCCAGCCGCCGAGGGGGCCAAATAAACGATCACTCACCAACTCTCATGGCCAGTCCGAGCCTGCATATATACATATGCTATGTACACATACATACTGTATAAATATGCATACTGTACTGTATATATGCATTCTGCACTATGACTGATGCGGGGATTCCAGGGAGTTTTGGTCCAAACACCAGAAATTGTTTGCCTGCTTTCCGGCTAGCTTTGCTGGTTGAAAACATATATATATATCATACTGTATGTAAAGTATTTATATAATTATCATATACAGTATACATATATATATATATATATATACATCAAACTAAGCTAGGATGCATACAGTACAGTATCCAGCATTGTATATATATACCGGTACATCACAACAGTATATTTGTGAGTTAATGAAATTAAGGTAAAGATAACGCCGAACAGCTGATCGACGTAATGCCCTTTGATTAACATATAAACCTTAGCAAATTGACAAAAATTCTGAAATTTTTTTGAGAAGCAGATATTAGTGCCTAAAAGCCATAGAAAAAAATTCAAAACGATTTAACGAGCCGATTTTTTTTAATTAACTTTTTTAATTTTCAGCATAGGGCTTTCTTATGGAGAGCCAAACTAAAAAATTAATTTAAAAAAATTGGCTCGTTAAATGTTTTTGAAACTTTTGCTATGGCTTTTAGGCACTAATATCTGCCTCTCAAAAAAATTTCAGAATTTTTGTCAATTTGCTAAGGTTTACATGTTAATCAAAGGGGATTACGTCGAACAGCTGTTCGACGTTATCTCTACCTTAAGTGGATTGGTGTAAACCATAAATATCCACTTAAAACTTCTAAACAATAGTCGCGGATCCAGGGGAGGGGTGGAATGGCTGTAGCACCCCCCGAAATTTTGGATTTAACATAAGCTTTATAGGCATTTCCTCCACTCCGATTTTTTTTTTGTTTAACATTGGCCTTATGGAGGCAATGCGGATGGTGCCTCCAGGTTATGTGAGCCCTTTAAATCTCCATTATATTATAGGCATGGTGCAGTCCTGAAAAAAATCATAAAAAAATCATAGGGAATATCCCTGTGATTTTTTTATAATTTTTTTCAATCTACTTTTTTGATTGAGCTAGTAGAACAAATATTACATGGAGATTCCTCATTTACCCTGGAGGAAAGATTCTCCTCTCTGCATCCCCTATCTCAGTAGCTAAAATATCAGACCTGTATACAAATTTGAGCTAGTTTTTAAGTTATGAATTTTTAAATTGGAATAATTTACCAATACACCATGGAAGTTTGATTTTTCCGTGTTAGAGTTGTGAACTTTAAAAATTCATAATTAAAAATTAAAAAACTAGCTTGAATTTCTATACCTTATATTTTAGCTACTGATAGGGAATGTAGAGGAGAACATTTTTTACTTTTTTTTCATAATTTTCATGTGTGGGATTTTTTTTAACATTGGCAATGTTACCTTCCCCTTAAAGTTATTAACCATTGCTCAAAAAAAGCTTGTGGGTTCAGCTTTACTGTCTATTAAGGAACCTTAAGCGGAGGGACCTACCTTCCTCAATCCTTGCTCTTGTTTTTCTTCTCTTACAGTACTTTAATTTACTTTGCAGGTGGGTTCGGTACAGACTTCTCGTACGACACTGATAGTGTAGATCAAAGCATCAGCAAAGTTGCAAAAGGAATCTTATCCCATGGAGTTACCTCCTTTTGTCCAACGCTGGTCACATCACCCCTCAACGTTTATCACAAGGTATAAGATATCGATGGTGTTCCGTCAAAAACGACTATCTCATTTTATTGCGTCCTCTCAAAAATGACTAACTCGTTTTATCGCGGGCCGAGATGGTCGGTTTTGCACTATGGGTTTCCAGGTATCGTTTTTGAGAGGACGCGATAAAATGAGATAGTCGTTTTTGACGGAACGCCATCGATATATGAATACAGTTGCGTAAAATTTAGGATTCAACTGTCTATAAAAAATCTTGTTCATGACATTAGGTCTGTTTATATATACAGTACATCATAATCAGATCATAATCAATTATTGTATTTTCCTAAATGTTAAATGGCTCCATTTCATTATTGCATGTTTCATGAAGTGATTATGCATTTAAAAACAGTCCTAATATATCAATCTGTACTGAAAATATTACTAGGGTACATAATTATAATGGTAGGAGAAGGTGGCAGATGGTGAGTGGCAACAACTTTCATATTTTGAGGCCTTGAAGACCCTCACTTCTGAGGATCTTCCCCTGTGGAAAATAATATCTTTGTTTAGAAGTTACCGATGCCCATTTTTGCATTACATTGCATTTACAATAAGTATGCAGATGACATAATTATGTTCCAGAAATTTATTAAAGGGACAGGGGACTGTAAAAATAAGTATTTTTTATTTAAAAGTTATCCACTAACTGAGTATGAATACATGCCACACGGTGGGGAGTACCCCAGGGTAAGCCGGTCGCGAGTAACTAAAGTGTGGATTGCTGACGTCAGCAATCACGAAAGGCAACACAGCTGCCTCTTCTCCATGGAACCCACTCCCCTCTCCTCCTGCCCAGCCATGCTCAGTACGATGTTGCCTGTGCAATTTCCCTGTGGCTGTCTTTATTTATTTAATTTTTATAAATTCGGGGCATGGTCTGAAAACGGAAATTTACTCATTCTCGTATTAACATATATCTTACAGAACCTTTTTATGCATACATGATTTTAGTGTCCCATGTCCCTTTAACAGTATAATATACCGCAAAGTAATTAAATTTTATTGAGCAAATTATTTTTTTATCTAATTTCTATTTTATATAAATACATGATTGTGCACTCAATGACATAACAACAGTATCAGATTCTGTATTCTGTGCCAGTTTTTAATTAAAACTTATTTACATGCAGGTTCTTCCTCAAATAAAGAAATCACAAGGAGGAATACATGGAGCCACAGTGCTTGGGGCTCATGTGGAAGGACCTTTTATCAACCCAATGAAGAAAGGTGCACATCCTGAGAACTGCATAAGAAAGCTGGAAGAGGTAAGGCATCATAAAGGCAGGTGTCTGGTGGATTGTTTGGTCATGATGAGATTTTCAGTGCCATCTGTTGGTGCTTCATGAGTTGAGTAGAAGTAAATAATTAAACATACACTCACATTTATTGTTCACTGACATTCGTCAACTCCAAAGTCAATATTGGATTTGTTTGTAATATTTTATTTTAAAAGGAAAGAAACCATTACGGTTGGATGTTTTGGGTAAAAGGAAAGCGATAGGTAAGCGAAGGATTGCGTGATGTTTAAAGCCGAAAATAGCAGAAAACGAGTTTCACGCAATGGAGAGCAACACACAAAAAGTTGGGATTTTTTTGGCTCTTTTATGAGTGAAAATAACACATACGTTATATTTCATCCCTGGTCGCTTTCCTTTTACCTAAAAGATTTGTTTGTAATAAATTAATGTTATTTTCAATTAAAAAAAATGAAAGTTAGATTTATTAAAGCATTCTTTTATTCTAAATTAATTCAAATACAGTACCTATTTATTTATAAATGTATTAAAAAGCAAACCTGTATTTTCAGTAAAAAATATAGTAACATAAAAAATTTGAACTTCAGATATTATACATGTGTTACCAAGCTTATGTGATTTTTTTTTTTTTATTGTTACTTCATCTATAGATGAAAACAGCATGAAAAAACATATTTTATTTTGCTCCTATATTTTTTATTTTTTTATGTCTGGGACCTGCCCTCCTTAAAGTAACTTTTTTTTTTTTTTTTTTTTTTTTTTTTTTGCATATTCGGGAACCTTAGAGTTATTTTGAAATCTCTGCGCTTCAATATTTTCGTTCACTTCCTAGTTGATTTACAATTAATTATTTAATCATATTATTATTAATTTTATTTAATCAGAAAATTGAAGGCTTAGATGATTGGCTCGATTCAAGCCGGAATGAGGTTGCAGCAGCCAGGGAAGCCAATAAGACAATCGTGGAAGTGTCCGCAGTCCAAACGGTGCCGAGAGAGCTCAGGGAGAGAGAGAGGGAGATTAAATAGATTTTTATTACATTCTTTAGGCCATACAGCATATAGAACAAGTCACATAAATAGTTACAAACACAATCAAACAACTTAAATCTAAGACAAAACATACACAAAAATACATAAAAACTCGTTATACAATAACAGAAATCATATATGTTTGAAATAATCTTTAACATCGTAAAACATGTGATCAATTAAATATGAATAAAGCTGTTTTTTGAAGGTAACAAAACTCTTGGTTTCTTATATGTTCTGGTAGGGCATTATAAACAAGTGGGACCATATTATAACAAGGGTTGTGATCACAAAGAGACAGCTTATGTGTTTTTATAGCAGAAATTTTTATAGTTTTTATAGACAGATATAGCAATATAGCACATCTCTCTTTCCGAGCGCTTCAAATATGTAAAAAAAAAATATTCAACTTTAAGTTTTGAATGAAAATCAGATAGAAATCTGAGCAACAAACACTATATTCCGCTCTATTTATTTATGTATTTATGCAACAACAAAAGTTGGCCATAATCACTAAAAAAAAAAAAAAAAAAAACACAAAAAAAGAAAAAAAAAAAACAATATTGACAAAATTCCATTTTCGTAGTAAGTCCCTACTATATATTTTTTTAAATACAGCAGCTAGCAGCTTGTGGTGAAGTAGGCAGCCTGCAATTTTTTTCCTTTATCTCACAGGGAAAAAACAAAACAAAAAACATTGCATGCCTGCCCAATTTTTTAAAATTTAATAATATGATAAAGGTATGTAGGCTCCTACTTCACTGTGTGTTGTTTATCAGAAATATGACCCAAGATTAATGTAATTCAGAGATGGTCTTATTAATAAAATATAAATAATGATGTATCCATTATTCTTGTTGCGTTGTTGTTTTTTCCCATATTTTAAAAAAAAATCAATATTATTGAATAGACATTTTATTTGCAAATTTAATGATTATGTTTTAATGTTTAAGGGATTCAAAAGTGTTGAGGAGGTTTATGGACAACTGGACAATATCAGAATTGTCACACTAGCACCGGAGCTTCCCAATGCATCTGAAGTGGTGCGAGAGTTTGCCAGGCGAGGAGTCACTGTTTCCCTTGGTAAGACTTTTTCTGAGAGTTCAACCTTCCTTTCCCTAGAAAAGGTACTCTGATCACACAATAGAAAAAAATGATGTAACTCTAGACTTTATCTCACCAGAACATAAAAGAGTCAAAGTTCCATCATTTTTATTTTTTTTTTGTAGTTACGAGATTTGCATTCTAAGGTGACGAATTGTGGATCAGCCACGTACTAGGCTGCCGATCAAACTTGAGTTAGAAAGTGACATGAATATTGAACTGATATCCTAACTATATCTGTACCTGTGGAATCAGTGGAACTTGAAATTAATATTGCACACACCACAATAATTAATTATGCATAGACATGTATTGAATAAACTACAGATATGGTAAATATACCGGTATGTCTATAGTTCAGGGCACTTAACAAATTTCTTCATAATCTCTGTTCTTAATTATTATATGCCTACATAACACATGTATGGAATTTCTTAATATTTAATAATATACTCCTTGCATTAATGCATTACGACAGAGTGTGCTAGACAAATTCTAATGAGAAGATATTTTTACTCTCTTTTTTGTTTCAGGTCATTCTATGGGGAATTTGCATCATGGAGAAGTAGCTGTACAGCATGGAGCATCATTTATTACTCATCTTTTCAATGCAATGTTACCTGTAAGTTGTACTACTGTATCAATTTATATTTCGCAAGTACCAGGGTACCAGACATGGATCCAGAACCAAATTTTGGGGAGGGTAGGGGGGAGGGGGTCTCCTTAAGACCAATGGAGTATTGACCACATTTTTTTTTTTATTGCAGAAATGGATAGAGGGTGCAAAGTTATGCTACCCTGATTTTTTCCAGATTTTTTAGAGCCTGGGAAGTATTTTTAAAAAATTATTGAAAGTCCTTTTTGTGACGTCACGAGGCGCCTTTCTTTAAGAAAAGGATAGGACTTGCCGCCGCGTGATGTCACAAAATGAAATTTCAATAATTAAAAAAAAAAAAAAAAAAAAAATCCTTGGCTGTAAAAAAATCTGACAAAAATCAGGGTAGCAAAACTTTGCACCCTCTATCCATTTCTGCAATAAAAAAAGTGAGGTCAATACTCCATTAAAAAAAAATGAGAGTAAAGAAAATGCCTTTATTGTTTATTGATGATGTTAAATTCAAAATTGGGTAGGGGGAGGGGGGGGAGCTGCAGCCACCCATCTATATCCATGCTTGACAAGTACATTGTTTACAATCCTGATCAATTAAGAGGGGTAATACTGCAGCTTTGCTGTCATCTGCAATATAAAGCTATAAGGAAAGAGTTTGATCTTTATTATGTTTTGTAAGAGTTTTGAAGAGAGGGTCGAGTGCTTGTGGTAGTGAAATTTGGTGTCAGAAACTAAAAAAAAAAAAAAAAAAAAAAAAAAAAAAAAAAAAAAACGTAGCTTTAATTATTATTATTATTTTTTTTTTTTTTTCTTGGTATCTATCTTTTTTCTTATTTTTGTTTTTAAACCAGGTGTATTTTGCATCATAAAAATAAAAAAAAAAAAGAGAAAATATACTGTTCATGTATTATGCTGAGTCTGTACATTTAAAGTTTAAACCCCGAAGCACTTTCAGGGGGATGACGTCAATGCAAAATATGAGCCTATTCCATTTTCAATTCTATATTTTTGTTGTGTAAATTTGAGTGCTGGAACACTTATTTTATGACTATATAGCTCCACTAAAAATACAAAAGAGATCCAGAGTTATCAGAGTAATGAGAAAATAACCGAACTTTTCATATTTCAAAGTTTGCATGATCATTTATGATTTTATATAAAATTTCACACAGGGTAGAGGTATAATGTTCTATATTATTATATCAACAGTGAGTGCTTCTGAAGTTGCTGTCCTTTTTACAGTTTCACCATCGTGACCCTGGTCTTGTCGGGTTGCTTACTTCAGATGCTGTGCCGGAAAGTCAAAGGGTTTACTACGGTATTATTTCTGACGGCATCCACACACACCCTGCTGCACTACGAATTGCGCACCGCACAAACCCTGAGGGTGAGAACCTCAAGTTTAGCTTAACTTTATTTATTTTATGTTTTTTTAAAACAATATTTCTGGTTTGGAGGAATCTCTTTATTGTTAACACTTTTTTATTATTATTAATTGGAGCATTTTAATTCAAGTAAGCTGTTATCCAAAAGTATTTAAACTTTACACAAATTGGCATACACATAATGTTGTGGTTGAAAATGTATAATTTTCCCCCACTCATCATTAACAAAAAAAAAACAAAAAACAATATATCTCTTTGCACTTTCTGATAAAGTCTACCTTTCAGGTGTTATATTGTTTCTTATCAGAAAGTGCAAACTCCGGATTTGAAGCTGGCAGTCTCATATATATACAATATTTAAAAATAAAACAAGGCCTTTGAAAAATTAAGGAATTATAAAATAATTTTAAAACTTTAAAATTATCTTACATTATTCATAATTTTTAATAGAATTTATTAAATTAAAATGCAAAATTATGATGTTGTTCTTGTGGCTCTGAGTGGTTTCTTAACCTGACTGACTTTGTGGCAGGGTTGGTGCTGGTGACCGATGCTATCTCGGCTTTGGGGCTGCAGGAAGGAATGCACCACATCGGCCAGATGGCAATTGAGGTGAAGGAAAACCGTGCCTACGTGGCAGGCACCGACACGCTCTGCGGCAGCATCGCCACTATGACGGAGTGTGTGCAACACTTCAGGCAGGCCACTGGTGCGTATTCAGCCGTAGGGGGCTTTGCGATTAAACACACCTGAAAATGCATCCCAGCTAATTTTTTAAATCCTAATTAAAAAAAAAAACACTAATGCATAACCTAATGCAGTGTATATATGTGAAAATGTAAAGCATTAATATACATTGACTGTAAAAAAAAAAAAAAAAAAAAAAAAAAAAAAAAAAAAAAAAAAAAAAATCCCAACATTTCCCTTTTACTCTATATAGTCTCTGAAATGCATGTGAATAAAAAAATAACCTTTGCCTGCAGTGGTCTTTAAACCCGTTTGGTTGCCAGGCGTACTGACTTTATAATGAACTTTAGCTATTAAGCATTGGCAAGCTGGTTAATAATTTTGTTATAATTTATGTTCCATTCGAAGATAGAAATATGTCATCTTAAAAATCAGGGAAGCAGTATACCAGTTTTATGTGCTTAATTAAAAAAAGGGGGGGGGGAATAATATGATTTTAAGTAAAAATTTATTTTCAAAACTTAAATGACAGACTTTATAATTTATCTCTATATGCAGTTACTAAGACAATAACGAACAGATAGATTCATTAGCTAGTATAATTATTTCTGTCAGAAGAAATAAAATAAATTTTAAAAATTAAAGAATGCTCTAAAACTTAGTTGCTTAATTATAATACGAGTTGAATAAATTCAATTAATAGTTATTAGGGGCGGTTTTCTTCTCAGCAGCTCCATTTCCATCCAAGAGGCCCCATGTTAATTTAAACCCCTAGCTACCTCAATTTTCACGAAACTGTGGTCAGACATTATCTTCAAAATCTGTATGCCACTGTGATGGCAAAAGTGTTCAGTCCCCTAGCTGCAATTAAGTCTTATTAAAATCAATGGACCCAGTTCCGAGATCCCAACCAATATATTCAAGTGAAAAAACATATTATTTATTAAAGAAACAGCTAGTAGGAAAGTTTATTTTATATTTTAACCCTAAATTCAAATAAAAGCCTTTTAATCATGGTTGAAATATCACCCCATACATCAACCGCAGAAAGTTTTTATGGTTCTGCATGGTCCAATACATATACAATACTGTATTGGCAAAATCAATATGTATTTCGAATTACCATATAATTAATATATTAAGTAATAATGAAGCCACTCATGTAATGCATGTGGAAACCCTGGTACGTCGAGACATTGACTTTCATAATTAAGCACATTTTTTAATGATTATGTAGTGAAACTACAAAGGTTCCGCTTTACAAGCAAGTGCTAGCTATGCTGTCAAATCTTCGGTATCCTCAAACACAGCGCTCAAGCGTGCGGCTTATTTGGCAGAATTTCCCAAAGATTGACAAAAATTGTCAAGTATCGAGGTTCTTCCGATCTCAATACCTCAATTCAACATCCTATATAGGCCGTCCTCACAGCCAGTATTTAGTCTTTATAGTTGTCAATATTGAATGAATGTTTGAAACTATATAATATGAACCTTTTAAAAGCACAAAACATTAATTGGATTCAAATCAGGAATGCCGTATTTATGTCAAAATATTGGTTAAATGTCCTAGGTGGTATCATACTGACCGATCAAAAAGTTTATAATTTTTAGAACCTCCTTTGCTTTGGACCGATATATTATATTGGCATATATTTTTGTACTTGCATCCGAGTATTCATTATTATAATTATGAACCATCTTTTTATGGTTTAATTTACTCATCTGTTCTCCTGGGTGCAGGCTGTTCGATTGTTAGTGCCCTGGAGGCCGGCTCTCTTCATGCAGCTCAGGCCCTCGGCATTGCACACACCAAAGGTACCCTTGACTTTGGTGCCGACGCAGACCTCGTGATGCTGGGAGATGATCTGCAGGTGTGGTCCACTTGGATAGCTGGAGTTTGTGTGTACCAAGACCCAAGTAAGCCTAGTCCAAACCATATCTTGGCATGAGCTATTGTTCTGAGAAGAGAGCTAGTGAGCGCTCCCTTCCTAAATTGGGTCTAAAAAAAATTGGTACATCACTGTTAATTATGCCTTTACTTATGTATGTGCAGTTCTAGCTGCTCCTTACATCTTTTGTATTCTGTACTGAGAGAGACAAAAGTACAGAAATAAATGTCATGTGGGTTGAATAAGTACAGAAATAAATGACATGTGGGTTGAATATGTTAGAAATATTTTCAACATTAGTAATTAAAAGTGAGACCACATATATTACCAGATGCAAAACCCGACACACAATGAATATTTTTTTTTTTTTTTTAAAACTCCGATATTAGAGCCAGTTTTCTTATTTCCAAACACTGAAAGAAGTCTTAAATTATGTTAACTAAAAGCTTCTATGTCTAGTTTTGCATCTATTAGTGGTCTCAAATGTTCTGTGGATGCCAATTGAAGTGTGGTGTACATTAATTGCTGCCATGCCGACACCAAGACATTTTTTTTCCTTTTACTAGCTCCAAAACATCATGTTGTAATTATGCCATGTATATTGGAAATTATGAATTAGTCCTATTTCTTTAATAAATGAACAAAAAATTATTAACTGCAAGCAATTTTAAGTGTGTATGGCTTGAAGGCTCTACACGACGACCCTTTCACAGAATTGGATGGTGGACTAAAATAACCAAGCCAGTTTGCCATGATTTAACTATAAATATTTACAAAAAATGTTCTATTTTTTTTAATTAATGTCACTGATTACTACAATATGCAAGAAATTTAATGCTTTCGTTGTCTTAAGGGTAAGGTAACGCCACCAATGTTAAAAAAAATCCCTCTCACAAAAATTCTGAAAAAAATTTAAAATATTCTCCTCTATACCCCCTATCAGTACCTAAAATATCAGGTATACAAATACGATCTAGTTTTTGAGTTATAAATTTTTAAAGTTGACTACTTTAACATGGAGAAATGAAACTTCCATGTTAAATTGGTCAACTTTAAAAATTCATAACTCAAAAACTAGATCGTATTTGTAAACCTGATATTTTAGCTACTGATAGGGGGTGTAGAGGAGAACATTTTAAATTTTTTTCAGAATTTTTGTGAGAGGGATTTTTTTTAACATTGGTGGCGTTACCTTACCCTTAAGGGTAAGATAACGCGCCACCAATGTTAAAAATAATCCCTCACAAAAATTCTGAAAAAAATTTAAAATGTTCTCCTCTACACCCCCTATCAGTAGCTAAAATATCAGAGTATACAAATACGATCTTGTTTTTGAGTTATGAATTTTCAAAGTTGACTATTTTAACATGGAGAAAAGGAAATCCCATGTTAAAATAGTAGAAGAAAACCTTTTAATTTTTTTTTCAGATTTTTTTTCTAACATTGGTGGCGTTATCTTACCCTTAATTACTCGTAAAATGGTTAGTGTGCATGTATTTACTTCATGATTTTATATAAATGTACAGAGAATATTTTTATAAAGTTTTATAACTTTTGTTACACACATTATATTTTTGTATGAATTAATAAATGAAATTGAAAAACTACCTATTAGTAAAACTATTTACAACATTTTAGAGACCTTGAAGTTTGCCGCGGTCAGGTTTGAACCCACACCCCTTTTAGGTCCTATTATATATTTTAAATAATTAAGTGACACCTCTTTCTGTCCAACTGTCTTTCCAAAACAAATAGCAGTAGGTCTGTATTACAGTATAATATATACATTGATCCACATGCCTTTAGTCAAATCCCCCACATATAAAAATTAGAAGTTAGTGGGGGTGATTCATGAAGTTATCCAGCTTTCTCTTTTAACCACAGTTAGCGCCAGCCAAAATCAGACACTAATTGTGGTTAGTGAGAAACCTGGACAACTCTTCGTGAACTGCACCCAATACTTCCCCATTGTTGCAACTAACACTAACAGTCCACTCTTTACTAACTCAATTTGTTACGTATCCTAGGAGTAAAGGAATAAATTTACAAATAAAATAAGTGGATATGTAAGGGGTATTGTAAGAAAAAAAACTTAAATTCAATAATTTTGGTAGATTTTCTGAAAATTTTTATTATTCCCTATGAGATACAAAACAAATACTGCCGTCTTTACTAAATTCAAAGTGACCTAAAAATTAAATACAGAGCATCGGTCATCAGTTTAAATAATAATTATAAAAAAATATAGCATTTATTTTTAAACATCATGCCATATTTTTTATAGTTCATATTTTAAAACATTATTATTACTACCTATTGTGGTCTGCAAATCAGTATTAAAATATTCTACAATATTTTACAATCAGATTATTTTTTATTAATATTATTATTAAATATTCATTATGATCTTTTTAAATCTTATTTATTTAAAATGTTCTCAGTTACTTAAAATGATTTTTTTTTTATAATATTATTAATTATTTTTGTTCTTCTATCCTTCATCATTGAGGAATGTTTTGGATTATAGACATGAACACGAGAACAAAAGAAAATATTTATTTTTTTAAATTTCTTTTTCCTTAATATTTTATGTCGATAATTAAATATTATGCTGAACGAGGGAAAAAAAATATATATGTCCTGTGTTGATGAGTCCAGTATAGCTGATGATTTATAATGGTGGTATTTTGCACAGAGGTGAGGCTTGTGCCAGGGAGATAATGTGGCACTTGCCGGGCTCCTGAGAACCTGCCCGGGACTACGACATGTTAGTGCCATGCAGGCTCTCACTTATATAAAGCCCTAGAACCCTCGCTAGCCTGCTGCTGCCGCCATGCTGTGTGTTGCTAGCCGGCCCGCCTGCCAGAACAACATGATGCAGCATGCAGACAAGCACACCAGCAAGACAGACACAACAAGAAAAAGAAAAGAAATTAACTCTTCTTTTTATTGTAGTAGCAGCATCTATTATTGATCATTAACCTCTGGAGGGGGGTGAAGGGAGGAAACTTTAACAAAGCTCTGCAAGTTGCAAGAGATGAGAGAATACAATGCATGCTTCTTCTTATTATTTTTTTTGTTGTCGTTATCAACACTGTACTAATTATAATGAAATTAAAAAAAAAAAAAAAAATTATAGACACGTGAAGTTTTACAAAAGATGAATTAATGAAAAAATAATTATTAAAACGAAACTGGCATACAACAAAGCAAATAGCAGGTACAAGAAAATCGCAAACACTTACACCAAGCAAATCCAGATATTATTAACTCTTGGACTGCCAACTATAAGGGCAATCAATATTTCATTCTTACTTCAATTACTATTATTATTATAAATAATAATAGTAATAATGTAAGTCGGCAAAGTCGGATGCAAAAAAACAAGAAAAATTGCAATGCTGTACACCAGTTATCAAAGAGTAAAATAAAATTTGGATTCCAAACACTCACTCCCCCCCCAGCAGACGCATGCCATTTTTATATATGAAGTTTAAGACTAGTTGAACAGAGTGGCAGAGAAAATCAACATTACAATAAAAATAATCCACTCCTTCAACACTTTATATTTGAACAATTCCATAGGAAAAAATATTGTACCTTACGTTAAAGCCAAGTATTATAATATTCAACTCACAATTTCCACCCTATAAAAATTCAGAAGAATCAACAAGATAATTCTCCCAATCATGCAGGCTCACTTGAGGATATTTTTATGAGCAAAAAAGTTTTTATAAGTATTAAGTTATTTTTTTGTCAGTTATTTATTTATTTTTTATATAATCAGTCGTGCGTGGCTTGACAGTAATAATAATATGTAATAATAACCATTTGACGTCGGTTGCAGTGGCTTGTAAGTACGAGTGAAACCCAAAAATTATGTACACTGGGTGAGGATGGGCGAATGGTAATTGCTCACGACATGAAAGAAACACTTTGTTTGCACAGTGGTGAGTCTATGACGAAGTTCGAGCGCCTGCCTACTCGTCATCATCGTCACCGTCCTCATCATCCTCTACGTCTTCTCCTTCGTCATCTTCATCCTCCTCGCTGTCGGGTTTGACGGGCGCCTTCACAGGAGACGGCACCACACCAGGCTTCGGCTTCTTCTTGTAGGCAGTCATTTCCTATGGCACCAAACCCAACCAGTCAGCTTGCGTCCTTGCGCTCCCACAGTACCAGCAGCAGCTGTAGCGGCACTCACCCGGTCATAACGAGCCTTGTCCTTCTCAGCCATGGCCTCGTACTTGGACTTGCACTCGGCATCCACATCGGACCACCGACGACCCAGCTCCTTGGCGATGTCACCAACTCCATACTCGGGGTTGATGGCCTTCACCTTGGGCCTCTCGTCGTTGCAGAACCAGAAGAATGCAGACCTTCAGGACAGAAGGACGGTTGTCAATACATAGACAAAAACACACATACAATTTTTAAGGAGAGGGGGTGATCAACTTACAAGGAGCGCTTGGGCGCGTTGGGGTCCTTCAGGTGCTTCCTCTTCTTTCCACGAGTCTTCTCGCCCTTGGGAGGCTTGTAGTCCTTCATCTCGAGCTCGTACCTCTTCTTATCCTTCTCAGCCATCTCGTGGAAGCGCTTCTTCTCCTTGTCCAACATCGTCTGTAAAGCAAATATCACAAGCAATGTAGACAACAATAATAAGCTTTCACACGTTGTTAGTAATTACTAAAAGTGAGCACTTATTAATACCTATTAGATTAAACAAATTATCTTGTGGCAATGAAATACTTTTAAGTTTTAACTACATAATTTTAAATGAGTTAAACAAAACCTGACAAAATGACGAAAGATATTATAAAATAGTTACCAATCATACCATTGGGGGGGGGGGGGGGGGGGGAGAAGTATTCACAGAGCACTTCGGTCTTTTTTTTTTTTTTTTTTTTTTTTTATCACATTTTGAGTAGTAAACAAAACAAACCAGGCCTATGCATACACATGATACTACAGTGGGTGTCACATTTAACTTGGTTATGATTAGGGCCCGGATCTCAAGTTTAACAAGTTTTATAAATACACATGTAATATGGGATCTGACTTCAAATGTCCACGAATCATGAAGTTTCATGCCTAAAAAATGCAAAAAAGTTTGGACTTAAAAAAACTGATTTTGAAAATCTAGAACTGTTTTAGTTTTTCAGAGTTTTTAAAACTTTTTTCAGTTTTGTAAAACTTAAATCGATGTTTTGTGTAGAAAAAATGTGGAATTATTTAAAAAAATTAAAATGAAATTATATGTTTGAATTAATTTATTTCTTCCCTCCATCTTACATCTGCATTGCACTGACACTTCTCACATTAAGATTGTAGGTTACCAATAAAATGCGTTAAACAAAAAAAGTTTGAGAATTGTTAATGTTTTTAAATTTTTCCTTTATTTCTAGGTTTTAAAGAGTCAAAATAGTCAAAAAATCGTATAAATTGAAAATAACTTATTTTACGATTTTGAACTGAAAGTGAACTGATTTTAAGAAACTTAAAAACTGACTTTGAGAAAAATTTGGACTTCATCCAGTGCTTAAATTTATACTTTTGAAAACTTAAAATCCGGGCCATAGTTATGATCGAATTTCTAGGCTGAATAATGCAATGTTGCCAAACTTCAAAGCAGTGGCGGCTCGTGGGGGGTACTGCTGAACTGCAGCCACACCAGCAAAGTTGGCAGAATTATTTCATTTTTTTAAATTATATTTATATATTTTTATTTATAATTTTTCTTAATATTATGATATTTATTTAATGTTTTTTAATATTTTCTGGTAGTTTATAGTGTTATTTGTTGAAAAAACATAATTTTCTGTTAAAAAATTGAAGCAGAAAGTTTAAAACTACGAAGAAAACTGCAGCGCTTTCAGACACACGTTTAACGTTGTAGCGCTATCTCGGCAAATTTCTCGCTCAGTATGGGCGCTCAATGATGATCGTGTGTCTGTCTAGCGAGCAGCCTTTCTGTAGAGGCCGCTGCGGAGCTACCAATCACAGTGATCACAGCGCCTAGCTGCCAATCACAGCGCCTGGCGCGCTGGTGCGCAAAATTTTCAAACATCTCAGAGCATTAGCAGGGTCTCTGGAGCATTAGCAGATTATCTTTTTGAGGTTTTCCTTTCGTAATAGATTAAAATTATAAGTAATTTTACATGTTTTTCTATTAGCATCCCTACTTATTGTATTTCTTTTGTTTAAATTTTATTTTTACGTTTATTTTCATTTTTCATACTCTGTCTCAGAAATAAATTTATTTATTTTATGATGAATTAAATTAAAAAATTCACGACTCTTACCTCTGAAAATTTAATTATTACTTATTACATTTTGCAGAAAATAAATATTGGTTGCAACTACTACTTATATTTATTTTAAATGATTTTTTTATAAAAAAATGGTAGATATTTAAGCGAAAACCGAAAAAAAATCGCGCCTGCGGCGGGCTACTGGGGGGCTCCGCCCCCCAGACCCCCCCAATGTATTTGCCCTCACCACTGTCAGCAGACACACCTAAGTCCATGCCCACGAGCCGCCACTGCTTCAAAGTAAACAAGCCGCACTTCATAAAGCGGCGCTTTAAATTAGATTTGGCAACGCAGCAAGGCTGACCAACGTTGCCATGAGCACATGCGGCAGCAGCAAGCGAGCAACGCTCGCAAGCAGTGTTTGAAATTTTGTTCTGCAATGTGGCAACGTTGTAAAACACGAAATTTGACGAAGGTACTTGACCATAACCAAGGTAAATGTGACACCCACTGTAGAAAATGTAGGCTTTAATGATGCTATCTGTTAAACTTTGCTTGTCACTAATTTAGCCAAGATTTCTGATGGTAACACGGGTCAGCTGACCAAATGCTAAAAAAATCACACACATGAAAATTATGAAAAAAATTTGAAATGTTCTCCTCTTCATCCCCATCAGTGGCTAAAATATCAGGTACACAAATTTGAGCTAGTTTTTGAGTTATGAATTTTTAAATATGACTACTTTGACATGGAAATTAGTGGGATTTTTTTTAGCATTGGGTCAGCTGATCCGTGTTACCTTACCATTAATTGGAAAACTTGATGGTACTGACTACTAGTGCACACTTATTACTTTTTGAGATAATGAGTTTTCAAACAATTTTACAAGTTCCAACATGTTAGAACATAATAATGGC
Source organism: Siphlonurus alternatus (assembly GCA_949825025.1). Classification (NCBI taxonomy): domain Eukaryota; kingdom Metazoa; phylum Arthropoda; class Insecta; order Ephemeroptera; family Siphlonuridae; genus Siphlonurus; species Siphlonurus alternatus. Next base: position 35,571,516 of record OX463781.1, read on the forward strand.
TTTCTCTCAAAGCCAAATTGAGTCCAAAGTTTAGACTTGCAGGAAATTTAATTAAGTTAATAAAAAATTGAAACAATAATAAAATAATAAAAGAAAGGAAAAAAAATTGCTGTCATCTTTGCTGGCTTTGTTGACTGGCACACTAAAAAAGTTTTTAAATTTTACCTATAATCTCAATGATAAAAAAGGTTTCAAATCATTGTTACCATATTGCAGTATCCCTCAAGAAAAAAAAAAAAAAAAAAAAAAAAAAAAAAAAAAAATGACTAACCGAAATCCATAAAAAAATTAAAGTCAGAGTAAACGCATTGCTTAACATGGAGCCTTAATGATAAAGACCCTCAAATATCTCTAAAGATTCACTGTTAGTTAGGTGGTATGAAAAAAATGTAGCAATGTAGCATAAACCGATGTTAAAAGAAAAAATCAAATCCATTTTTCCATAAAATAAATAAATTAAGAACTCTAATGAAATTGACTCCATTGATTTTTTTTTTTAGCGATTTTTTAAAATCTTTTTTGGTTAGAGCTTGGGTCACAGATCATCACTATATTTTTTTCATACCATTAATGGTGTATCTTATTTAGATATTAAGGTAGAGATAACGCCGAACAGCTGTTCGACGTAATCCCCTTTGATTAACATGTAAACCTTGGCAAATTGACAAAAATTCTGAAATTTTTTTGAGAGGCAGATATTAGTGCTTAAAAGCCATAGAAAAATTTAAAAATAATAACGAGCCGATTTTTTTTATTTTTTTTTAAATTTTCAGCAAAGGGCTTTCCCGTGGAGAGACAAACTAAAAAATTAATTTAAAAAAATTGGTTCGTTAAATGTGTTTCTAACTTTTTCAATGGCTTTTAGGCACTAATATCTGCCTCTCAAAAAAATTTCAGAATTGTTGTCAATTTGCTAAGGTTTACATGTTAATCAAAGGGGATTACGTCGAACAGCTGTTCGGGTCTTTTTAAGCGACGCGTTCACTTTGACTTCGGACTTTTTTTTTCTGGCAAACCTATGTGAACATCGATATAGAGAGAGGAGCACTTTAACGATTTTTTGAAAATACGAATTTGACTCTTTTTTGTGAGGAATACTCTACTTTAATTAGAAAAACTTCGCAATAAGTGATACCGAGCCATTTAGTATCGGAAGAGAAAATTTTCGAACACCTCTGATTTTGCGCTACACTGGGCACGATTCACGAAGATAGTTACAGTTGTCACAGTTTGTCACTATCCGCAGTTAGTTAGTTATCGCTATATAGTTGCATAAATCCACCCTCAAACTGCGGTTTTTAAAAAGCTAGGACCCTACCACTTTAATTAAATTCGCAACGTACATGGGTCAGAATAAGTTACAAGCAAGGTTCCCAAGAATAACGCATTCGACAAACCAGAGACTTCGCGACGTATTCAAGTCGGAAATTCTTATATAAACTCGTAAACGGAAGTTCTTACGTGTAAAATCCGTCAAATTTTGGCAGAAGCAAAGCCATTGATGTGTGGAAAATTACCCGTAACTAACTTGATGTTGAAGATATTTGAGGGGAAAAGAAAAAAAAAAAAGTTACGGAAAATTGTCAGGGGGGGAAAAATTAAAAAAAAGGTCGTCGCTAGTTTATATATTAGAGCATAAATAATAATTTTTCATTAATATGAAAACTGCATCCAATTTAATTCTTTGAATAATAACGCAACTTGCTTCTGGTCTCCCCTTATTTAAATTGGTTTCTCGTAAGAGCATTGGATCAATGATAGAAACGAAGAGGGGGAAAAGGGCGCGGGCCTATTCTAATTTCCTCCCCCAGGCTGTCCATTTTATAGCCGCCGGCTGGGGTGCCGCCACCGCTGCAGAGGCAGGGGAGGGGGAGGCGCTGCTGTGCGGAGAGAAGGGGAGAGCACAGTTATAAAAGGGTTCCAGCTTCCAAGCGATTGTCGCGCTGCGCTTTACACCTTCGTGCGTGTATTCTGCGGTTGGCAAATTTGTTGCTCAAATTTTTTTAAAAAAACAAAATGTAATTTCTCTCAAGTTAAAAAAACATTAAAAATAAAAAAAAGTTCACTACCACGTTTTGGAAAAAAAAAAAACGTGCTGGAACATTGGCGAATTAGAACATTGATTTCCGGAACATTCCTCGCGTAACTTATTAGTTGTGGAACAGTTTTGAGAAGGGGTTGGGGAGAGAGGAACGGGAAGGGGAGAGGGCAGCAAGATTAGATGAAAGGGGACTGGATGGGGACGACGCAAGCAAGGGCTGGCTCGTGCGCGCGCACCTGCGAGCAGCACATCTCGTCCGCGCGAGCAAGCTCGGGCGGTGAGGCGGCGTGGCGCGCGGCAAGCAGCGAACGAACGAGCGGAGCGGCTGCTCTGTCCTCCTGCCGTACCCCCCGCCCGCCCGCTCGGCTGCAAGAGCGCACGGCGGCGGTAGTCCCAAACCTGTATTCCCACACGCGGGCGAGAAAGAGCGAGAGAGGTTGGCCAGCATCAGACAACCGCGGAGACCGCTCGGACGGGATCCGGTTCTCGCGAGGCGGCGGGCACCGACCGGCCTCTCGATCGCGACGACGTACCCAATCACGAAACTTGAACGCGTTTTTAATAAAATACTTTTTCCTTGGATTTTAAAATGAAAACTTGAGCTCAAATTTTAAATGATCCGATGAAAAGTATATACAAAAATAAAATTGCAATCGTTCGATTAATCATTTAATTAAAAATTCTCCAGATATGCAAAATAATACTAATAACGACTTGAATGAATAAGTAATGACTAATGACAGACGGATTTCTCAAAAGTTTCTACAGTAACAACTTTCAAAAACATTAATGATCGAAGAGTCTGGCCAAAGTTTTTAAATTTAACTGAAGCATTCGAGGGCAAGAAAAAAAAATTAACAGCAAAGAGAATTGTTTCGACGCAGGTGTATGTACGTACTTCATTAGCGGCGCCGTTTGAGATCTTTTGTTAGTTGGGAACAAAGAGCAATTGAGCCTAAGGACATAAGTTTCACGTACCTTCCACCTCTCGGCACACTTCTTGGAGAACTCCGCGAACACGACGGACTCCTCGGGGTGCTTTTTCTTGTGCTCCTCGCGACAGGTTTGCACGAAGAAGGCGTAGGCGGTCATACGACCCCTGGGTTTGGCATCAGCCTTGGCACGCGGCATCTTTCCTCCTCGGTGATTCGAAGTTTGTTGGTGCTGTTGCTGCTGTTGTTGCTGCTGCTGCTGTTGTTGTTGTTGTTGCTGTTGTTGCTGCTGTTGATGCAGTTGATTTTGTTGCTGCTGTTGTTGGTGGTGGTGCTGCTGGAGCTGCTGTTGGTGCTGTTGAAACTGTTGTAGCTGATGTTGCTGATGAAGCTGGTGCAATTGACTTTGTTGATGCTGTAGAGGAAGGGGTGGCTGAAACAAAACACCCAGCCAACACATATTAGCTCTACTTCGTGTCACACAAATCATCAACGTCCCCGTACCTCCTACGATTCTTCACTGACACGCATGACAAATGGAAAATATGAAATTTGTCGATGTTATCCGGATTATTTAATAACGTGCCATACCGTTCCTAGTTATACAATTTTAAATGCTTTAAATTAGAATGAAATATGATTTAAGCGTTAACAATACAAATGAAGGTACTCACTTCATTGTTTGTGCATGACAATTCTATGAAATTTACGTAAATGAATTGACGTACCGCGAGGATAAAAATGTTAGGACCAAAGTATTATCGTGAAAATACATAATTATTGTTGATATTAAAGTAAAGTGCGCACTACAAAATTTAACCCAAAATTTTCGAGGTAGTATTTTCTAAAAATAGTTTCAATGGTCGGAGATATGGTAAATTCCCCAAAAAATATCTCTCATAAATTTTCAAGAAAAAAAAAATCCAAAGTCACGACGTTTCACATGAGACCTTTCCTGACAAAGACTTTCGAATATATCGAAAAAATACTAACATGATAAAAATATAGCAATGTTCTACGACTAAAAAAATATTTAAAATAATTTTGTATTCAAATTCATTTTTTTCGTTGAAAAATAAAGCACTCTTTTATGAGAATTAATAGCATTTAAGATTCTCAATATTTTTATAGCGAAAAAAGGAGTTAGAATTCAAAATTCGTTTTAACATACTTGGTTAAAGTTAGCGTCAAAGAAGATCGCTATATTTTTTTCGTACCATCTAACGCAGTAGTATTTTTTCGAGATATTCGATGATCTTTTTCAGGTAAGTCCTATGCCAAACGACGCGTTTACTCCGACTTTTTTTCTTCTGAAAAATCTATACAAGATGTTTTTGTTTATTTTTTTCATTTTAATACCACATGGAGGACGATTGGAACTAATTTTTAGAAAATACTAACTCAATAATTTTGAGTTCAATTTCGTAGTGCGGTCTTTAATTAGCAGGCGAAAAGGTTACAGTTTTTACACGTCTCCCAACGAACGATTCAAAATGTTTCAATAAAAATCCAACCAACTAGTATAGGAGATTTCAAGCACGCAGGAAAAAATAAAGATGCGAACCAAATCCTGTCTTATTGCTCTTAATTTATTTTCATGATAATTATCCCCCCATGCAAGAGAACGTTTCCTCACCTTCAACTCTTACAAAACACAAGTAATATCCAATCTTATTGGATAGAAGGGAGAGTTTAAGCTTTTAAGCAACAAATTATATAATTTATACATGTCAAAATGCCAAAACTTTGCTAAGGGCAGAAAATAATTTTGGTTGTTAATATAATCTTATTGGATCCAACAAATTTGAACACGCAGCAATGAAACGTTTGAGCGACCGTCATTATGGTTCGAAAACTTCGATTGAATAAAGAAACACTTCTGCACTGTATACTATGCATATTTACAATTCAGTATAAATACAAAACAGAAAATAATCCACATTCAGTAGAAGCCACGTGTACTGTAGCATAACAAGTTTGGTTGCACCTGTATCCCCCCCCCCCCCGAAAAATGTGAGCACCGCCTTGCGCAGGATTAAATCCACCTTTCTTTTTATCGTTTTACTTGCTTGGCAAAAAACGGAAAATTGTTAGTCAATACAGCGAACCATTAATTACCGCACTCAATAAAAACTTATTTCGTATTAAATCTCATCCCCGTTTTTGTATTTTTACAATTTTTTATTTGATTTATTGAGGGTGCATTTTCCACTACATACTTATGAATAAGAGGCGTATCTCTCTGATACATAACTTACATAAACTAATAAATGTGTATAGGACAACCATTTTCGACATTACATATTAGTACACTGTATTTTCTTCTGCAGAGTAGACCTTTTAAAACTTGTGCACCCCCTATTATAGCGATCAAAGTAACAATACGATCAGGGTACCAGGAGAAGGCAATATGAGATTGGAAACAATGACAACTGAATGGCAAGTGCAGATCTGAGAAAACCAGAGGCATGGCCTGCAGGAGTTAAACCTCATCAAACAATAAAATTTTACCTGCAGGTAACAAGGAGTTAAACCTCATCATACAATAAAATTTTACCTGCAGGTAACAAAGGAAACCAGTTACCCCTAACAATACTACTGCTGGATTACAAAATAGTCAAAATACTATATATTTTTACCAAGCAAACAAAAAACGGGTAAAAGTAAAAGTTTTATATTAAAAATTTCAACTTTCCCAGAAAATCGCTCCACTTCCAATTGACACACATGTATATTATGCTACAAGGGGAAAAATGCAACAAATATATGTAAAATCAGCACCAGAACGCACATTATTTATTATTATTTTGCTTCCCACAATACGCTTGAACGATACAAACGAAAAGAAGCCTAGAATAGATATTTCTCGGAATGTTAACATTCTCATTTTTCGATGGTTATTTTAGATAATAACTAATTGGTTTTATTTTTTATTGTGAAAAGCAATGACACGCGTAACAAACAATCTGTAAAAAAAATTACCTGAGGATTTCATCGACTATAAAACCTAAATAATTAATGATCCTATAATACAAACCATAATATATATTTATTATACATTACTACGTACTAATTCATTGCTTTCCTTCGCAAAATCATGTATGTTAAATACAATCATTCCCGCAATAGACAATAATGGTTGCATTTTTTTATTTCATAATTAGAAAATATACATAAAATTATGCTTTTCTGATTTTTTTTTTTCAGAATTTTTGGAGTGCGGGAACTAATTTTTAAAAAATATTTAAAATATCTGAATTGGGGTGGTACATCTGATGAGACAACCGTGACGTCATCAATAGCCAATCACAGCACGACAAATGACGTCACGGTTGTCCCATCAGGTGTACCACCCTAATTCAGAGATTTTAAATATTTTTTTAAAATTAGTTCTCGCACTCCCAAAAAATCTGAAAAAATTCAGAAAAGCATAATTTTAGGTATATTTTCTAATTATGAAATAAAAAAATGCAACCATTATTGTATATAGTGCAAAGCGTTAAAATCTCCAAACTATATTTATATTTTCAGGCAAATTTTTATGATATTGAAAAGAGATTCCACTGCGTTTACTTTTGACAGTTTACTATGTATTGTTATGTTATTGAATGAAGCTATTATTTTTATTTTCAGAATGCGATGCAAATTGATCTCCCCAAAACCTTTAAATTATGCCAATCACGATATATTTTATAGGCAAGATAACAGAAGGGGTCCCAATGCCACCACCTGCTGCAGCTTGATTCGGGCAAGCGAGTCAAATCATCGATGCCCCGAGCATTTCTCTCGTCGGCTGCTGCGAGCTCGTGACTCCGCGACGGCACAGCCAGCAAACGAGGTCACGGCAGCCGTCCCACGCCCAGAGGGGCAGGCGGTCTATAGCAACGCGCCGCCGGTCCCCAGAATGTCAAAATCAGCGCCCAAATCCATGCAACAACATGCAACAATTAATGCAGCGAAATGTTAGCGGAGAATGCATCGATTCTTTTTTAAAAAGATTAATTCGAAAAAAGGAAAACTACCTTTTTTTATGTAAAGCATTGTAGAAGAAAACTAAAATTTAATTACTGACCGTTGTTTTGCTTGGTATAATATAAAACATCCCCTAACCTATTACTAATTTTATAACAATAACCTTTAGAGTTATTGTTAAAAACTCTTCCAGCCCTTCCCGATTTTATTCCCATCCCATCTTGATTACTGGTACAGCCAACACGTTCAGAATGAAACTCATTCACTATTTAAAAATTGTATAGGAGCCAAAATTAATTCTGATGTATACAAAAACCAAGTTCCATGTGGACTTTTTTGTTTGTATTTTTAGGGAATAGTTGGTTTGGATCAGCATTTTTTCAGGTTTTTAATTTTCTAGTATAAACGAAAGTCTTGAAAATAGTTGCGTTTTGAATAATAATTTGCATCGTGCGGTGGCGGCACTCTAGCTGCTGCGGCGTAAAATGCAGATCGCGCGGCGGCGGCGGAGCGCGCGAGAGGTGCCGAGGCAGCCCCGCGGAGCAAAGCAGCCCAGCGGCGGCAGTGGCAGGTCAATACGAGAACGTGACGCAGAATCTCCCCGCCGATAACTTCCACCCGACGAGAAAGCTTGCAAACCCCAAAATTTTCTCGTTCTCTGTGGCAACCCTTCTCGTCTCTGTCTCAAGCTCATAACACCCCTCCACCTCCCCGCTAGCGCTCTTGCAATGGGTTCACAAAACGATTAAAATAGCCGATGCCTGCCGAAGCGGTCCGAGCTGGCTCGAATGCAGACAACCCCCACCCTCTCCTTACAGCAGCAGCCCTCCTCGCCCCGTCCATAGGCATCGACTCCATCCGTACAAAAAAAAAAGTTTCTAAAAAAGATTCCTTCACCGCGCCTTCACCCCCTCCCCCCCAATCTGCCGCAAACATCAAACAAAAACCTGACAACTTTACCTACTATACAATCACCACGTGCAGTGCTACAATATCATTCAAGTGTTGTATATACAATATACAGCAATTAGATTTATATATATAATTTAACAATGGAAATAATACATGTTCTACAGAACATGGGGTAGTTGACATTTCATTTCATTTCAAAATTCATTTTTTTCCCCGATGTAAACAAATTTGAAGTTTGCAGACTCCGGCGTTTTAACACATCGATCCACACTTCAATTCGCCGCCACAAGTTATATTTGTTTTCCTGACGCGATTTGGGATAACGTACCACTGCGGCGGCGGTCGCTGGCGGCATACTCGGCATTCCACCGTCCATACCAGGGTACCACCACCCTGTGGGAGCCACTGAACCGTCCGGCCTCCCCGGTACACCACGATAATCACCCGGATATCCACGCATACAGGGGGTAGCACTAGCACTAGGGGGGAAATTTGCAACTTTATATGGAAAAAGCGTAGCTGGTACACCAGTATTACGGCCATCTTCACACGCACCACCTCCTCTGTTTTGCTCACTAGCACCACCAGGCCACCACACTGCGGCATCCTCCCTTGAACCCCAACGTTGGTCCGACATGGCTTCCTTGCACTGGAGGACTTTTAGTCCAACAAGGGGGGAAATATTCCGTCTGCTGCTGCTTGCTGCGCCTCAACGCGCTGCTTGCCGCAATGTTGCCAGACGTGCCTTCTCGCTCAACGCCACAAAGCAAAACTAACCAAGCGACCGACCAACCAACCGCCTGACGCCGCTTGCTTTGCCTGCTGCTTTGAACGCGCAGGAACGGTCGACGCGCGCGGGGGAAACCTGCCTGGCTGCTTGCTTGCCCCTCTCCCCATACAACCGCTCGCTCGCTGCCCGCCATGGGACTCGAGGTCAACTCCGCGCGCTTGCCTCATGCCGAACGCATTTTTTAAAATATCTTATGTTACTACATTTTCACATTACAAAACTTCGAAGACTTTCTCAATCATGTATGCTACCTCAAACTATTTTATTTCACTAAATATATCTTGAATCATTTTTGATTTTTCGAGAACACTGCCAAAATATTTATTGGGGTTTAAAATATTATGTTATTTTACCGCCTCGGGGAGGACATTTACAAGAAAAAGTACTGAAACGGCAACGTTGCTTTATGTTTTTTAAACGTTTATGAACGCTCGTAGCGCCAATACGAGGCAGTGGAATGCGTCTGAATTAACTGGCATCGTTTAATGCTACTCTCAAAATCCAGTCTCACAAAATGTATTCAGCTCGATGAGCAAACTTGCCAAGTTCAGGCACTGTGCCGTGCTGAATGATTCCGCATCACGAAGCCTGCTTTCGGTCAATAAGACGCAATGTTGCGCGCCGGTTTGAGCGCTTGTATGTCTTGCTAGGGGGGACCGTGCCGTGACGAGGATGGTCATGCCCGAACGCTCCAAGCTGCCGCTATGCTATAGCCCTTGCCCTGATGCATTTTACGTTTCAGCTAAAATAATAAAATTTTAAACCTGGCAGCCCCTAATAAAGCAATAAATATATAACTGCAACCTTTAGAAAAGTGTCGCTATCGTAAAAATACTACTTAAAAGATTATCAGTCCATATTTTTCAGTTGCGATCCCAAAAAACGGCATTTTTTTTTAAATAAAAATTCCTATTTTACTAGGTACTTTAAAAAACAGTGTAAGACAGACCCTGAACCGAAAAACTTGGCTTTCTTTCTTGATGGTTATTAAAAAAGTACTTGATTATCTGCAGCAGATAATAAAAGACGCCAAGACCGCAGCAAACTTCCGGAATGATCGAGTTTTCAAGGTGCGGGCCCGCTAGCTTCGGTTCCCGCCATGGATCTGGGTTCGCGCCTCACGTCAACAACAAATGACGTACGGCCGCGTTTAGACGACAGATGCGACCGTTTTGCCGCCAAAATGTTAACGAGGAGAAATAATGATTTTTTTTTTCTGCTAAAAATAATAATTCAAAGCTCGACTCAATTGACATAATCGAAGTAGAAGTGTTAATTACTGAAATCAAATAAAAAAAGTGAATTTTATTTTACTGAAATATTTCGGTGATGGAAGCGAAGAAAAATTATATTTTTTTATTATTATTATTTTTAATACACAATAAACCGCTATCGAAGAACTTGTATTACTTGCAATAATAAATTATATTGGATTGCAATGGTTAAAAAACGTCAAATAAAATATTTTTTTAAATTTTGTAAAACTATTAAAATAATATGTTAAATTAGTTAAATATTAACATTAAAGAATTCTATATAATTCCATTTTTTTTATAAGTTTTAAAAAAAATATATAATTATGATATTTAAAAAATCTTATGCCACAAAATAATTATAAATGTAAAATAATGTTTAGTTGAGAATGATTATCCCGAAGGTATAATGTTCCTGAAAAAAAACAAAAACATCAATTTTGTTTGACAATAACACAACCACAACTCAAAAAAATAAAAAACTATGAAATCATAAATTGAGAATAGAAAAATAAATAAATGTCACTGAATTTCAATCATCAGCATCGAAAAAGAAAAATTATTAAAATTTAAAAATAAGAAAATCCAGGTTAAAAAAAAAATAATTAAAAAAATGATTTTTTTTTAAATAAAAAGTGAATAATTCTGTAATTTCTTGATAATTTTTTAGTTCGACCTTCAAATATCCTTCCCGCCATGTTTTACTACAAAGAGTCACGCCATTTTGCTAAAAAACCAATAAAATAATAATTTATAATCAAAAGAATAAGCTAAACCAAGTCCCTATATTGCTATATGCATTGCCCCGTATGCTCTAGTATATGCCGCCAACCCATTAACGATAGCATGGGAATCGGCATTGAAAATATTTTTCCTTCAAAACCGTTAAAAAATGACGCGATTCATCACATCATGACTAAAACTAACCTTTATTTAATCAATTCTAACCTTTTGTCGCTTCAGTTTTAATCGCAATCATTAATTAATTGCTAAAAAGTTCACTTCTCAAATCTCATATACTATATACAGTGAAGGCAAGTTGTATAGGGCCATAGGATTGTATGGAGTAGCCCGAACCTAATGGACTCCATATACACGGCCTTGGCTTCGCATAGAAACCAATGGGAAAATACGGATAAATCGCTGTTTAGTTTTTGTAACAGACACGGTTTCGCAGATTCTAAAAACTAAAACAAAATTTCATTTTCCATATTATGTATTTAATTGTCAGCATAGAACAGTTGCGGAATACGTAGTTACAGAGATAAAAAGTATGTCGTTTCTCTGCGCCAGCTCCAATGCTAAGCTTATGGCAGCCATTTCGTTGGCGGCTTGCAGCATAGGAATAGAATCAACGAAAATTTAGCATTTTAGTTTCATTACACAGAAATATTATTAAGCTGCCTGACTTTCAGATAAAAAATACTAAAATTCTGTGCGCATTATATTAACGTTTATAGATTCTGACAACATTAGAGAAGGAAAAAATAAAAATTCTCACTTACCTCAATGTCTTCCCAGGAGCAAAAGATACGGTGAAACGAATAGCGCGACCCACGCCACTTCTGCGGTGTATAGAAGTAACATAGGGAGAATTTAGCACTGCTGATTGGTCAATTTCAGATCCACCGCAAAAAGTAAACCAATCACCTATCTGCTAGCATTCAACAACGCGTAATCAGTTTTAATGACCAATGAAAGAAAGCTTTGCAATGTATTTTCAAAACGATGCGCTTGCAAAATTACATAGTTTGAGAAATTTTATATTCATTTTAATAATTTTTTAGATTTTTATATTGTAAAATAAAATTTGTTCATATTATATGATGATATATTTATAATTTTATTGAGCGTTTCAAAATATCTTACGCGCGAAGCTCTAAATTAACCAATCAGAGAGAACAGTGTGAAACGAAAATTTATCAAAGTGACTCCATCTATGAAGGAAAAATCACATTTTTTGTAATATATTATTATTTTCATACGTTTGATAGGGAGGGGGGGGGGGGAGGGGGAAGATCAAGCAGACAGGCTGACAGAGCAGGAGCACAGAGATAATACAGAGATAGAACTCTCCCATGTTAACGACTTGTGACGAAAACACTAACGCCATCTCTTAGTGCGTTGGGAAGACGTCAAGACGAGCTGGTCAGAACAGAAGACGTATTCCACCGCAGCCATGCGCAATCGTGCGCAATTCGATTCTTTTTGTAACACCAGCCTCCCGCGTGAAATTCAAACATTTTTTCGGTAACTCGCGTTTCTTCCAACGTTAATTAATTCCTTTACTTTTTTTGCGTATCTTCCAGAGATAGCAGATCGAGTGCATGCATTTTTTATGTACGATAATGATGAAAAGGATGCCATTAATAAAAAAAATAACAATAAGATGATAATTAAATACATGAATACTCAAAATTAAGTCGATATATATTAAGTTATTTCATATAACAAAAGACTCGGCTACTTAGAGACCTCCGTGTCTTATGGCTAGAAATTTTGATGGCCTGAGCGTGGGCCCGTGGTCCAAGTGTGGCGGCGCTGCTGCATCGCATGGACACGGTTAGGTCACGTACGGCCTGGCTTTCAGCTGCACGCGCAGCTGGTAGCCATATATGCAGCGAGAGCCGGGCCATGCCGAACCGCGCCCATGCGATGCAGCAGCGCCGCCACACTTGGACCACGCTGAGGCCATCAAAATTTCTAACCATAAGACACGAAGGGCTCTAAGGTCTCTAATATAATAATTATTATACAAATACTTTAAATTTATACTCGCTCTGCATGATAATTGACCGAGTAAAATTTATTTATTTATTATTTATTATTTATTTATTTATTTTTTATTTATATTGTATTGTTGATTGAGAACTTGTTAAATTATAGTGACAGGACTGACATCACTGACAGGAGTTTTTTTCAATTAAATTAAAAAAAGTACCATAATATAAAGCTTAATTACTATTTATATATAAAATATAATTTCATAGAGTTAACTCTATGAAATTATATTTTATATGAATTCGCTTTAATTTTTATTGATGTTCATTAATTACACGAATACTAATCTTGCGTTTCGAAATACGAGTATAATTATATTATATCTTAGAAATCAAGTATAATAGCAAATCAGCCCGACCGTCGAGAAATTAATTATAAAAGGGATAAAATGCAGAATTAAAGGAGCAGGTATAAACATCGTAATATATATATATATATATATAAGCTATAGTTTCAACAGGACCTCGATCTCGATTAATATAGTTTATAATTATATTATTAGTATATATATATATATATATATATATATATATATATATATATATATATATATATATATATATATATATATATATATATATATATATATCGCATGCAGAGCGGGTATAAAAGTTATAATATATATTGTTAATAATTTATAATATCATTAATATCCCTTGAAATAAAATTTCTACAATATAGTATAATTATTGTTAATCACACATAATTTGTATTAATTTATGATTTTTATTATACTTTATTAAACCACTAGGTCTCTTTTACGAAGTACTTAAATGGGTGAGTGGGTGACCGTTTACAAGTATAAAAAATACGCTGCGCCCTCCCTGGGGTAAATTTGTCTCGCTTTCCACACAGTGCAGTGATGCGCACTTGTGTGTGGTTCCCCAGGCTTTGGACATATTGCTTTTGGCCATTGGGTAAAAGTAGAGGAGTCCGTTCTGACTGAAGTTCTCCACGGATCCCTCAATGAGGGTGACCAGGACGTACCGTTTTAACCGGTATAGTACCGTTTTAAAGTACCATGTCTCGGTGTCCCCAAATTTAAAAGACTCTCGGGACGCCTATATTATATGTACCGCTTTCGGACAAAATTTAAAAAAGGGAAATTTTTTAAAAATTTTATCATTAAAAAAATAAAAAATTCATAGGAATGTGGTTGTGAATATTTATGAAAATGTACGGACGCAAATGATTTTGCAACTCCATGCCCCTTTTTCTCGATCGCATTCGCAAAGCAGCATATTGCTTCCAAAATTGTGGAATAGATATATTTTGTATATACGCGCAAGTATGCATATACTACGTGAAATGAAGTCACTACTTTTCGATTAAATTTTGAATAAAAAATATGTCAAAAACTTTACACAAAAATATCATCTATTGATATTGATGATATTCACTTGATGGAAATTTCCAATAAAATATAAAATTGAAAAAATCAATCTTATGCATCGTGTCGTGGCTTAGACAAAAATTTCCATGTCTTTTTTTTTTTTTTTTTTCACAATAATCGTGCATGGATATTACGTAAATAAATGGAAAAAAATATGAGGGAAAAACGCCACAAATATTATTCTTACAATCAAGTAATTTTAGCTGTTATTTAGTCCAATTTGAATGCTATAAATTAATTCAATTTAACTTCTACATCAGCTATTTCACTCTAGCAAGAGTTCACACTATTTGCAAAATGAACAGTTCGATTAAAAGTAATTCAAATTAATTTCTTGCTTTATACTCAATTTTTTTTTTGTATAATTTATCTCGTGACATTATATTAAGTTTTATTTATTTATAAACAAAAATATAATGCATTTTATTTAAGTAACATGTACATTTAGAATTATTGTGAATGGGAATGGAAAATTTGATATATAACGAAATTAAAAAAAAAAAAAAAATAAGAACAATTTAAGATATTTAAATATATTTTTTTTATTGGAAAAGTATCCTTCGAAGTTATGCTTTTTGAGTATAAATTTCTTTTATTGCTTTTGTTTCTTTTTATTTTACATGCAACTTTACAACATAATAGGATCGTGGCCAGTGATGTATAGTCCTCGCATATTCGCGAATATTGAAATTTGACTTTCCCGCCACAAAAATAGCAATTTTAGACTGGTTAAGGGTAAGATAACGCCACCAATGTTAAAAAAAATCCCTCTCACAAAAATTCTGAAAAAATTTAAAATGTTCTCCTCTATACCCCCTATCAGTACCTAAAATATCAGGTATACAAATACGATCTAGTTTTTGAGTTATAAATTTTTAAAGTTGACTAATTTAACATGGAGAAATGAAACTCCCATGTTAAATTGGTCAACTTTAAAAATTCATAACTCAAAAACTAGATCGTATTTGTATACCTGATATTTTAGCTACTGATAGGGGGTGTAGAGGAGAACATTTTAAATTTTTTTTCAGAATTTTTGTGAGAGGGATTTTTTTTAACATTGGTGGCGTTACCTTACCCTTAAAGCTACAGTAAATGCTACAGAGAGAGTCTTTTCTTATTTTTCTTGGTATAATCCCTTGCTTAATTAGTGTTTGGATTAAATTAGAATTAATTAATCATGGAATTAAAGCAATCGGCCTTTCAGGCTGCCGAGATGCTCACGTGATTTTAATTGCGCGCGGCCGCCATCTTGAAAGTATCTTTCGCGCATATTCGCGGACCAATCTTCGCGCGAATTTCACATCACTGATCGTGGCCAGGCCAAGAAAAAAGGTTAATTTTAGGAAATCAACTCCCTGGCACAGTTTTCTTGCATGGTGACTATAATAAATATATTTTTTTCTAATTCTATGAATAATTTATATATAAAAAATGCAATTATATTTATATTATTTTAAGTAGATGAGTGCATGAGCGATTGCATTACTTATTATTTTATTTCCTTAAAATATTTTAGCCTGCCCCCCTGCTTTATTGAGAAATGAAAACCAAAAAATTTCATCTCAAATATATATAGCTTCATCGCAAAAAAATCCCTAAGTTTGTTTTCCTGAGCCCTTAAACATGCAGCCTTATGGAACAGAAAATAACAGCTTTTTACTCAAACTTCGTCTGAACTATGGTACCAATTAAAAAGTATACTTACGTATAAAATCTGCTATGACGAAAATTCTTTAATGGATTTTCAACTAAAATAAATATTTTCGGAAAAAACGGCTTCATAAAAAAAAAAAAAAAAATCATATTATATGAAAATCTAGTAAGAAAAAAAAATTAAAAAAGGGGGCGTGGCACCCAAAAAAATCGCACCTCCGGCGGGGGTTTTGGACCTTCAGGCCTCTATTTTGGGGGCATGTACCGTTTTGGACATCGAGATATCTGGTGGTCACCCTCGCTATATACCTCGTCAGTAACACCTCAGCGAATATATGCTTATAGCTGCATGGGACGCGTAACAGGCCGTGGCCATCATGGCACCATCCGTTCCCTATAACCCATTACCCCGCCGCGAGCTATAAGCTCTTAGGGGTGTATCCTTTTGTAAAAAAAAAAAAAAGGATTACTTGATTATATATTATTATATCGACTTTGTTTTGATTGTTATATAATCAATTTCAGACATTTTTTCATCGCACCTTAGTTCTTATTATTTTTGTTAATGATGGCATACATTTAATCATTATCTTAAGTTTTGTATTATTAATTAACTTTCAAAAATTAATTCTCTACAGTCTAGACATTGCATGATTGCATATACACTCGCTGCTGTCTCGATCTCTGGAAGAAAAACGAAGAAACGCGATTTATCAAAAATATGTTTAAAACTCACGCGCGGTTCACGTGGGAAAGAAAATCGCGCATGCGCAAAAGCTTCTGTCGCGGTGGAGCGGTGGATTGGCTATTGTTCTGTCCTGACTCTAACTACCAAGTTAAAGTGAATCACGTGGGAACCAATAGGAACTTCGGAAGGGTAAGAACGACTCCTCCCTATCCACTGCTACGTGCCTGGCAGGAGCAGGAGAAAGGACGTTGCTAGGGACAAGGGAGCCTTGTCCCGAATCGGGACAAGGCAGTGTTCAGCGCATGCGCACTACGCTACTCTAACTGGCGGCATATTATGCAGTTTTATGCTGCCTTGTCCCGAAGAAAAAGACTCGGGACACGGCACTTTCATATACAAGCGCCATATATCATATATATATGTAATGTTAATTATATGCTACAGCAGCGCAACATGTTAACTGCCGGCGCATGGAACAATCGACCGAATTAAGTTAAGATCATATATATATATACTGGAATTAAAATATAAAACTTCAATAAACACTTCAAAGTATATAATCAATAATGATATTATAAAAATTATTATTTTATTATAATGACGAGTTATATATATATATATATATTAATTTTATATACATAAAATATATATAACAAATTAATTTAATATATTTAATGATGAATTCATCGTGAAATTTTCGACCGCATATATATTTATATTATATTATATTATATTATATATATATATATATATATATATATATATATATATGTATATATATATATATATATATATATATTATATTATATTATATTATATATATATATATATATATATATATATATATATATATTAAATATAAATTGAAGATTTTTTATAATATATAATTAATTATATATCTAACATAATATAATATATATACCAATTAATTATTTTTATTTTATTTATTCACATTAAATATTGTCGCGTCTACACGACGTGGTATAGAGCGTATAGTATATTATATATACGTCCTGAGTTGAGCGCTGTGGACCCGCATGAACTCGTTGCAATGTTGGCCAGCCCAACTCAGGACGTATAATATATTATATATATACGCTCGAATCTACCCTAGACGCGATCCATAATATTAAATTAATTCATATTGTTGACATATATCATATAGTAACTGCATGCATGCCTTCATGCAGTATAATATCTTGTCTCGATTGCAGACAGCATCAGCCTTAAATTATAAAGCTATTTCAACGTTAAATCGTATATATATATATATATATATATATATATATATATATATATATATAGTTATATTAGGACTTCCCGTGTCCCGAGTCATATGGATTCGAGACACGGCAGTTTTTTTAATGGTAAATTTACACATTTATAATAAGTTTATTTTGACTGCCTTGTCTCGATTGCAGACACGGCAATCTAAAATAAAGCTTTTTTAACGTTAAATCGTATATGTTATAGGACTCCCGTGTCCCGAGTGGAGACACGGCAGTTTAATTTTTTATATGGTAAATTTACATTTAATAAGTTCTATTTTGACTCCCTTGTCTTGATTGCAGACACGGCAGTCTAAAATAAAGCTTTTTTAACGTTAAATCGTATATGTTATAGGACTCCCGTGTCCCGAGTGGAGACACGGCAGTTTTTTTATATGGTATTATAAATTTATATTTAATAAGTTCTATTTTGACTGCCTTGTCTCGATTGCAGACACGGCAGTCTAAAATAAAGCTTTTTTAACGTTAAATCGTGTATGTTATAGGACTCCCGTGTCCCGAGTGGAGACACGGCAGTTTTTTTATATGGTAATTTTACATTTAATAAGTTCTATTTTGACTGCCTTGTCTCGATTGCAGACACGGCAGTCTAAAATAAAGCTTAAATTTTTTAACGTTAAATCGTATATGTTATAGGACTCCCGTGTCCCGAGTGGAGACACGGCAGTTTTTTATATGGTGATTTTAGATTTAATAAATTCTATTTTGACTCCCTTGTCTTGATTGCAGACACGGCAGTCTAAAATAAAGCTTTTTTAACGTTAAATCGTATATGTTATAGGACTCCCGTGTCCCGAGTGGAGACACGGCAGTTTTTTTATATGGTAAATTTAAATTTAATAAGTTCTATTTTGACTCCCTTGTCTTGATTGCAGACACGGCAGTCTAAAATAAAGCTTTTTTAACGTTAAATCGTATATGTTATAGGACTCCCGTGTCCCGAGTGGAGACACGGCAGTTTTTTTATATGGTATTATAAATTTATATTTAATAAGTTCTATTTTGACTGCCTTGTCTCGATTGCAGACACGGCAGTCTAAAATAAAGCTTTTTTAACGTTAAATCGTGTATGTTATAGGACTCCCGTGTCCCGAGTGGAGACACGGCAGTTTTTTTATATGGTAATTTTACATTTAATAAGTTCTATTTTGACTGCCTTGTCTCGATTGCAGACACGGCAGTCTAAAATAAAGCTTTTTTAACGTTAAATCGTATATGTTATAGGACTCCCGTGTCCCGAGTGGAGACACGGCAGTTTTTTATATGGTGATTTTAGATTTAATAAATTCTATTTTGACTCCCTTGTCTTGATTGCAGACACGGCAGTCTAAAATAAAGCTTTTTTAACGTTAAATCGTGTATGTTATAGGACTCCCGTGTCCCGAGTGGAGACACGGCAGTTTTTTTATATGCTGATTTTAGATTTAATAAGTTCTATTTTGACTGCCTTGTCTCGATTGCAGACACGGCAGTCTATAATAAAGCTTTTTTAACGTTAAATCGTATATGTTATAGGACTCCCGTGTCCCGAGTGGAGACACGGCAGTTTTTTTATATGGTAAATTTAAATTTAATAAGTTCTATTTTGACTGCCTTGTCTCGATTGCAGACACGGCAGTCTAAAATAAAGCTTTTTTAACGTTAAATCGTATATGTTATAGGACTCCCGTGTCCCGAGTGGAGACACGGCAGTTTTTTATATGGTGATTTTAGATTTAATAAATTCTATTTTGACTCCCTTGTCTTGATTGCAGACACGGCAGTCTAAAATAAAGCTTTTTTAACGTTAAATCGTATATGTTATAGGACTCCCGTGTCCCGAGTGGAGACACGGCAGTTTTTTTATATGGTAATTTACATTTAATAAATTCTATTTTGACTCCCGCCTTGTCTTAATTGATTGCAGACACGGCTGTCTAAAAAAAAGCTTTTTTTAACGTTAAATCGTATATGTTATAGGACTCCCGTGTCCCGAGTGGAGACACGGCAGTTTTTTTATATGCTGATTTTAGATTTAATAAATTCTATTTTGACTCCCTTGTCTCGATTGCAGACACGGCAGTCTAAAATAAAGCTTTTTTAACGTTAAATCGTATATGTTATAGGACTCCCGTGTCCCGAGTGGAGACACGGCAGTTTTTTTATATGGTAAATTTAAATTTAATAAGTTCTATTTTGACTGCCTTGTCTCGATTGCAGACACGGCAGTCTAAAATAAAGCTTTTTTAACGTTAAATCGTATATATGTTATAGGACTCCCGTGTCCCGAGTGGAGACACGGCAGTTTTTTTATATGGTAAATTTATATTTAATAAGTTCTATTTTGACTGCCTTGTCTCGATTGCAGACACGGCAGTCTAAAATAAAGCTTTTTTAACGTTAAATCGTGTATATATGTTATAGGACTCCCGTGTCCCGAGTGCAGACACGGCAGTTTTTTTTATATGGTAAATTTATATTTAATAAGTTCTATTTTGACTGCCTTGTCTCGATTGCAGACACGGCAGTCTAAAATAAAGCTTTTTTAACGTTAAATCGTGTATGTTATAGGACTCCCGTGTCCCGAGTGCAGACACGGCAGTTTTTTTTATATGGTAAATTTATATTTAATAAGTTCTATTTTGACTGCCTTGTCTCGATTGCAGACACGGCAGTCTAAAATAAAGCTTTTTTAACGTTAAATCGTGTATGTTATAGGACTCCCGTGTCCCGAGTGGAGACACGGCAGTTTTTTTATATGGTAATTTTACATTTAATAAGTTCTATTTTGACTGCCTTGTCTCGATTGCAGACACGGCAGTCTAAAATAAAGCTTTTTTAACGTTAAATCGTATATGTTATAGGACTCCCGTGTCCCGAGTGGAGACACGGCAGTTTTTTTTATATGCTAAATTTAAATTTAATAAGTTCTATTTTGACTGCCTTGTCTCGATTGCAGACACGGCAGTCTAAAATAAAGCTTTTTTAACGTTAAATCGTATATGTTATAGGACTCCCGTGTCCCGAGTGGAGACACGGCAGTTTTTTATATGGTGATTTTAGATTTAATAAATTCTATTTTGACTCCCTTGTCTCGATTGCAGACAAGGCAGTCAAAATAGAACTTATTAAATATAAATTTAGCATATAAAAAAAACTGCCGTGTCTCCACTCGGGACACGGGAGTCCTATAACATATACGATTTAACGTTAAAAAAGCTTTATTTTAGACTGCCGTGTCTGCAATCGAGACAAGGCATCAGTCAAAATAGAACTTATTAAATATAAATTTACCATATAAAAAAAACTGCCGTGTCTCCACTCGGGACACGGGAGTCCTATAACATACACGATTTAACGTTAAAAAAGCTTTATTTTAGACTGCCGTGTCTGCAATCGAGACAAGGCATCAGTCAAAATAGAACTTATTAAATATAAATTTACCATATAAAAAAAACTGCCGTGTCTCCACTCGGGACACGGGAGTCCTATAACATATACGATTTAACGTTAAAAAAGCTTTATTCTAGACTGCCGTGTCTGCAATCGAGACAAGGGAGTCAAAATAGAATTTATTAAATCTAAAATCACCATATAAAAAAACTGCCGTGTCTCCACTCGGGACACGGGAGGCCTATAACATATATACGATTTATATAACGTTAAAAAAGCTTTATTTTAGACTGCCGTGTCTGCAATCGAGACAAGGCAGTCAAAATAGAACTCATTAAATTTAAATTTATCATATAAAAAAACTGCCGTGTCTCCACTCGGGACACGGGAGTCCTATAACATATACGATTTAACGTTAAAAAAGCTTTATTTTAGACTGCCGTGTCTGCAATCGAGACAAGGGAGTCAAAATTGAATTTATTAAATCTAAAATCAGCATATAAAAAAACTGCCGTGTCTCCACTCGGGACACGGGAGTCCTATAACATATACGATTTAACGTTAAAAAAGCTTTATTTTAGACTGCCGTGTCTGCAATCGAGACAAGGCAGTCAAAATAGAACTTATTAAATGTAAAATTACCATATAAAAAAACTGCCGTGTCTCCACTCGGGACACGGGAGTCCTATAACATACACGATTTAACGTTAAAAAAGCTTTATTTTAGACTGCCGTGTCTGCAATCGAGACAAGGCAGTCAAAATAGAACTTATTAAATATAAATTTATAATACCATATAAAAAAACTGCCGTGTCTCCACTCGGGACACGGGAGTCCTATAACATATACGATTTAACGTTAAAAAAGCTTTATTTTAGACTGCCGTGTCTGCAATCAAGACAAGGGAGTCAAAATAGAACTTATTAAATGTAAATTTACCATATAAAAAATTAAACTGCCGTGTCTCCACTCGGGACACGGGAGTCCTATAACATATACGATTTAACGTTAAAAAAGCTTTATTTTAGATTGCCGTGTCTGCAATCGAGACAAGGCAGTCAAAATAAACTTATTATAAATGTGTAAATTTACCATTAAAAAAACTGCCGTGTCTCGAATCCATATGACTCGGGACACGGGAAGTCCTAATATAACTATATATATATATATATATATATATATATATATATATATATATATATATATATATATATATATATATATATACGATTTAACGTTGAAATAGCTTTATAATTTAAGGCTGATGCTGTCTGCAATCGAGACAAGATATTATACTGCATGAAGGCATGCATGCAGTTACTATATGATATATGTCAACAATATGAATTAATTTAATATTATGGATCGCGTCTAGGGTAGATTCGAGCGTATATATATAATATATTATACGTCCTGAGTTGGGCTGGCCAACATTGCAACGAGTTCATGCGGGTCCACAGCGCTCAACTCAGGACGTATATATAATATACTATACGCTCTATACCACGTCGTGTAGACGCGACAATATTTAATGTGAATAAATAAAATAAAAATAATTAATTGGTATATATATTATATTATGTTAGATATATAATTAATTATATATTATAAAAAATCTTCAATTTATATTTAATTTATATATATATATATATATATATATAATATAATATAATATAATATAATATAATATAATATAATATAATATAATATATATATATATATATATATATATATAATATATATATTATATATATATATATATATATATATATATATATATATATATATATATATATATATATATATATATATATATATATAATATAATATAAATATATATGCGGTCGAAAATTCCACGATGAATTCATCATTAAATATATTAAATTAATTTGTTATATATATTTTATGTATATAAAATTAATATATATATATATATAACTCGTCATTATAATAAAATAATAATTTTTATAATATCATTATTGATTATATACTTTGAAGTGTTTATTGAAGTTTTATATTTTAATTCCAGTATATATATATGATCTTAACTTAATTCGGTCGATTGTTCCATGCGCCGGCAGTTAACATGTTGCGCTGCTGTAGCATATAATTAACATTACATATATATATGATATATGGCGCTTGTATATGAAAGTGCCGTGTCCCGAGTCTTTTTCTTCGGGACAAGGCAGCATAAAACTGCATAATATGCCGCCAGTTAGAGTAGCGTAGTGCGCATGCGCTGAACACTGCCTTGTCCCGATTCGGGACAAGGCTCCCTTGTCCCTAGCAACGTCCCAGGAGAAACTAATAGAGAGTTAGAGACAGAGCCACACTAGCCACAGAGCAGACGAAAACAAGCTCATGAACAAGCTGATTCTGTTGTTAGTTGTGACGTCTGTTGGTTAACAAAGTTGCTATAACTTTAATACGTTTAGTATTTTCTATTAATATATTTCATGCTATGTTACTTTCAGCAAGAGTTCTGACCTGAAACCTATCTAGAGAAACGTATACAGTAGGTACTTCAATAAAACTATCATCGAGACCGCTAAAAGCAATTCACAGAGGTGAGATATTTTTGGATGCTAAGAACTTTTAACTTTATAAACCACATATGTCCAAAATATTTTATTATTATTTATCATGTTTTGTGCATTGCACAGTTTCATACTGTGTGATACCATACAGTTTGCATATCATACATAAAATATATGGATACACTCTCAGAACTCTTGCATTCCTCTTTCTTTTTAATTAAGATATTCATACTGTATGATACAGTATATAAATATGCATGTATGACATATGTATATTATGCATATACGGTAACTTTAAATAACATTCACTGAATTGTGAATCTTTATGACATAAGAAACTGCATGCTTATCATTGCTAGCAGTTCCATAGTTGCATTTATATTATATTGGATACTGTTTGTACTATGTACAGTACATATATTGCTTTAAAGTTTACTAAAATGTAGGATAGACCTTTTTGTAAATATGTGTAACTGCTAAACTTTGAATTGTGAATACAGGCACAGATGATTAAGCACCGTGCGGGATTTTTAAGCTCGCTTACTGACTATGCATATAAGCAATCTTTCATGTATGTCACAAAAGAAGGCAGTGCATGCACTTCCATTGTATAGCACCTGCATTCGGGAGGCACTCAAGTGAAAGTTTGGGTGTTGGCTGTCTTGTCCAAGGTTTCTGTTGTTTCTTGGACACTTAGGTAAATTCCGGGACAGTTTCTTAATAGACCACAGTCAACTACCTTGCCCTGACCGAATCTTCATCCTTTCCTTCCGCACCCCGTACTCATGGACCCGATTGCGAGCCCAGCTTGAAAGTGAAAACATCTCAGATAACAGCTTCACTGACTTGGAGAGCTGCACTCAACAAAGTGGCTTCAATAGTAAAAAAAAATATCTGGGGGTATAGGGCTCCTATGAATATATCCTACAAACTCTGAGACTGAGGTTTACGGACAATGACTGCTTGGTCCACAGACCCGAAGTCATTACATCAATAAATTCAATTCTGAGACTGAGGGCGCCAGATGAAGCGTGCTACACTTGAGGGTTGCGAACTGCACCATATATCATGAAGAAATTAACCTGGTCTATGCTTGACAGCCAAAAACTAGCTAAAAAATAAAACATTCCTTGGTGCATGCTATTGATACAGTACAGTACCGGTATTAATGTTTTCGGTTATTGGTACAAAGTTTAAAAGATCTTTCTTTTTGGCAGAACATGAGCTCTAGAACATTATTGGTAAAAAAACACCTCACGTAATGTATAGTGGCTTAGCCAGAAAAAAATATCTTAAGCTTTCTTTGCCATTGAAAGTAGGTGTGGGGAAGAGATGAACCCACCCACAATTAAAATTTATTGCAGTACCCTTCATTCTAACCAAAATTATCATCTTGTGGGAATTCTATAAATCTAAATTAATCTATTTCAAATCTATCCAGTTATCTCTAATAATAATGTAATGGAGTATCGACCTCCATTTTTTTTTTATTACAGAAATGGATAGAGGGTGCAAAGTTATGCTACCCTGCTACACGAGACGCCGCACCTTAAGAAAAAGATAGGACTTGCTGCCTCGTGACGTCACAAAAAGGACTTTCAATAATTTTTTAAAAATAGATCCCGGTCTAAAAAAAAATCAGGGTAGCATAACTTTGCACCCTCTATCCATTTCTACAATAAAAAAAATTTAGGTTGATACTCCATTAATCAATCAATTAATTAGTTAATTAAGATGACTGTAGGTAAGAAGTAGTGTGTGCTGAGACTTCTGTTGTGATTAATGTAAATGTTACAGTTAATGTTAATTAATGTTACAGGAGGAGCATCATGAATGGGTTCAGCACGGGTGAGGAGGACTCGCGAGGACCCCCCAATCAATACTGTTGCCTGATTGACGAGGGAGAGAGGTGTATGCATCCCGCCGGAAATGCATCATACAGCAAACGAATCCAGAAGACTGTAACACAACGGCGGTTGCGGCTTCATATGGATGATAATGTACGCATGGGTTATTTATTAATTTATTCATTTTTACTTGTTTGTAGAAAGTAATTTGTAAAAGTAATTGTTCTAAATATTACATACATTTATAATTCTGTACTCCAGTTCAACAAACTTAAAATTGCTACCGGAAATAGATGAAAGTGAGAGATTTTTGGACTTAACTAAATTTTAAGCTGGTTCTGACAGATTTGTTTTAAGACTTTCAACCTCTTCGAAAATTCCAATGTTTTTCTTATTCATGGTTCAGCCAGAATCATTCCACTTCCAGCTACTTCTGGGAGTAACCTTATTATGTTTGTTAAGCTGTGGAAGTTATTGACCTCTTTTGTTATGCTTGTTGACAGGCAAGACATATCTACATATGCGATTACCACAAGAACGTGATCCAGTGTGCCCGTACCAAGCGGAGACGCAAGGACTCTGAAGAAGACTCCAACGAAACGGACACAGACGTACCAGAGGTGGACCTCTTCCAGCTACAAGTGAACACTCTGCGGCGCTACAAGCGGCACTACAAGGTGTCCACGAGACCAGGACTCAACAAGGCACAACTAGCAGATGTGAGCGAGGTCTTTGTTGAAATTGTGGCACATTGTCTCCAGTAACTAATAACTAAATCAATCTAAACTCTTAAGATTTTTAAAGTAAAAAAAAAATTATATATATTATATATTATTACAGGATTAACTGTATTAATGTTATCAAAGACAATGTTAGTACAAAATATGCATAAAAAAAGGTACTATAAAAGTGTATAATATATATAGTAATTCATGGTAAGGCAGAGGATTTATAAGAGAGAATGTTTATTGATCAGTTTAACAATAGTTATTTATATTCATAACTCAAAAGATAATATTGATGTACTGTTAAATTTTGAAACATTTGGTCTCGGTTGTTAGAATAAGTAGCAGCTTATGAGGAAAAAGGGTACTGCTGAGCTGCGGGGTCCACAAAAATAGCATTTTTTTAAATGGCTGTACACTAAAATTTTAATAAAATTAAAACACTGTTTTTATCTTGGCATAAAAAATATGTAGAATGAGTTATAACTTAATTTAAAGACTCAAAAGAGTACTATAATTACTTATTAGTGCACCAAAACAAAAAATAAATAAATAACAAAAGAAAGAAAAAAACTCCGCCTTCGATGAATTCCAGCAGTTTTAACGTTTAAAAAATGTGCCAGGCAAAAGTGTGTCAATGACATCAAGCGCATCCAGAACAAGCATAACAAAGAGCTTTTTAAACATCAGCTGCTGGGACTCGTACAAGGAGGATACATCCTCCTTGGACTCGTAGAAGGCTGGTGATGGAGTTTTTTTTTTTTTTTTTTTTTTGTGCACAAATAAGTTTGACATTATTTATAAGACAATAAAAATATAAAAGTTAAAGCCATTCCCCTCCTTTAATCATTGAAAAGGTTGCATTTACTGTAAAGACACTTTCTTCTTATTGACGTATTTAAATTAAATTGTAGTCTTTACTGTCTTCATCAAAAGAGTAGAGACACAAGAGAAGGCTGCACGTGCCACATAATTAATGTGTATCCATTTTGACAACTGATAATAATGACTTGAATGTTTGCAGACTCTGATGAAGCACTTCAAAACCATACCTGTGGTGGAAAAAGAAGCTCTCACCTTTTTCATCTACATGGTCAAGTCAAGCAGCAACAAACTTGACCAAAAAAACGGCATTTCCGCAGACCCATTGTAATAATACTTGCCATCTTCTCCATACCTATTTCTCGTATCACCATTTTCTGCACTTAATCGTCAGAGAAATTAAATCTTAATTGTAGAAAAGTTTTATTGACTTGATATAACATTTATTTTATTATCTGTGCAAGTTTGATAGAATATAATATATATATATATATATATATATATATATATATATATATATATATATATATATATATATATATATATATATATTTCTTACTGTAAATATATTAAAATCAATCAAAGTGAAAATGGTTATTTATATATAACTTCAAAGTTTTATGATTTTTAAATTAAATTTTTAGTATTGATCATTGTTTCAATATAAATATAGAACAATTATTATTTATCTTTATTATGTATGTATTTTCAAGTATCTCAAAGATCTATTATATCCCGTTAACTCCGGGTGCATGCTCCAAGTACCACAAAGTTTGATGCAAGTACAGGCTTTATGCATGCGCGGATCCAGAACCAAATTTCAGGAGGGAGGAGGATGGGGCTGTCTCCATAAGGCCAATGTTAAAAAAAAAATGAAATGGGGGAAATGTCTTTATTGCCCATGTTAAATCCAAAATTTTGAAGGGAGGGAGGGAGGGCTTCCTCTTCCCTCTCACCTGGATAATCGCCTGGCTTTATGTGTATATGCAGCGCAAGGTCTGGAATTGCAACAAAAGTTGTGTTGCTTATAGGGACTTGTATTCTGAATACATGAATTTTATGTGTAAATGAAAAATGTTGCTATACCGTCTGTCAGGATGTTTAACAGCTGATCAGAATCTAAATATTTTTATGGTTTTGACTCAGTTTCTATTTTGTTTATTAATTGACCAACAATTTTTAATATTGTTTACTTTTCAGAGTTATAATAAAATAAGCTACCTTATTTATGCACATTTTTGTGCTCACAGAGAATGTGCTGAAAACAGGCGAAAATATGAAAATCATCATGCCTGTATAAAGAACTAAACCATTAAACACAACTCTGTCGGTCCAGTGTTGGTCCAGTACTGAGACTGTTAGGCCAGTACTGTGCCAACACTCAAAAGTGCCGGTCCAACACATTTTTTGACACCCTGTGCATAGCGTTCTAGAATTCCTATTCTAGGACGCTATGCCCTGTGTTTACTGGGAAATATTTAAATAAATTCTCTGGTACAGATTGTATAATACAAGTATGTTTAAATGAACACTTAGCGTGACATTTTTTTTTTTTTAATTGATGCATATAAATGAATAGAATATTAAGATTCAAGATATCCAATATTTTATTTTTTAGTATGTTAACTATTTTTAACAATAAAATACTGAAAGTATGTACCTACCAACTCCTTTTATTATGGAGTGGCAGAACTTTTTATTATTATTTAAAAATGGTACCAATTCTCAAAATATCAGAAGGTGAAACGACTAATTTTGTATGCTTGCTCTTATATAATCATTTGTGCAATAAAAAAAAACATGTCAAGTGTTGTTCATTATGTAATTAATCAAAGTATATGTCATTTACAAAGTAATGAATATTGTCAAAGTATTAAAATATAAAGCAACTGATGCAATTAACTGTAGATAGTTACATGAATGAGTTTTCACTAAGTTCAGTTTCTCAAATTCATCTACTCGAATGGCGCTTATCGCTCTGCTTGGGCTGTTTTGATTTACAATTAAGGCCTGAAATAGTTTGGTGGCAAATGTTAAAGTAAGCAACCAATCTGCAATGTTCATCTTCATAAAATGTTAAATTAAATTAATGAAGGTTAACATTGCAGGCTATAATTTACTGAACTGCCTACCACTGAAATAGTTAGTTATAAGTTATAACATAATATATATTGTAAATATTTTTGAAAATTAAATAAATGTTTATTTTTTTCTTTTGTATACTGCTAAAAAACGACTTCAAGCTCATTTTTAAAAAAATCCAATTGAAGCTACATGTATAAATATCAAAAATATATATAATTGAATGCTTAAGGGTAAGGTAACTTACCCAATGTTAAAAATAATCCCATACATAGAAATTATGAAAAAAAAAAAAAAAAAAGTCCTCTATATATCCCCTATCAGTGGCTAAAATATCAGGTATAAAAATTCATAACTCAAAAACTAGCTTGAATGAGATGTCATTATATAGTCATGCAAACATTTAACACATAAGCATAAGGAAATAAGACTTTGCATGACTATGACGTCACAGCGTCTTTTCTCTCGATTTTGAGAGTGTTAGAGCCGGGTTAAAAAAAGCTGAAAAAATTGACAGTATATCTCGAGATCTTTTTTCGAACATGCAGTATATATATCTATCCAAGAAAGTTGTCCATTGATATTATATTTGCTACACAACATTAATATATTTTAAGGGTAAGGTAACGCCACCAATGTTAAAAAAAATCCCTCTCACAAAAATTCTGAAAAAAATTTAAAATGTTCTCCTCTATACCCCCTATCAGTACCTAAAATATCAGGTATACAAATACGATCTAGTTTTTGAGTTATAAATTTTTAAAGTTGACTACTTTAACATGGAGAAATGAAACTCCCATGTTAAATTGGTCAACTTTAAAAATTCATAACTCAAAAACTAGATCGTATTTGTATACCTGATATTTTAGCTACTGATAGGGGGTGTAGAGGAGAACATTTTAAATTTTTTTCAGAATTTTTGTGAGCGGGATTTTTTTTAACATTGGTGGCGTTACCTTACCCTTAATGTAAATGTGAATAACCAAATTTAAAATATCTTATTTATTTGTGTCTTATGCTTTATTTTAAAAAAATATAAACTTAAAATTAATTTTACTGCATAGTCTGCATTATATAGTAACTAAGTCCCTTCACTTACTATAGTCTGCATGTAGGATGAAAAGTAAAATAATTTATACATATTTTATTGTTGTACATTATTTTATTTTAGTAAAATGTGAAAGAATACATTTTTATTTATTTTTTTTTTATTATTATTTTTTTTTTGTAAATGAAAAAATGTTGATGACAGAGGTTTCACTTTTTCTTGCCTTTGAATTTTCTTGATTTCTTTCCTGGAATAGAAAAATAAAATATTAGCAAAATAAAAAATTCTTGTAAAATACATAAATATATCATACAACAGATAGCATATATATAGACGAAAAAAATCAATTGATAGCAGTGGCGTGCGGTCCATTAATGCGTTGGATGCGGCGCATCTAGGGAAAATTTGAGCTTTCTTTAAAGAATATAAATATTTTCTTTTTCAATTTCATCACGTCAAATTTCAATAAAAAAAAAATAATTTATCTTTGTCTATGTGAAAATCTTCGTTTGAATTTATTGAAGCGTTTACCGCAAAAATGTAAATGAATTCGCGGTGCAATGCAAAGACGCCCTCTTGCATGAAAGCGGTAGACTCACTCAGCTTTGTTTTCCCCATGCATGAATCTACATTTCCCCTCCCACGCCCGTTTTTTCGTATAGTTTTATCATCAAAGAAAAAGCTGAGCTTTCTACCGATTTAGGAGGTGGGGGCGAGCTTCAGTCCTGGGAGGGAGGGGAGCGACGACGATCGAGGAGCCGATGTTTTTGCCTCGTGGATTATCGTAAATTATATGCTGCATGCCGGGGAAAAAAATATAAGATTCGAAAACTTTATCTCCATGATACAATAGTTTATCTCTTATTTTTAAAGCAAAACAAATATATAGTTTCACAATTATGAAATCCACACTATAATTATTTTAAACGATTAAACTCATGTTCTTAAATTGACTTTACCTTTCAAAACAACAAATTATTTGAAAGAAATTACGTATCTTAGAAAATAAAATATTGATTTATCGACTGCTATCCTGATCAATCCGCGTCGTGGATCACAATTAGAATTTAATTGACTGCAGAGAATAAAATGCGTATTTTTTTTTCACGTATTGCAGCTGTACATAGTCAGAATCACAATACAAAAATTATACGTATTGTTTTTAGTTTTTAGTGAAAATAATTATATTATATATTAATTATGTGCTGATTGATCATGAATAAAACTGTCATACGATCGATATAAAATAAAAAGACATTACCGACAAAAAATTTAACTCGTCTTACAAATTGATTTAAAAAATTATTTGTGATTGATTTTAGAATTGTATAAAACGTCGAAATATAATATATTTTTGTGTTATTTTTATGCTTAAAAAGTCGCCTGCCACGCCCCCTTTTTAACAATTTTTGCGCCTGCGGCGGGCTATCCGGGGGGCTCCGCCCCCCGGACCCCCCTTTTGCTGTGTCCAGTCCCATAATTTTGCCCCCGCATTACTGCCTGCTAAACCCACCGCACGCCACTGATTGATAGACCACTTGCAAAACTATGTTAAAGCAAAAAGTAAACAAACTCACATACCTAGTGTATTGTTGGTTGTCGATTGTGTGTTTATTTTTTCTAATACATTGGACCTTATGGGAAATTTATGATTTTCACATACATATTTCATTACATGACATGCGTATGATTTTAGAAATAAATATATCACCAGAATCTGCAGTTTTTGGCCATTTATAATATTGAAATGTGCATCTGAAGAAGTTTTCTTGATTTCAAAATCTTAAATTTCAAATTATACTAATCAGCCAATTGCATTGAGAAAACATATGACTTTAAGCAAGCTTGAGTTTGTTGATTTATTTTTTTAATTGTTGCAATGATCAACAAACTCGTACAATTGGCTGATTTTGTATAATTTAAAATTTAAGATTTTGAAATGAAGAAAACTTCTTCAGATGCACATTTCAATATTATAAATGGCCAAAAACTGCAGATTCTGGTGATATATTTATTTTTAAAATCCTAAGTATGTCATGTAATGAAATATGCATGTGAAAATCGTAAATTTCCCATAAGGTCCAATGTATTAAGGTCCTTTCACATAGTCCGATTTTATTGCGGCGTGTTGCAGAATTACCGCAGGCTTTTCACATACTCTCGTTCGTCTGCGGCTGTTGCGGCGGAAAATCACGTGAATGCCGCAGAAAAATCAAAATGAGTTTGATTTTTCTGCGGAGCGCCGCAACACGCCGCAAGACATCGTGGCGTTTTGCGGCGTCATCAACAACTTTTGTTGCGGCATGTTTTTGTGGCAAAATCGGACTATCTGAAAGCACCTTTAGAAAAAATATACACATAACCATCAACAATCAACAATACACTAGGTATGTGAGTTTGTTTACTTTTTGCTTTAGCATAGTTTTGCAAGTGGTCTATTGATTTGTAAAAGTGCTTTCACATATTCGAAAATCGCTACTGAGTTCCGTAGCAATGCCGTGAGCCTTTCACATATTCTTGTTCGTCTGTGGCAGCTGCGGCGGAAAATCATGTGAATGCCGTAGCAAAATCAAAATCAACTTGATTTTGCTACGGTGTGCCGTAGAACGCCGCAGCAGCAGATCGCGATCCCTACGGCGTAATCAACAACATTTGCTACGGTGTAGCTACGGCTTGTTTCCGTAGCGATTTTCGAATATGTGAAAGCGCCTTTACTGTTTCACATTATTTTTCTTAATTTGTTAACATGAATGGTTAGATTCAATTCCATAAAATAGATATTCTCACTTGGTTTTTATAATATTTACATATTATATATATCACTATATACGTGGCAGCGCACATTTGTCCAATCTACTTTTGTAATAGTTGAGAAAAAAATACACAATATATAGAAGCCGCATGGGCTCTACATGTGTTAGGGGGGGGGGGGGGGAATCTCAACCTATTACGAAAGTAGATCAGACAAATGTGCACTGCCACAGCGATATATTACTCATAGAATTTAGAATTTGTCCAAACATGCAAAAACTGTCTGATTTCATGACATTTAAACTTTACGTAATCTATATTTATTTGGACATAGCCTGATCCTTTGGCTACACTGAATTAAGCATTATTTAATTGCCATGGCCCTTACGTGCCATGGTGTTTTTTCATGCTTAATCTACAAAACACAAACAAATCTATACAGTAATACACAATAAATTATGACAAAATGACCATGCATGCAGCAATGATGACGTGCTTGCCTTTTGTCGGAGAACTTTGTTGCTTCTGCTCTGACAGCAAGATGACTGTCTCCTCCTCTTCACTGTCTCCACTCAGCACTGCAGCCACACAAAACATTGTTAGTTCATCTAGTGTGAGCCAGGTGCAGAACTAGACAACAAATCAGGGGTCGAGGCAGGAGGAGTTAAATGTTAACTTGTTTAATTTAATGGGGGAAGCTCCACCCGTAAATCAAAGTTTTGGGAGGATTCAGCACCCTAGTCCCTCCCAATCCTCTCCTTACATCTGTGTGCTAGTTCAGCGAAACATTTTTCCTGGACCACTAGTTTGCCGTGTCATTTAAAGAGGAGTCAGCGAGTTGAGTGTGCAGTGCATGACGGGCATGACGTCACGCACGATATATGTGCATACGAAAAAGTTACGTCGGCTCCTCAAAAGCTGCGCAGTAGAAATTTATGCAAGTTGCACAATACGAGCATCTGCTGAAGTTATATAGTGTTGTTGATCCCGTTGATCCAGTCAGCTGTTAACCCGTAGACCGCAACATTTGAAATGAAAATTTGCCTCGGATTTTGGTATTGTATCAAAATTTTCTCAAAACTTTTATGAAGAGCTAATAAAGGTTATGACACTTTCTGATTCACCATAATATGTTCTATCTTAGAATATTTTTTAAACACATTTTACGGGAGATTGCGAAAAAAATTAGAGTTCGAATAAAAAAGAAGCCACGTTTTTCGAGCGTTAGCATGGAGTAGATGGACGAAGTCATCGACTTTTAGACCCAAATGCTCAGAATTTTTACGAAGGACGGTCTCAACTGATTTCAGATCCTTAATTATTTATGGTGCTCCAAAGTAACTTTTTACATGCAAGAGAATGAGCTTTACCATCGGTCAATTTTTCGCTCACTCTACTGTAACCTTTTTGGCTGTACCTGTACTTGCAAAGGTTCGGGGTTCAGTCAAAGGTGAAAAATAAAAAAATAAAGTTGAACCTTTCAATAGCTAGGAGCTGCAATTTTATGAATGTATGAGAGAAATTTATTTCTGCTATTTTGATTTTTTATAGTAGCCATAATTTTAGAAATAGAGGGGGAGGGGGGGAAACAATTAAAGAAGGTTAATGTTGTCTGGCTGGGTCAACAAGATTTACTGTAAATAGAAAAAAAAATAGCATGATTCACTAAGGAATTAATTATCTAGAGAAATATACTGTAGTCAGGTTTCTTATTAAAGTAGAGTAGCGATTTCATTTTTTGGAATATTTTCTTTTCTAAAAATAGTTAAGCCTGCCCTCTATTGAGAAATGAAAACCAAAAAATTCCATCTCAAATAACAGCACCACAAAAAAATTCCCAAAGTTGGTGTTTCGGAGGCCTTTAAAGGTGAACTGAAGGGATTGCTTTTTTTTCCCTTTAGGGCACCTTATATTACCTATCCCATCCATCTGCACTAATTTTTTCATGGCAGATACTTATTGTGCTGCTGTAGGACAATTAGTAAAAAAGTGAAGTTGTGACGTATTAGCGACGGTTGGTTGACTTAAAACTCGCCGCCGTGAAAAAACACACGAGCGACCGCGGAAACTGCCGAGGGAGCGGCGATCGGCTCTCACCTTTAAGGGTAAAGTAACGCCACCAATGTTAAATTTTCCACTCTCATTTCTTCCTTCGAACATATTTTAAAAAGTTCTCCTCTATGTCGTTTATTAGCTCTTAAAATATCGTTTATACAAATTCGATTCAGTTTCCGAGTTACGTGTATTGAAACTGAACCCATTTATTGAACAAGCATACCCTGCATTTCAGTGACATTAGAAAAATTCTATGATCCAATCGTCCGATTTTTAAAAAAAAACTAGAAACAAACTTAATGCACTAGGACAAACCTTCACAGCAAAAAAAAAAAAGACAATTATGAGAGTGGGAGCGACGTAAATGAATAATGACTGCACGAATTTTGACACTCGCACGTCTCACACACCCCTTTTTAGTCGGCCATTAAACAACTGGCGAATGAAACAGGCTAACTAATGAACCAAAACAACGCTTATAATCCACTCCACCAGTCTCCACCTAAACTAAAAACTTTCAAAAATTGTTTTATAGTAATGAAAAAAAAAATTTATAAATAAAACAACCATAACAGTTATTATTTATAAATAAATTGAATATAAAACTGCCGTGACTTGCGTGGTATCTTTAGAGTGGGACAATTTGAATATTGATATAGAGGCGCTGCGATCGCGGCACAACTCTGGCGTTCCCTTTCCCTTAACATGCATCCTTATGGAACAGAAAACAGCATTTTACTCCAACTTCGTCTGAACTATGGTACCAATTAAAAAATACCTACATAATCTATGAAGAATTCTTTAATGGATTTTCAAATATATAAAAAAAAAAAAAATATGGAGACGCTTTTCTGAAAAAAAAAAAAATATATATAATATATATATATTGAAAATTTTGTGGGTTAATTCCCATAAGGATTTTCAATATTCTTTTTTCCGGAAAAACGGCTCCGTATTTTTTTATTATTATTTTTTTTTTTATTTGAAAATCCATTAAAGAATTCATCATAGATTACGTACATATTTTTTAATTGGTATCATAGTTCAGACGAAGTTGGAGTAAAAAGCTATTTTCTGTTCCATAAGGATGCATATTAAAGGCCTCGGAAACACCAATTTTGGGATTTTTTTGTGATGAAGCTATTTGAGATGGAAGTTTTTGGTTTTCATTCCTCAATAGAAGGTTAAACTATTTTTAGAAAATAAAATATTCCAACAAATGAAATCGCTCACTCTACTTTAACCACCACAGTTAGCAGTAAGTGCCATTGATTTCGGCTGACATGGTTATGAGAGATAAGTTCATAAATCTCTACAATTTTATTCTATTTCTTACAAATATATTTTTTTGATTCAAACATCAATATTTAATAGCAGGTTCTCATACTAACCAATGTCATCTAGGAGCACTTTCTTTGCATGGCTGGGCACCTCCTGTACAACCTCCACACTATCTGCATCTGATTCAGACTCTGAGCTGCTTGGCTGGGGGGAAGGTGCCAAAGTAGCCGGAGTACCCAGCTGAGCTGTGCCCCTGCCCGCAGCTTGTACCACAACTTTCTCCTCGGTGGTCTCCATTGGCTCCTTTTCCTCGGCAACAGGAACTGCCGCTGCCGGTCCTCGCCGCGGCAGCCTGATGGGAATCACTCCGTATGACGTGATTCGTCCTTGCCGAACACTCTCCACAAACCCTAATGGAGTCCCAGCAGCTCTGCGATTCAAAACATAATGCAAATTAGTATTAAAGGTTTCCCATAAGACCTTAATTAATTAGTCTTTGAGAACTTCTAGATGAAAATAATCATGAAGATAATTTGCAAATAGAGATATTATTAAATCAATCAAATGTTTTTGTGAATGGAGTATCAACCTCATTTTTTTTTTTTTCTTTATTGTAAAATGTATAGAGGGTGCAAAGTTATGCCACCCTGATTTTTTCCAGATTTTTTACAGACCGGGAACTATTTTTAAAAAAATTAATGAAAGTCCTTTTTGTGACGTCACGAGGTGGCAAGTCCTATCCTTTTTATTAAGGAGCGCACCGGCGCCTTGTGACGTTACAAAAAGGACTTTCAATATTTTTTAAAAAATGGTTCCCAGTCCGTAAAAAGTCTGAAAAAAATCAGGGTGGCATAACTTTGTACCCTCTATCCATTTCTGCAATAAAAAAAAATTGAGGTTGATACTCCATTACTATGAGGAAAATGGAAGAGTAATAAAATTGCTAAAAATAGCACCAAGTAACATTTTTTTTTTACCTGGCTTCATTATCGTTAGCTATTGTTTCCTTGATTTGCTTGACGACATCGACTGCTCTGTTTGCGGCCTTGTTGGCGCACTGTCGTACCACTTCTGGCCCAGACTGGGTGCTACCCCCGAGGTGCACCCCACAAAGCTCACGGTATGCATTCACGCCAAGGGTAAGGCCAGCCTCCGCAACTCGCTCTTCTAACTCACTCGGATCAACCGCGACCTGCTTTCTAAAAACATCTCAACCAAGTTTAGAGGTGAAAGACTATTCACATTCTTCCACTGAAATAACAATTTTCTAGTCCAACAAATTTTTAAGTTCAAATTTCACCCAAACATGGACTAAGCACAATATTATAGGAGGGAATAAGGCAAGTACCATTACAGAATAGGCACTTTTAGCATGAAATATGTTTTATTTATTATTTATTTATAATTGAAAGTACCTATCACACCCCCTGCAAGCAGTACTCCATAGAAAAAAAGGGAGAGCCTAAATACATCCAGGGGTGATGAACAAAAATTTCAACAATTATTTTAAAAAAGAATTCATGGGGGATAAAAAATATATATTATAAATAAAAAAAATCAGAGCAGCAGGATTTTGTATGCCTACTCATTTATACAATAGAAAAATCATGCCAAATGTCCATTGCCTGACATGCCAACTTTTTTTTATCTTTTTTTATTTATTTTTATTTATTTTTTCTGTTTTTCAATTAATTATTTTAACGCAAAGGAGGAAGACGGGAAAAGCAAATGTTGGAACTTCATTTTTTTGGCTGTGAATTTTTTACTTACCCTCCATTAAAGATAGCAAAGGAGACACAAACAGGGTAGTGTCTGATACTGAGAGGAATTGGATCCCTCACAGAGGGGTCATAAATTACAAGTTCTTCTCCAATCAGCTCCACATCAGGTCTACGAAAATGAGATATGGCTGCGAGAGCTGCCACGGATGCACAGTCTACCAGATTTCCTTCGTGATTCAGAATGTTGAGGTCTATTCGAACAACCCACACCTGCAAAATATTAAACCATTACAAACTCTTTGCTTTTGTTATATCATGTAAATCATTTACCTTTTCTTCTGCTACAATGCATAATGATTCAAGATCAACACACTTTGAATCTTTGATACATTTTTCTAGCAGCCTATTTAACTGAATAGATGTATCTGATTGACGGCCAGCCTCGAAGTGAGGAGCTCCCATAGGTGACAAGCCAACGTTAATGTGCAACATTCCTTCATTGGGGCGAGTGGCTTTTGGCTGCTGGATGTCACACGAAACCTGGGCCAAAACCCTGAAAATAAAAAACAGTATTAATTATATTTGAGGAGTATATAAATATTGACATTAAAGCTAAATAGAATTGTAATAATTATGATGTAAACTCCTTGACACTGAAAAGTTCCATTTTGCAGCCTTGTTTATCACCATTGTGATATACACTCACAGACCATGGTGATTAACAAGATTGCAAATGGAACTTTTCAGAGACAATGACTGTACAGTGTTGAGAGTATAAAATTGGAATACATTGGTTAGATAGAAGAAACAATATTTGGCCCATAACTCAGGAAAAAATTAATTCTAGGGTACAACCTTACCTTCAGGTGTTGGCCAAGTCAAGGGCTACTTACTTTGGGAGAAATTGTTCACATCCAGTCATTTTCACCCCCTGCAGGGGTGAAAATGTGTTAAAATTCAATCTTGCCCAAAAATTTTAAAAACTGAGTATTTAAAATAAAAAATATTTGCAATTTAGTGGTGAATTAAAGGGTGAAACTACCCTCATTCATCCCTAAACAACCCTAAAATAGATTATTTTTCATTCTAAATTTTTTAAGTGTCAGATTTGTGTTTCTCATGATAAAATTTATATAAAACCATTTAAAATATAAATTTAAGAATTAGGGGTGAAACAACCCCTCTGACAACCCCCTACTGAAGGTGTCTATTTTTACAAATTGGAATATGGGGAACACGAATCTGACAACTAAAAAATTTTAAAATTAATAATAATTTATTTCAGGGTTGTTTAGGGATAAAACAGGGTCGTTTCACCCTTTAAAAATTCACCACTAAATTGAAAATATATTTTTATTTCAAATTCCCAGTTTTTAGAATTTTTGGGCAAGATTTGATTTTAACACATTTTCACCCCTGCAGAGGGTGGAAATGACAGACTTGAACAATTTCTCTCAAAGTAAGTAGCCCTTGACTTAATTGGCCAACACCTATTAATTAGAGGTTGTACCCTAGAATTAATTTTTACCTGAGTTTTGGGACAAATATAATTTTTCCTATCTAACCAATGTACTACGTATTCCAATTTTATACTCACAAAACTGTACATTAAATTCATCATAATTAATATAATTAATTTTTAATCGCAGATAAAACCTGCTCAAAATGAACTTCAAACTTATAAGTGTATCATTTATTTTTCATTTCTAAGTTATTTTTATTTATTTTATTTTTTATTAAGGGGAAAGTAAAACACCCTATTTAAAAAAAAAAAAGAAACATCCCACACATGAAAATTATTGGGAAAAAATCCACTGCTAGCCTTTACATCCCCTATCAGTAGCTAAAATATCAGGCTATCAGGTATGCAAATTCGAGCTAGTCTTTGAGTTATGAATTTTTAAAGTTGACTACTTTAATAATATGCAGAAATGGAACTTCAATGTTCAATTAGTCAACTTTAAAAATTCATAACTTAAAAGCTAGCTCAAAGTTGTATGCAGGGGTGATATTTTAGCTACCGATAGGGGATGTAGACGAGAACATATTAAATTTTTAATTTTTTTCATAATTTTAATATGTGGGATTTTTCTTAACATTGGGCAAGTTACCTAACTTATCCTTAGTATGGAATAAAAAAGGTGAATTACCTGGTCTCTCCTAAGGACACTTGGCAACAACCGTAGTCCACTCCAAAATGGATTTCCAAATTTCTATAATCGGTGAGGCGTCTCCCATCTAGACGCTGAAAAATAAAAGATGTTTCAAGCTATGGTATGCAGAAAATTTAGGAAAACCATGCAATGTATACTGCCAACTGCGCTGATGTACTGTACTGGACACCAATAATACAAAAGAATGCTTGGTAAGGGGAAGAGAAACGGGGACAAAAATCCAATAGGGTTAGGCAAAATGGTGTGGAGGGATTATGAGTGTGTCGAAAATGATTGAAAGTTTGGAGTGGGAGTCGCTTGAGGAAAGGAGAAGGTACAGCCGATTGGGAAATTTGTTTAAAGTTAATACGGAAATGGCAGGTTGGAGTGAGTTTAGTGACAGAGCTAGGAGAGGTAGATATATATTGGGGCGGGGATCATCAGTGGAAATTGGAGTTCAGGGGTAGTAGGAGTGATGTGGGGAAGTATTATTTCCTAAACCGAACAGTGAGGGAGTGGAACTCTTTGGCGTCCGAGGTGGTGGAGGCGGAGAGTTACAAGGGGCTTAAGGTTTAAGAGTGCGTTGAGTACTACATTGCGTGCCACCGTGGGACAGCCACATTTGCAGCAGATCGTTAAATCAAAATCTTAAATCTAGGTGTTTGCCTATGATGGAGTCAATTTTCTTTAGTGAAATAATTATCTTTTTGCGACAAAGCAGGCTGCTGCTTGCTTTGATACTGTATAGCTACTTCACCATATGCTACAGGTCTACTTCCATAGGTTCATCATGCAAATCATGTAGTGTACATACTAACAGTACAATTTATGTAGTTTGATATGCATTTGCCTGAATTGCCTGCATGTAATATGCATATTATACATAATATAGTATGCATATGCATAATTATGCAATTTTTGTGACTGCACAGGCACGGACTCAGAAAAAAATAGGGGGAGGGGGGCGGCCTCTATAAGGCCAATGTTAAAACAAAAAATTGGAGTGGCCATCATGCAAGCTAGCTAGATCTGCTCCGACGGCAGCTTCAGGCAGGCTCATATAGAAGGAGTTGGAAAAGGTCCAGAGGAGGGCTGCTAGAAGAGTTATGGGTAGAATGAGAAAATGGAGACTAGTTGCAGATGACAAAAAGGTGTGGAAGGATTATGAAAGCGTGTCGAAAATGATTCAGACTTTGGAGTGGGAGCCACTCGAGGATAGGAGAACTAAGGAGAAGATACAACCGATTAGGAAATTTGTTTAAAGTTAACAGGGAGATGGCAGGTTGGAGCGAGTTTAGTGACAGAACTAGGAAGGGTAGATATATTGGGAGGGGGGATCATCGGTGGAAACTGGAGCTCAGGGGTAGTGGAAGTGATGTGGGAAAGTACTCCTTCATAAACCGAACAGTGAGGGAGTGGAATTCCCTGCCATCCGAGGTGGTAGGGGCGGAGAGTTACGAGGGATTTAAGAGTGCGTTGAGCACTATATTGCGAGCCACCGTGGTTTAGCCACATTTGCCGCAGATTGTTA
Source organism: Siphlonurus alternatus (assembly GCA_949825025.1). Classification (NCBI taxonomy): domain Eukaryota; kingdom Metazoa; phylum Arthropoda; class Insecta; order Ephemeroptera; family Siphlonuridae; genus Siphlonurus; species Siphlonurus alternatus. The sequence continues at coordinate 35,613,151 of OX463781.1, forward strand.
ATCTAATCTATATACAGTATATGATATGCTGCCATATACCCAGCCCCTATATTGCCCAACATTTCGTGGGGGGAGCTGCAACCATGCAGCCCCTGGTACCGCGCCTGTGACTGCATCATGTACATGTGCTTTAATTTTATGTATAATATATAAAATTTATGTGTTGTGACTGTTGTGAGGGAGTTGAGAAATATGATTGATCTTTTGAGATATGATTGTTAAGAAAAAATTTACTCACCCGAGCTTCTGATATAGATTTTAATATGAATGCTTTCTCACAAAGTGAGACTAATGTTTCTTTCATGTTAAAGGTTTATCGTTTTTGTCAAATTTACCAAAGTTCTAAATTCTAAAATTCTAAGAGATAGTTTCAAACAAACACGTGAAATGTCAGCTGACTGCCCGCCAAATCAACAAAACGATTTCAGAGACCTCTATGGAAGAAATTAGAAAATATTTTTGACAGGTGCGAAACAAAAATCGAGCAATCGTCGTCGGTGGAGGATTCTGCCCAGTATGTTTGTAAACTGGAGATTTCACAGAAGAAAATTTGAAGTGTAAAATGTTTTTATGAACTTGGTAATTTGATTTACTCCTCACATAAATACTTATTGTTCTTATCTATCGATTAACAGTGTCAAAACTCGATTATTTTCATTGATGTCTCTGTAAATCCATTAAAATTGACACCTCGCACGCGAGCAGCTGATGGCCGTCTGTACTGTTATGAGTACAGACACCAACAAGGTGGGGATTTCAAGCACAATTGTTGCTATTAAAATTTCAGGATAGTATGTAAATGCATATAAGTGTCCTACAGGGCTCATTGCATTGTAAATATTTCTAAAATTTAAGATAGAATGCTTAGAAATCCACACAACACAAAGAATCTGAAAGTGTCACATCAAGAGTTCATCAGATTTGCAGAGAATACATTGAGTTTTTGTCGATACCTTTAATAGCCAAAGCTTTTATATTACCCGTTACGTCTTATAATTACACTTTTAGTTGTATAAACACTTTAATGTACTCTGAAACTAGACTTGTTAGCTTCCTCTCCTGACCTTGCTCAAAAGGGTTTGGCTGAACATGTTTTGATTGCATGGTGCATTAAGTAAAAATATGCCTCTCATAGATCTTTATCATTTTCTGTAATGATTTACAAGCACTCTTGTTTAGTATTTATTTATATTTTCAGAGACTGATCACATGCCTGCCCAAAGAACCTCTTTGTTTCCCATGTCATGTATTCTGGATAGCTGAATGAGGATTGGTCAAGCCAGCCATGCAAAGCCTGGAGGCTGCATGTGAGCAAGCAGAAGTACGTAATTCTTGATTTGAATGTATTTTAATTAATGCTTTAATTTGTCCAGTCAGATTAATAATGTTTAAATTGCTTCAATTATTCATCACAACTTTTTTAACATGCATCATTATCTTTTTCTTTACAGCAATTATTACAGAACACAAAAATTAAACTTAAACCCAATGTATCACAAATAGTTAATGACAATAGGAGTGGAGTTAAATTTATATCAATTAACCAAAAGTTAAGAGATTTATATGAAGAAGAGTGTGCCAAAGATACTACAAAGCCTTATAAGGTATGCAATCAATTATGATATTTAAAATAACAATAATAATTACGTTTTTGTTAATAAGAAATTGTGTTCGTTACAGCCTACTCGTTCTCCCTCACGACTGCTGAGCAAGTTGGTGGTGCGGGAGGGACTGAGCACACTTTTGGTGCGTCTGTACTCGGGTGACCGAGGATACTCTGTGGCGCTGGGAGGTAGCGGAGGAGGCAGCAAAAAGGGGGGGAGCACCGCCTCTGCGGCAGCAACAACAACGGGGGCCTCAACAATAGTTGGACCAGGAGGAGTGGTGCTTCCTTATGAACAGGATGAGCTGCTACGATATATTGACCGTGAGGAGTTGCCTCCTGGACTTGGAGATCTCTTTGAGAGAACAACGAAGCCTCTCTTCTATGGAGGCTGCGTTGTTGCAGAAGTGCATGATATGCGACACTGCCCCGCCGGACATACCCGTTTTGTTCTTCTGCGACCAACTAATCAGGTGAGAGAAAGGAAAAAAAAAGGGGGGGGTAGTTATTTGATATTTTCTGGTAACGGTAACCAATGCATGCTTCTTTTTATTGAAATTGATTCAGAAAGGAAACTTAAAAGTACTGTACTGTAAAGTTCATATAGATCCATATTTTGAGAATATATAAAAAAACATGATACTATGTTACCAGATTAATGTAATGAGTATTGTAGAAACTGTTTTTGAAAATGCAAAGACAAAATCTGAATTAATGCATTAATTACTATATTGAAGTACAGTACTTAATGTTCAATTTTTTTTATTAAATTATAATGAATGCAAAATTTCAATTTTATTTTATTGATAAATCATTTGTTTATTTTCAGAGCCTACTGTGTGATATTAACATGATCACTCGAGATGGAGACTGGACACCGGAGGAGAGAGTGGCGCTAGAAAGTCAGCTTCTTCAAGCAACGCAGGGTCCCCTGTGCCTCGACCCTTCCCCCTCAGTGTCGGTGTCTGCCAGCAGGGCGAGGCACCAGGGCCTCCAGCTAAGCTCCGCCCCCCTGCGTCGAGTCGCCCGCAAATTTTCTCAGGCAAGGTCCCACCACTACGTCTTGTTTCCTTACGTCAACAATCCGTTAGGTAGGGTTTGTGCACCTAGGAGAGTCAGGTCAAGGTCAGATCCTCAATGTCTTGATGACAAGTTAGATTTAGGTATTGGTATCAATGATACAAGAGAGCAAGAAACAGAAGAAAAGAATCATTTATCCAATGGGTGGAGTAAGCAACATCACTTCAAGAGTAATGCAACAAGATGCAAGTCATATTAGAAGATGAAAAAATTTAATTATTGTAAATTAAAAATGAGCTTATTTCCTTCTAAATCTATTCTAACTTATCATGTCATTTAAATAATACGCTTCATTTGTTTTTATTTTTCACAATATTAAGTTCCTGAACTAAGTTGATTTCTTTAATTTATGAAAGTCAACTATAATAATTATTAATTAGGCTGATATACTTGACTGGAAAAGCAGCATTTTTTTTTTCTCTAAATTTTAAATGTCTCTTATTTTTAAAATTAAAAAAAAATAATAAAATAAAATAAACAAGATGAAGTGAAGAATACAAGTTGGCTGTGAAGACATCAAGAAAGTATAATATAGAATTTGTTATCACAAATTATGTAATTCCACTAACATCTGAATATAAAGATGTTTATTTTTAAAGTAAATCATTCCATTAATGTTTAATTCTAATCTAAATCTTAAATTAATTCTGTGAATTTATTTAAATATTTTCCATCATCATTATAATAGTTCTAGTCTTGTTTTACTATTAAGTTTTACTCAAACTAATACAATATATCAAGAATGAAGAAGCAACCATAAATACCTTTAATTTAATTCATAAATTTTTGTTTATTTACTGTTATAAATATTTTACTTGCCTGAAAATATTAATGCGCATATTCGTCTGTATTCATCACGTATTCAACAAGTTTGAACTTGAAGAATTTTTACTAGGTTGTTCAGGTAATCTATAATATGAGATGTTTCTTAGTTTGAGGTAAGGCAATTTACTGTTTACGATTTTGAAAAGGCAAGAATTCAAAATAATGCCAAACTTTTGCAATGTAAGTTTCTTGTAAAACATTTTGCAGTGTCTCAATATTCTTTGTTTTAAAAATAACTATTTAATTGGAAAGTGTAAATTTTACATTACAAAATATATCTAACATAAATTATGTTTTCAGGTTTCTGTTAATAAAAAGAGGAAGTTGGACCAATACGCATCCCATTGCAGCACTCCTTTGTTAGACTTCATTCAACAACGAAAATCCAAAACCTGCAATGTGTCTACCACTGCTAGTGCCAAGTTTGCACCTAAGGTAATGAAATAAGTTAAGGATGAGAGTACATAGTTTATGTTATTTATGTTATTTAGTTTCTTCTCAATTTTTTTATGAAAATAATTGTCATATATATTATGTAGCTGGAAGGTTTCATGGTAAGGGCAAATTTGACCATTGGTTGAAATAAGAAGGGAAGTGCATTTTGTCATATTGTTATTCATACATCACCTATATTTTTTAACACCAATCAAAGTAAAGGAAATTCAAAGTAAAGAGCATTGTAGTTTATAATGTTTGGCAATGATGGTTTTTAAATATTAAATTTCCATTTGATTTGACAGAAATTTTATTTCTTTTACTGTAGAACTATTGACACGGTTAACACAAAGCCCTTTTAAGTTTCAGTAACTAATAATAGCTGTTTACAGTGGTGTGATTGAACTTGCTTGATACTTAGGAGGTATTTATTTTTTTCATGAGCATCAGCTGAGTGAAAGTACACTGCCGAGCGAGATGGGGGTCAACGTCACTGCAAGTATGGTGCCCCCTGATGTATCTGAAGTGATGCGGCTGGCCCGTGCCTTCGAACTGCCACGTCACACCAGCGACTGCACACCACAGCTAGTAGAAGAATACGTATTGGAGACAGAACGTGCCCAGGGGAGAGTGTACCACATCAGGCTGAGTCTACTGCAGCGTCCGTCAAGCACAGAATTCTTGGGCGAGCTATATGTTGACCGGGACTACAGGGAAGGCGTACATAACGGGGCCTCATGCAGGTAACTATTATCATGGTCAAGCTCACATAATTTCAAGCACTAAATGACTTGTAGTAAAAATTATTTGTTAATAAGTATGTTTAAACTAAGAACTGAAACATCTGTAAATTTCTGGAGTTTATTAGTAATATTTAAGCATTTAAGATTTTTTCTTGTGCTGTAGTTAACATTTTAATTTTTTTTATATTAATTAATTATAATACATCAATTGATGTATTTTAATCAACAATACAGTCAACCGGGGTAACATTGAAGGGTTTTTACTACCTTTCTGATCATAACTTTTTAAAAAAAAATATCTGGCAAATAAAAAAATTACCAGTTGTGCAACTTAGCTAGAGATGTCTAAAAATGTTTGTAATTTTTTTTTGCCCCAATTATTAACTGTAAAAAAAAATTAAAACAAGCCCTTCAAAGTTACCCCGGCAATGGGGTAACATTGAAGGGCCTTGCGGACACTTATATTCAAGCAACTTAAAAGTGTACTTTTTTTATTAATGTGTCCTGCCATGTAATTTACTGTTCTGGACATATTTTTCAGTAACTTAGTAGCATATTAAACCATTATTTGCAGTTAATTAAAGGTTAATTACATAATTAATTACAGTAATTAATTAAAATCCTCCAAATATTTTCAACATTCATTTTATTTATTTATTTTTTCTCTCTCTGAACATATTGGGGGGCATTCACAAAGCACTTTAACCCCAACTTTAGCCCCAAGTTTTATCCCTGGTACTAAACATGGTGCTAAACCAGGGGCTAACCATGTCTAGCTCCTAGTTCAGTACCAGGGATAAAACTTGGGGTTAAAGTGCTTTGTGAATGTCCCCCATTGTGTCATATATGTTTACAAACATTAATAATTTTATAAGAATGCAGAAGAATTTAAAAAGTTAAGTTGAAACTTTTTAGAAATTTCTTCTCTTCATGTTCAGGCTTGAACTGGCATCATTTCCGGAATAGTATTCGGATGGTTAACAGAGAACTTGAAGTCCTTGGTCAGTTGACTGTTCAATTATGAACATGTAGTTGAACCATTTTGAATATCACAATAAATCTTCTTTAACTTGACAAGCAGATAAGTTCCAGAGGTGAAGCCTCAGTTCCGTCGCTAAGTCGCTAATCCCAGTGACGAGCTCACTTGTCAGTTGTAGACAGGGTCATTTTTTTTTTTGTTTTTTGTCACTATAATCTGTGTTATTCCCATTTGTAATTTTTTGTCATCATTGTTTGAGCTCTTTTTGTCATTCACACTCTGATCACTTACTCTTGACTTTGCAACAGACGAGGAATGTCGACACTCTTCACTCTTACCTAGTGCCATCTTTAGGCAAGGGAGGGGAGGGGTCATGCATGGTTGGGGTCATTCATGTTAACTAAATATACCACCCCTTGCCCCTCCTTCTTCCATAACCCCACCAGACTCACTCTGACTTCAGACCTGGAGAAATGTGCTGGAGACACACTTTTACCTGATGCCACCTGTAGACAGGGGGGAAGGGGAGGGAGGGGGAGTCCATAGTTTAGGTCACCTCTAGAATAGTTCTTAAGTTCAAAAAAACTCCCACCCACTGCTCCTTCTAGTCCCTGTACCCCTCCATCCCAAAACTTTTAGCGGACTCACTCTGACTTTCATACTCCGACGAGGAGCAATATAACTTGAGGCAGTGGCTTGGTTGCCTGGTTCTACTTGAAGGCAAAAGGGGTTCCATGGGGGGTGGAAGGGGGGGGGGGGTGATGGTTAGGTGACCTACTGGTAGGTTTAAATTTTCATCAGTGCAGTCTTGATTGTATACACTCTTTGTATTTGTTGACCTCTTCTGTACTCGAATCAGGCCTACCGGTAGTCCGTAAGAGATTTCTTAATGAATCTGAAATTAAAATTTAATTAGTATGATTGTAGTTCTGTTCTAACCTTTATCATAAAATTAATAAATTAATTTAACAGTAACTGAGTCTTAAAAATGTTCAGGCATGAAATGAGACAAATATAGTTCTAATGTCAAACAATAGTACAGTACCGGTAATTACAGGTAATGGCATAGACAATCCCCCCCCCCTCCACCCCCCAATTGATGTTGTGGTACATAGAGAAATACATGGGCAATGGGTGGGTTCACTTTCCCCTACTCACTTCTCATGAGGGAAACATTCTGAAAGATGGAAGACTTTTTTTGGAACTTTTTTCTGGCTCCGCCACGGAGTACCGGACCAGAATTAAGTGCTAAAAATCATTGCGGTGGACTTAAAAGAGAAAAAAGTAGTTCAAAATTAATTGAAATGTATGATGCAATGATATATAGTATGATTTGTGCACTAAATTTTATATCAGATTCTTTTTAAAGCTTCATTCAAGTAAATAGTGATGTTCTCTAAAGCCCTTCAAAGTTACCCCGCCGAGCCCTTCAATGTTACCCCATTGAAAGTAAAAATTCATGAAAAAAAAAGTTAGAGGAAAAATTTCAAATCCTTTGGTACATGTGTTAAGAAGGGTTGAAATATAACACTGAATAGCATTACAAGTTCCAACTTGTATTTGCTTACCTTGTGGATGGCTTATTTCCAGACTTCTTATTTTGGTCACATTTTTCATTCTTCAGTAAAAAAAATAATTATCTCCAATTTATCAGCTGCAACCCTTAAATCTATTTTTCTCTATTAGCTAATAACATGTTCCTACCATATAGTGAGAAAAAACTTCAGTGTACACATTAGATTGGTCTATAAAAAATTACAAATCTTTATTTTCCTCATTTTCAAAGTTACCCCGGGCTTTTAAAGTTACCCCGGTTGACTGTATCATTTAAAGTATTTACACTGTTAATAATATTACTAGCATACACTATACAGTAATAAAACCAGCAATATTTTTTATCATAACTTTATAACCATATTTTCTACTCTATTTCTACTTTCATTTATATGATCTTACTGTTAAAGAACATGAATAAGTTTTTTTATTGCAATATAAATTTCTACCTGTAAAATATTGATGTTAGTAGATAACATAACTTTTTATGCATTAAATAAGTTCCATTATTTTGTTACAGCTTATTAAATACTGTTATTTATTTTTTTTGTTACAGATTTGCATTAGGAACTCGTGCCCATGCTATAAGATATATTCAGCAATTCACTGAAATATTCACTGAAGAAGGTAGAAAATCTGTACGCATCACACATTTAGTTCCTAATCAACCAAGTAGAGTAACTTACACTGGTAGTCTGAGAGAACGGGAGACTGGGAAGACAAGTGTGCCTGCTCCTGCTGTGGCGACGACGGTGCCTGTCGTCAACTCTACTGGCGCTGCGACTTCTGTGACACAGACTGCCACCCAGACTGCCCCCATGGTGATGGCAAGCAGTGCGACAATCACCTCATCGACACCTTCGGTCGCAAGTTCCGCTAGCACCAACGGTCTCCCAGCATCAGCAGTCGTCACTCAATCACCGCACATCATGCCAATTCTACCTGTCCCCCAGCATGCAACCAATAATTCAGTTCTCTTGGTGAGAAAACATGCTATAAGATACAACAGAAGAAGGCTAGAGCAAAGAAAAATCAAATTATACTTTTTTTTTATATTCTATAGGACTGACCTATTTTTAAATTTTATTATTAAGATTATATGACCTGATATTGGGGTTGTGAGATGTTTTTCTTGCACCTAAATACAGTATGTATATGTAGTATTTAAAATTACACCCTTTTCTTCCAATACTATAACATTATATGGTGTTAGTACATTATATTTATTATGTTGTTACTTCTTTTTTAATCTTCAGTGTAAGATAAAGATATAGAACTAGAGTAAAAACAATAATGAAAACAACATGTCCTACTAATAGTTTTTTTTTTTTTTTTTTTTTTTTTTTTTCATTAAAAATTATTTAAAAGTACACATTTATACTGTACTAAAAGAAAACAACATTTTAAAAATTCCCTAAATTCCTCCTCTGCTAAAACTATGAATAATTTAATATAATTATATTAATACCTTGAACAATATTTCAGGCCCAGCAGCAACTTCATCAATTACAACAACAACAACAGTTGCAGCAACAACAACAATTACAGCAACAACAGCTACTACAACAACAACAATTACAACAGCAGCAACATTTGCATCAGCAACAACTACAGCAGCAGCTTCAACAGCAGCTCCAGCAGCAACAACAATCTCCGTCACATGCAGTGCAGGTGGTGGGAAGTTCGAGCTTGCCTGTGTCGCCAGTGAAGGGTAGCAGTGCAGCCAGTCCTACAAGACATACCACCAATCCTGCCATCAACGCTCTAGCCACAAGTCTCATGAACTCAGCACAGCAGTTCCAACAAGCTGCAGGTACATTGTTATCACAAATAATATTATTGTCTGTATTTGTAACACACCATTTGTAGAATCAAGTCTTTTGACATAACTTCTGTATTGCTTGTATTTAATATTCAGGGTAGCATTATGACTTTAAGTTTTAATGGGTTAAATTTCACTATATCATTTTGTCACAAATAAAGCACTTGCAAAGTTGTTACACTGGTGATATCAGTCAAATCCTTTAAGAGAAGATAGACAAAGTAAATAATTCTTAGGTCTGTTGGTAGATGCAGAAAAGATTAATTAATCAGATAAACCTATACAAGTACATAAGGAAAATCTTATAATTGATCCCCATCTGATTGTGTATTTATGAACAGAGACTCTTGCCTAAATTACGACTGTTTTTCTGATATTGAGTTTGAAATCTACTTACTTATGTCCATATCTTCCTTTTTATTCTTAATAATCTTTGAATCTGGGTCTGTCTACTATACATAAACTATACTATAAAATATACATTTTATGACTGTCAAATATATTGTAAATTACTGTACATTACATTCAAAATTGGTAATATAGTTCTTATTTGTTTTTAGCAATGAACAACACTGCTGCAGCTGCAGTTACTGCTGCAAACCTCAATACTCTATTATTACAACCGGTACAAAATCAAAAAGTTTCTGGTCGTATGATTGCTTCTAATAATCTTCTGAGCTCTCGTTTGAGTTCACCGACACAGACTGTGCCTATTGCTCCGCTACCACCTCAACTAGCCCCCTCCCCTATCTTGCCACAACCTCCTCAGACTGTGCGCATGTCTGCCCTAACTTCACAGTTAAATGCCCCACCTGTGATCGCCCCTGCTCAAGCATGCTTCCCCATCCTTAGTCCTAATAACTCACTTCCTGTAGCAACAAATTTCTCTTATACTGTTCCTAACAAAATGGTTGGCACAAATCATACTGGCCGACATACTCATACAACGAATGTTCAAAATGACATCAGTAGTGGAGGTGGTAACAGAAGACAGAATAATATTACTACTTCTGCCGCTGCTGTTGCGGCTGCTGCTGCTGCTGCTGATCAATTACCTTCCAATCTTGGTCTTACCATGCCTGGATTATCAGCATTATTAGCAGGTAAGAATTGCTACATATTGTTGTATCAAATCCAGATATTGTAGTTTAATTAATAGAAATTTAAGAAAACAACCAATAATTTCAACAATCTGTATACGTAGTGGTAGTATCTAATTTGCCGAAGTCAACTTTTTATCAAGTTGATTTTAACATACATGTGTGTGTTTTTTTTTTTTTACAGTCAATTACATGTTGATATGAAACTTATTTTTTAATTGGCTTGCAAAATGAATCTCCCCATATACCCAAGTGAAAATAAACTTCTGATCTTTGTATCAACATTGAGGCAGATCAGTATTAGGTCTTATTCCTATTGATCCCGCCCTGGGTCCTTCACACCATAGTTATGAGTACCAATGTCTAATTTCCAAAATATGCAGGGTTTGTAATGATTCTGTGGCTGTTACAGGCACTCCGTCTGCTGACAACCCTATACCTGGCATCAACTCAAGCTCGTCACTGCTGGAGCGTCTGGCAGCGTCATCGGTGCCACCTGGAAGCTACGTGGCTCCCTCTCCCTCCCCCACCTCTTCCGTGCCCGCATCTTCGCCCAGTCCAAAACCCATAACCCCATCCCCCATGTCCAGTCCATCACACCAAACCACAACCCTTTCTGTGTCCAACCTGAACCTAAGCTTAGCAAGCTTGCAGGGTGCAATGGCCAGTATACCTGGCCTACAAAATGTACAGGTAAGTTCAAACAGACAATAAAAAAATTAAAAAAGAAAATCACACTTCCTCGCCCACTTAATATATATACAGCTGTATATATATATATATATATATATATATATATATATATATATATATATTTGTTCTCTTTTTTTCTATTATTAAGTGTTTGTGGTTTCATTTTATATGACTAAGTTACTTTCTGTTGTATGTGACACTGATATTTCACCATTACTGGTCTCAACTATTCATCAAAATACTTGCATGATTAATTATTGATAGTTGATACTGTACATATAATTCAGTCATCTAAGTGATAGAATTGTAAATATGCAATGTAAGTTGAGCTGAAAATACATAATTTTTATAGAAAGTAAATTATACTTTCCCCTCCCCCTAATGATACATAAAAAACAAACAGAAATTAAATAAATATTAATTTTTAGCATTATATTTTAAGTTTGTATCTTGCTTAATATAAAGACAGTTTTTAAAAAAACTCTAAAAACGTTCCAGGTTTCCATCCCTGGTTTGTCATCTTCGATCTCTCTCTCACTAAACATGTCTCCTGGGGGAGGACAAGGAGGGGTGATAGTGACGACTCTTCCCCTGAGTAACACTGTGACACCCTCGGGACTCAACACCGTGGTTTCGTGCCTCGCGCCCGCCCCTTCTCACACACCTATTGCACCCCTTGTCACCACCCCAAACCATACCATGCTGTTGGCCAATTCAGTGGGAATGGCACCCAATACTGGACAGTTGTTATCACTTCCTGTTGGTGAGTTATTTAAAGAGTTAATATATTATTATGACTACATGTTGTAACTTTCTACATTATTTTTTTCTTCATTTATTTAGTGATTAAATTATATGTAATTTGAAATGTTCTACAGTATTATTTATTATTGTGTTTCACCTATTTAAATAACAAAAGAAATTAAATATGTAAATAATCCACTATGTTTTCCTGATTATGAAAAGATGGGAAAGTTCTATAATATATCAGGAGCAGCTTGTGAGTTGAGGACTGTCTAACTGGATGTGTTCCACACTTTAAATGGCTGTATCATAAACAACTTAAAACTTGTAAGAATTAACTCTTGCAATGTTTTTTTTTTTGTTTTTTTTTTGTTTTTGTTTTTTTTTTTTGTTTTTTTTTTTATGAATTATGTGTTTCATAAAAGGCTGAGAATTTTATGTTCATATTTGAATGCTAAAATTTGTAAATTGTTTTGCAGCACAAGTAATGACACCTGCCATGAAGGCTGCCTTAAATCAAGGACACAATTTGAGAGCAGCAACATCTAATTCAGTTAATCTTCCTCAGGTAATAATGATAGCAATTTCAAGTTGGAGAAATAAAAGTCATCCTCTGTTTATAGCCATTGTTAGTCAACTGTAACATTTTAAGATTGAAATCACTGTTTTAGTACTCAGTTTTTCAAAACTTAAATTTTCTGCTGCCCCATATGTGTCTTTGGACTTTGTAAATGCTCCACAATTTCTGTAAAAATTGAAGATGGAATATTGTTTTTATACCGTGATTGTATCTTATTTAATATTATTAATTATGCTATTATTATACTGTAGTTGGAAACTTAATACATACTCTTAGGGGTTCTTGAATCGATGCTAGCCCTAAAAAGAAAACCAATAATTGTGAGAGCATACTTCCTATTTTGTAGGACAGCAGAAATTATTGATAATTTAACATATACTCCCCCTTCTTCTTAGTCCACAAACCAAAAATCAATATCAATAAATTGAATTCAATTATCCCCCCTTCTTCTCACAATTAGTACAGTACTGAAAAACAAGTAATATGAACTGCTTGGACGTTCCTTATCTAATATTTTTAATTTTAGCTTGCTCCACATCCCCACCCTCAACAACAACAACAACAGCAGCAGCAGCAGCCTATGCAGCTGCTGGGCAATTTGCGAGGGACTCCTGGTCAAATGATATCACCAGGCCGGGGGATGGCCCAGAGACACTCCGCTGTAGCGGCTGCTCTCAAACTGCCAAGCAGTGCCGCAGTTGGAATCCCCAGTGGAATGGCCAACCCAGCAAACCCAGGAATTGTTACTCTCACCCCTCAACAGCAGGTGATCTCTCCCTCCATCAATAGCAAGCGGTGAAGTAGGCCAGTAGTAGGTAGTTGCCTTCATAACATAACTTTACTTCTACCGTATCTCATTTTCTACAAGCATATGTTCCAAGGAATTCATTGTAAAAGAAATACACAGAGCTTACAAAAAAAAAAAATACATGACACCTGCAATATTGTATTGTCCATTTCAAAAACTGCTGAGAACACCATATTGAATTGCTGTAAATTCATCATACTGAAATCTTTTAAAATTTTATTAACTAATATTTACAGTAATAATTAAGGGTAAGGTAACGCCACCAATGTTAAAAAAAAAATCCCTCACACAAAAATTCTGAAAAAAATTTAAAATGTTCTCCTCTATTTTAGCTCTATCAGTAGCTAAAATATCAGGTATACAAATTCGATCTAGTTTTTGAGTTATGAATTTTTAAAGTTGACTACTTTAACATGGAGAAATGGAAATCCTATGTTAAATTAGTCAACTTTAAAAATTCATAACTCAAAAACTAGATCGAATTTGTATACCTGATATTTTAGCTACTGATAGGGGGTGTAGAGGAGAAAATTTTAAATTTTTTTCAGAATTTTTGTGTGAGGGATTTTTTTTAACATTGGTGGCGTTACCTTACCCTTAGTAAGATTTAAAAGTTCTAATTACAGGAACACATAGTTTTTCTTTCACTTTTTTTGCATGGTGTATCTATGTAATACCAATTAGTTGGTGTTCTTTGTACAACAATCCACCTTTAACCATACATATTATATAAAACAAAAATATTCATGAATAATCTGTTAATTGCCATTAGTTTGATTCCTGCTCAATTTATGTTTTTGTTTGACTTGTTGCTGACTGATCACATTGTTCTGATGCAGCTGCAGCTGGCTTTGCAGAAGCACCCCCAGTTGCAACTGCAGCAGTGCCTCACCCAGCAGCAGAAAGCCAACCTAACGGGAGCTGCACTCAACTCGAAACACCGACGGAGGTCTAGCACAGCAGAGCCTAAGTAGCAGCCCCTCCCTATGCCCTCTCAAGTGCACTCAAGCATGGCCGAGAGAAGGGCAGAACAGTGAAAGTGAGTTCGTACATGAAACAAAAAGGTCTAAAACCAAAAGACATTAGACTTTATTTATTAAATTTTTATCCCCTTTTGTCCAAATGGAATAAACACTCAAATGTGCCTTTTGTGTGTTCTATTATTGTTGAACACATAAGAGTAAAAAAAAAAAGAAAAAGAAAAAAAAAATAATAATTCCATTTGTTTGTTTTGTCTTGTTTTTATTAGTTTTTTTTTTTTTTTAAAGATATTTGTTCTCTGTGTATGTTTGAGCCACTTTTACTTTTGTACAAATATGTTTTTCATTTTTAGCTTATGGCTCATTTTATTAAGATTGTGAATGGTATTTTCCCTCGTTTTACAATGAGGTAGTGTTTTTTTTTTTATAAATATTTTTTTTCTCTCCTTTCTTCTTGTGCTTTTTGTGCAAAAAGAATCGGGTTTATAGTTTAAATAAAATAATACAAAGTAATACAAAGTAAAAAAAATAAATTAATATACATTATGAGCAATACGTGATGCAATTTCAAAAATCCTGATCAGCCATTTGTGTTTTGTAATGCTGAACTTATTAAAAAAAAAAAAATGGCTGTTTTGGAATCTCTAGTTGAAATTGCTATGAATTATTTATCATAATTTGAATGAATTTCTATAGCAATGTTTTACAAATTAATAATTTATTGTCGTAGCATTATATTTAAAAAAAATTGGTAAAAAGTTTCAAAAATATTTTATTAAAAAAAAATGAATTTAATATAATGTGTTAATTGATGTGTCTACCATATCCCTCATGAGTTGTGCTCGTTTGTGGGCTTTTGTGATGCAGTCCTGCAACTGAGACTCGTTGACTCTGCATCCACCTATAAACAAACAAGTTTCTTGGTCACCACTTACAATCACAAGAAAAACAAATTTTACAATTTTCATTCACTCATTTTATATCATATTATAAACACAATCAAATCTCAATTAAATTAAATACGTTTTACACCTCAGGACGGCACAAAATTTATCTGCTCTGTTTTTGGTCAGTTTTGAGGAGGTCTTCTTCTTTTCTTATGCACACGTTTTGGCTTTTAAACCATTCTACTTTAAAGTAGAAAAGTAGAAATGATAGTTAAAAGTAGAATGGTTTAAAAGCCAAAACGTGGGCATAAGAAAAGAAGAAGACCTCCTCAAAACTGACCAAAAACAGAGCAGATAAATTTTGTGCTGTCCTGAGATGTAAAAATGTATTTGATTAAATTGAGATTTAATTGTGTTTATAATATGATATAAAATGAGTAAATGAGGAGGTGCATGGAACTCAAAATGTTTGGGGGATGGCTAGACTGGTTAAGGCTTAAGGCGAGTGGATTTAAAACACCAAACTCATAATATTTATATTTTTAATGATATTTACTGCTAGTGTTTGTACGTTTGGTGTACCCATCCCAACTCCAGCAATTCAGATATGGATAATATTTTAGCTGTCCGGAGGTGATCAACATAAAATTGTTCAGAAAGGTGATATCTTCTGTGTATTTAGAGCATTGGGTTTAAATGTATGAAGATTGAGAAAAACGGTGCCCACCTGGCTTGTGCACACAACACAGCAGCTCTCCAGCTGTGACCACGGTCACGGTACCAAGGCTGAGACTTTCTTCCTCGGCAGTGGGGTCTGCTAGCAGCAGATCTCTGCAACAACAAAACGGAATCAGGAACTAGTAGCATTAGTCCCGGTTAAACTTTTTGCTTTGTTGTCTGATTCAATTAAAGTATTACAAACAAAATTTGTAATACTAGTTACTAATTTTTTTACATAATTGCTTAAAGCTTATCTTGGTTGAGAAATACAAATGAGGCAATACCAAGTATAAGCTCATATTTTTATGGTCCTTGATTAAATATTAATTTAAAGTCAAGTACCAAAAAAATAATTAAATTTTTGCAAATATTTTATGGGTTTTTAACCAAGCATTTTTTCCTCCATTGTTTAGATTGAGTAGAGAGCCAAAGAGTTGCACATTCAATTTTGCATTTATTCATTCGTTTCTTTAATTATTTCAGTTTATATATTATACACTTTAGGTTCAGTTCTTATCAGAGAGTGTAACAATCTTGTTTTTAAAATGTGGAGCATTGTAATGTTTAAAAGAAATAGTTATTAGCTTACTTATTATTAATATCAGTCACATATATTTTGGCATGGTGACACAATTAAAAAGGCAACACATCAGTAAGCATTTCTCCGAGTCCCTTGGTAATTACCTTTTCCAATAACTTTTAAAATGTGACATATTAAGATCCGCTATTACATGTTTATACAGTATAATATACTTGAAATTACACCAATAAACACTGGTAGTTTGTTAGGTTGCCGATCAGCAGTTCAGTGGAGAATTTTCTTACATGATTATATATTTTTTTTTATTATTTTATTTATTTAATTATTTATATATATATATATATATACAGTATATATATATATATATATATATATATATATATATATATATATATATATATATATATATATATATATATATTTTATGCTCATATTTGAAACTAAACATCCCAAAACAATAAGTTTCTATTTTCAAAATTGAAAATTTAAGAATTTTTTTAAGACTTAATTAAAAACTTCCTTCTTTCTTGGCATCAAAACATGACGTAGAAATTCCTATCAGACGAATTTCTCACGAAATAAATTGATATTTTCGATCGTCGCTTTCAAAGTACACCAATATACGGAATAAATTGCTAGTGATAATACCTAGGGTAGAAAATCTTGCTGATTTTGATTGTGTTACTGAAAAATATAGGCGACTCCTCTTCAATTTAACTTTCAAACAGCTGATTGTTGTGTTGTGTTTTAAGTCACGGTTTTCAGACCTTCACTTTCGCTGCATACTTTGATCCTTATTCCAATAATCCCTTAGACTTTAGAGTGTCCAATTTTGAGTTCAAAACCTGTAACTTAATTGCTTCAAACTTGTTGTTAATACATCACTTATTAAATAATATATTAAATGAATGAAAATTTATGTTGTAAGAGAATTAGGGAATTCCCCATTGAGATACAAATTTCAAATATTTGAATATTTGTTGCCCCCCCCCCCTCAAACAAACATTAAATTTTTGGATGTATTTATTATTGATTGGGATAAGGCCTTTTTACAGTTTTATTTCCTTTTTTAAAAACGTATTTGGTAATAGTTTTCCACATGTTTATTCTTTATTGTTTATTTGATTAACACTTGAGACTGTAGATCGAGAGCCAATCTCTCTTCATTTCCTTGCTGTGACCTAACTTCAATCCTGATGTTACATTTTTTTTTAAAATTTAAGGTTGATTCAATTAATAAGTTAATGTCTCAGTTAAGTACTTAAGTTTATCAATTAATTAATGAATTAATATCAATAATTTTGAATACCATGCACCTCCTCATTTACTCATTTTATATCATACTATAAACACAATCAAATCTCAATTAAATTAAATACATTTTTACACCTCAGGACAGCACAAAATACAAAATTTATCTATAACAATAATAACTAAATTCCATTACTGATAAGCAAAAACCAACTATGAAACTTTAAAATGAAGAAAAGTAGGTATGTTTGAAAGTAACACTCTCTTATGTACTTTAAAACCAACTTTGAAACTTTAAAATCAATCATTAAATCTTTTATATATTATATATTCTCAAACAAAACTATCGAGAGATGTCATTAAAAACTGAAAATGGCAAACATGAGGAGGATAGGAACCAGCTACTAGCTCAGCATTTTTAACATGCCCTTGGGCCGCAACGCGAAGTGGCGTGCTGTAAGCTTCATTCACAAATATTGCACAGGCAAAAGAAAGGCTTCAGACTTTTAACTTTACCCAAGTCTTCCCTACAGCGCAGTGTGCTAGCCAACAACCTCATCTACATTACAAGCTTGCATTCAATCAAGGCATCATCCCATCCTTAGAGAAAAGCTAAACTTTGTTTAATTAAAAAATATTATTCAGATAAGATATGTGATCAATTTCTCAATGCTCCATACTACAAAAACTTTAAAAAAAAATAATAAAAAAAAGGTACATTACAACATCCAAAAAGGGCCTGGAATCAAAATTTCATTTTAATATATATATATATATATATATATGTATGTATGTATATTTATGTATGTAATAATAGTAATTAAGGAAATATATAAGTTGTGGTAGCTCTAAACAATGCTGGGTGTTGTGTATAACATTAATAAGACCAGTTAGAAACCAGTAAAACTTACTCATCAAATGTAGCAAAAGTGCTGGCAATAGGGACATTGGTGATTTCAAGTGGTTTTCTTTTCTTGTCAAATACCACTTTTGACTTTGTGATAGGGTCATATTGTACTTCTGGTAGAGTAACTGAAACAAAAACCAGAAATTATGACATACAAAAAAAAGTATGCAGATTGAAAGCATTGTACACCCGTACCTTTAAAAAAAAAAAACGTTTGCAACCTTGTTAATCACCATGACTCATGTTATTCTTACGGGAAATGATCAGTGGTGAAAGTAAGCCGGTGCGTGCTAGTGCGCCGCACTGGTAAGACATTTGACGCCAGTGCGGCGCACTGCTAAGACACTGATCGAAATTTACTAAAAAAAAATCAATAGTTTTTAAACTTTTTAATGAAAAAAAAAAAAATTGCAAGTGTGAACAAATCACATTATAATCATGCTCAATGCATGACAGTTCTTGTGCTTTGATTTTATTTATCTCACGAAATTTTAACTTGCACAAAGTCAAAATTTTGTACTAAAAAAATAATTTATACTCGCGCTATTTACTTTTATTTATTTTTTCATTGCGTAAAAAATAATAATTAATTAATAATTTGTAATATGAAATTCTTGCGTTGTAAATAAATAGTAAGTGCTGGAGTAAAACATTTTATTATAAAAGACTACGATAAAAAAGTTAATTTTAATATTTTTCTCATAAACGCTTTTTTTATGGTGAGCCTGAGAACAGATTGATTTATTATATTATTTTTTAAATTAAAGAAATATTTTTTATACATATTTTTTTAATACCTTTATGTTAACGGTTTAATGGGTTTGTTATTTTATCTTCAATTTTACATAAAGTGATAATCATTAGCACTTTTTTAAAATTGTTAACCTTTCACCTTTTTGGAATTTTTTGTTCGACTAAATTTTTGAGATATTTAAAACAATAATTTAATTATTTAAAAAAATGTAATATTTATTAAATTATAAAACATTCTAAATTGTGAAACATATATTTTTATTGTATTGACACTGCTGCTATAAGACATATACAATGAACATCGAAGTGCTTGTTTGTGATTTTCTTTCATATTAAAAATTATATTTAAATTTTCATTAGCCAGCACAGGAAATATTTTTGAATGTATTTTTATATATCAATTTAATGTGATCCTGCATTTTTTTTTACTCGGTTAAAAGTTTGAATAAGTATTTAATTTTATACTTATTTTGTGGGTATAAGGATCCCATAAGGATTTTCAATATTTTTTTCCCGGGAAACGGCTCCGTGAAAAATATTTTATTTGTAAATCAAAAATCCATTAAAGAATTCATCACAAATTACGTAGGTATTTTTTAATTGGTACCATAGATCAAATGAAGTTTGAGTAAAACGCTGTTTTCTCCCGAAACACCAACGTTGGGAATTTGTTTGGTTTATTTCTCAATAGAGGGTAGAGGGCACTTTAAAATATTTAAAAAAAAATAAATTCTTAAAAAAAATAATCACTCACTCAACTTTAAATATTATAAATAAATTTTAGTGCAACTTTTCAATAAAAAAAAAATAAGCCACACCCCTTTTCCCAAAAAAAATCGAGCCTCCGGCGGGGGTTTGGGCCCTTCAGGCCGCTATCTGAAGCGCACTGGTAAGAAATTGAAACTACTTTCACCACTGGAAATGATGATTAACAAGCGCACAAAGGTAAATTTTCCGAGACGACAAGTATACATTTTGGAACACCACGAACATTACCACTGCACTGCATGTTAGCATTGACATACAGCTGGATGGTGAACTTAATGTTTGGATAAGATGGATAGTGTAAATACAACTTTGCTCCAACAAATCTGACAACAGTGCTGTCCCAAGGGGTACATAAAAGGTAGGAGGAGAATTGATTGAGACTTGTGTAGATGAAAGCAGGAAAATAGTATGTGTAGAAAATTTGTATCACTGCCAGCTTTTTTATTATTATTTCTCACCAGTTCTGAGGGCTGCTACGAGAGCTGCAACACAAGCATCTAGGACGCTGCCATCATAATCAAGACAGATCATGTCACAGTAGAGCACCCACGCGAGCTTGTCTGTTGCCACACATAACTGCTTACAGTCGACACACCCTGAGTTGGCGAGCACCTCTGCCATGAACTGGTTGCACACCTGAGCCTGCTCTCCTGGAGGACCGCTCTTGAACTGCGGTGAGCAAAGTGGTGGTAGCTCAACGTTCGGCACAATAAAACCTTTGTCAGGCTCCTCTGCTTCAGGAGTTGTTAGTTCCTACCAGAAAATAAGGAAATATAAGACTCTAAATAAGTGTACAATCAAATGTTGAAAGAAATATTAACACTCTTCAATCTAGTTACATACTATCATTGCAAAATTACATGGTACAAGAATTTAATAACAAAAAAATATTTAAATTTATAATATATTATTCTTTTATGCTGGTATGAAAGAAGGCTGCAGGGAGAAAATTATTAAATGCACCCAAAGTTGAAGCCTACCCTATAATAAATTGTAAAGAAAAAGAGAATGCCTTACTGCTTTGATGCCACAAATAACAACTGTATTCCCAATCTTCACCAGGGCAGATCCATCAGCAGTACTTATGGATGAAACGTTGACAGCTGTGGGCCTAACTTCTGTTAGGCTTCTTCCATCTGGTCTTATCTGGCGAGCCTAAAATGTACATAATACAATTAAATGCATTATACTGGAAACGGCAGTGGCAACCAGAGCTAGTACCTAAGTACTCTAGTGGCAACCAGAAAAGTAAGAAGACGGTGGCAGACCTTGCAATGTCTCGAATCTAGCTGCCTGCTCTACTGAACTATATATTATATAAATGTATAAAGCTAGATCAAATTAAAGCTTCTCTTTCTTCTAGAGTGGGGTGCATGGGGAAGGGATCTGCCATTTGCCTATGAGAAGTCATACTTTTATCACCATAACTTGACTGCTGAACTTGAAAAGTAAATTCATAGCTGCCTGTAAGACCAAGGAAAATGACAGGTCTTTATAATGATTCATATAATCAGATGAAGAATGGGCCCTATATAGTTATAAGCTTAAAAAAATAAAGACAGCTCTGGTTGTCTCTATTACAGCAGTGCATACAAAGTTACTGTGGTTTTAAAAAGTGGGACAGAGCATTTGCAGCAACATGTATACAAAGTCCTACTTATTTTGAACATAAGACTACAGTAACTGGTATAATCAAACATGAAGCAATATGTACGTGAAGCATATCTTGCACTAATTAAGATTTTTTGTTAAGGCTTATTTTAGTTATAGTAAGTTATCGGACTTATCGGACATAACTTACTATAATTTGAGTCGAACTTGATTCTAGCTTTTTACATTAAATTTTTACTTTGGCAACAGACGTGATCCCTACAAAATTGCAGGCTGTGGAAATAATTTAATTATTACATCACATTTAGTACAGTAAAACTATTAAAAATAAAACCACACCAGATACTGTGTACCAGTACAATAATCAATTACTGTTTGCATTATATAAATACTTGTATACATGTACACTGTAAATATCTACCAATCAAAGCAGGGATGTATTATAAATTATACCGTGTTGGGGGAAAGTATATATCATAAGCAAAGGAGGTTTGTTGAAAATCTCCCCAATATAAGTTGGGATATGTGTCGGACTTTTAATCTATAGCTGGATTGTCTCCAAAGCTTATTGGGTTCTTAATTGCTGCAGACTGCCTACCAGTGAGCGTTCCTGAGTGCTCTTGCATGCCCGCTGAGGCTGTGTGGAACGCATAAATTTGAGAATGTATTGGAGAAGTACTTAATATAGTCCAGCAAGCGAGAGTTGGACCACGGAAATGACGTAATTTCAGTAGTTTTTGCTTCCGGTTGCTATGGTATAACCCGCAATCGGAAGTTCCCGTACGTCATTTCCGGCAATTTTCATGGTCCAACTCTCGCTTGCTGGACTATATTAAGTTCACTTTATGCCGATTGCCTTGCTTATGGTTAATTGTTGTTATATTGTGATGTTGTGTTGTTGTCCCATTTTCACTTCCAGATATAAATACCGGGGCAGCACCTGCTAAAATGAAACCACAGACGCCGGCCTACTTTCCAATATCCTATACTGTATGCAATGTATGATACACTCGTCGCCTTGGAGAATTTCCCACTTGCGGCCTTGTCAATCACCATGCTTCAAGAATAAGAATCATAAGAATAACACACGGCTTGGTGATTAATAAGGCTGCAAGTCTGAAATTTTCCAAGGCGACGACTGTACAAGGATATCATACGTGTATGCATACGTATACATGCATGGACAGTGGATAGTTTCTATTTTTCCCTACCCAATTCTTATGGCAAAACCATTCCTGAATGACCCCCTCCCTATTCCTTGACTGTAGGATACTTACAAGGAAATCTCGCATGTATTTCATGGGATGGATAGCTCTAAAAAACACAAGAAAAAATATCATAACAATCCATTAATAACGAAATTGGTTGCTTACTTGATATGAGTCGACATAATTGCTTCAATAAAATCAATCAATCAATCTTGTAAATAAAATTAACTTTGCCAATCGGAATGCACGTGTAAATTGATCAATATTTGAATTTGGCTGTAAACTGTAAACACGGTTAACTTAACCGAACCGGACCGAACTTAACACGGTTAACAGCTGATAAGCGCATCTGTTAATTACGCTCAAGGATTTTGTATGTATGGATAGGTTATCTCTATACCAATAGCATTAGAGCTACTGAGGCAAATCTCCAACGTAAGATGGCGACCGAGCGCAACCATCTGCATTGTAAATTGTATTAAAGTTCCCCAACCTAAGATGGC
Source organism: Siphlonurus alternatus (assembly GCA_949825025.1). Classification (NCBI taxonomy): domain Eukaryota; kingdom Metazoa; phylum Arthropoda; class Insecta; order Ephemeroptera; family Siphlonuridae; genus Siphlonurus; species Siphlonurus alternatus. The sequence goes on from OX463781.1 coordinate 35,636,246, forward strand.
GAACATCCCATTGGTTACTGTTGTAACCGCCACCCACTTCCTCCTCACGACTGTGCCTCACCGACGGCAGTACCATCGCCTATCCATACATACAAAATCCTTGATTACGCTCGGCTTCTCCGGCTTCTCTCAATCGGCAGGTCGACACGAAACTTTTAAACTGCATAATTAATTAATTAAAATTTTAGCATATCGAGTCTATAAAATTGAATTTATACTAATTAAACTTGTAACTTGTTCTCTGTTTATACTATTTATATCTCATTATAATATAAATAGCCATGCATACATTTTCTTTTTTTAAATTAATTAAAAACAAGGATCTCCATGATTAAAAATATAAAAAAATAAATATAATTATATTAAGTGTGTGAACCCTATATAGTATAGAGGGTACTGGCCACACATATATATATATATATATATATATATATATATATATATATGTGACTGAATTGAAGTTAACCTCCCGGCTCTTCGTAGACCCTACTTTTGTGGGTCCCTTCCAAACCGGGGCGACCGGGTATAAGCAATCCATCCCAGCATTCGTATGGTTGTGACTGAGGAAACCATGGAAACCTCAGTCAATATATAGTCGGCAATTGATGGAGGATGCACAGGTGGGAGTTCTTTAGCAACCGCCACTTGTGAAAATTTTGGCGGTGCATGACTGGGATCGAACTCACGACCATCCGATTACGAATTGGAGCTATTTGGGCACATACCATTGCATCAAAAATTTAAAAGATATATAATATATAGAGGTTTTTCATGCGCAGTTTGTGAATAAAGACATACATGCAAGTTCGATCGATACTTAAGGGTAATTAAGGTAACGCCACCAATCACTACGTTTACATGACGGTGTTTAATACGGATTCGTTGACTACGGATAATGTTATTCTTATGAGGCGTCGTCAACGGATACGCATTAAACATCGTCATGTAAACGTAGTGATTAATGTCAAATTTGTAAAATATGTTAATTAACTGTATTTTACAATAATATTATTTCATTAGCACAGGCTATATATTTATATTTAATAATAATTATATTATAGAGAACAATTTAAATTTAATCCCATTAAAAACAAAATAATAATGCACCAGACTTAAAAAATTGAGGATTTATAAAATATACAAGTAAATCTTGAATTAAAAGATGAAGTCAGTTACACTGGTTTGCGAGCCCCCAAAGAAATTGTGTAAATCTACCTTAACACGAAACATTGATTGTAGTAGTCCCATTTGATTAACATGTAAACCTTAGCAACCTCATAATAATTCTGCTTTTTCTTTTTTTTTTTTTTTTTTTTTTTTTTTATTTTTTTTTAGACAGTCCTTGGCACCAAAAATATATAGAATATATAGAAAAAAATTCAAAACAATCAGATGATCCAATTTTTTTAAATTAATTTCGCAATTTAGGTCTCCATGGGAAAGCCCTATACTGAAAATTTAATAAAAAAATTAATCTAAAAAAATCGGATCGTCCGATTGTTTTGAAATTTTTTCCACATTTTTTTGGTGCTAAAGACTGTCTCTCAAAAAAAAAAAAAAAAAAAAAAAAAATCAGAATTATTATGAGGATGCGAAGGTTTACATGTTATCTTACCCTTAAGGGTAAGATAACAAGAAACATTCGATTGTTGGTAGCCCCATTTGATTAACATGTAAACCTTAGCAACCTCATAATGATTCTGAATTTTTTTTGAGAGTATTCTTGGCACCAAAAAAATATGAAAAAAATTTCAAAACAATCGGACGATCCAATTTTTTAAAATTAATTTCTTAGTTTAGGTCTCCATGGGAAAGCCCTATGCTTAAATTTTAAACAATTCATTTAAAAAAATTGGATCGTCCGATTGTTTTGAAATTTTTTCCATATTTTTTTTGTGCCAAGAAATGTCTCTCAAAAAAAATTAAGAATCATTATGAGGTTGCTAAGGTTTACATGTTAATCAAACGGGACTACAACAATCGATTGTTCGTGTTATCTTACCCTTAAGGATATATATTTTTTTTTTAGTACTGGACTACAGAGAATAAAAAATGTAAAAAATCCATTAACATGTTAGAAATCTCCCTTTTATTGTCTATTATAAAACATTTACAAATTATTTTATTATGACCATACCAAAAGCCTATAAATAATAATTTATTTCTGTACCGAAATAAGATGAAGAAGAGACGAGAATGCTCTGAGGCTTTGAGGATAATAAATAAGTATTCAGGAATACTTAAGTAGAAAAATTAAGGCACTTTTTCGTCATCATCTTTTTGCTTAGTTGTTTAAGGGTAAGATAACACGAAACATTGATTGTTGTAGTCCCATTTGATTAACATGTAAACCTTAGCAACCTCATAATAATTCTGAATTATTTTTGAGACAGCTCTTAGCACCAAAAAAATGTGGAAAAAATTTCAAAACAATCAGATGATCCATTTTTTTAATTGCATTTTTTAAATTTTCAGTATAGGGCTTTCCCATGGAGACCTAAATTAAGAAATTGATTTAAAAAAATCGGATCGTCCGATTGTTTTAAAAATATGTCTACATTTTTTTGGTGCTAAGAACTGTCACTAAAAAAAAAATCAGAATTATTATGAGGTTGCTAAGGTTTACAAATTAATCAAATGGGACTACAACAATCGATGTTTCGTGTTATCTTACCCTTAAGGACACAAATAATATTTTGAAATATTTACTGTAAATAATTCAAACTGTTCAAAGGGGTTAGAAATGAGCTGTGTGATTAAAACTGTCAAAATTAGTAACTGTTAAGTACTATTTACATTGTAATGGAAAAAAAATGTTGATAATTGCATATACATAAGAAATTAGCACATTAATATAAATCTTAACAATGTCATTATCACTACATTATTATAATACACCATCTGCAGTCCATCATTAAAACCCTGTAAATTTTAGAAAAGACGTTACAAAATCTTACAAACAAGTAATTAACAAAGTATACATTATATTTTAAATCAATACATTAGGTGTATAAAAGTTATCTTTAAATTACAAAAAGAAAAAAGGGTGATAAAAATATCAATATTATACAATTACAAAAAAAGAAGACATAAATTATCAGTAGTGCATGTTTCAATGTTACAGTAATAATCCATTTCATCATTTATGCAATTGCAATGTACCCTACTAATTTACAATCATACAGGAATTAAATTGAAGAAAATATCCAAAATAAACACTATCACAGGAATCAGATAATAAATTGATCAGAAACACACACTCACACAAGAAAACTGATAAAACATGACAAACATTGATTGCAGATAGTACTAATATGTTAGTACTTTCAGTCAAAAGGTGGAGGAGGGGGAGATCTACTTGTTGGCTGCGTCACTCTGGCAAGGAGGCTTGGCAGTCTCACTCGTCACAGGTTTGCTTGGCTCCATGGGCACCAGGCTGGGTGACGCGGGAGTCAACTGAGACACACAGCTCCACCTGGAGGCACACATGGGAAAAATTTAGCTTGCGTTCTTTATAAAAAGGTCTCAATAGGATTTTATATGTTTCACGGGCAAATAAGTCATTGATTGCAAGAAAATGCTGTTTGATTAAAGTAAATTAACAAGGCAGACCGATTTATATTTTTTGTATGTAAAATAATAGTTTTGAAGGACCTGGGAAACTTGTTTAGAGGACATGTGATGAGCATCTTGACTCAGTTTACCCTTTGCATTGAGTTTTTTTTTTTTTTTTTTTTTTTTTTCAACTGCTTCTTGTTTGTGTTTATGAAAGATTGTAAAATCAAATTCTCTGGCTTATTAGAAGAAATGTCGTAAAAGTAAAGTGCAAAGTGTTCAGCAGTACTTACTTTGCAGACTTGTACTTGTCTCGCACGGCTTGCTGTGGGTACGAGGCTGCAGCATTAAAGGCATTGGTGAGGTGGGTCAAGCAGGGGGTTAGTTGCTTCAGGGACATGTCTGTCAGCTGCTCGAGGCTCTCAGGCCACGCCTCCATGCCCATGGTGTGTCGTGCCAGTGCCGTCGAGGCAGCAGCAATCTCAGAGGGCAAGTACTGAAGGAAGTGCTCCGCGTCCAGCAGAGTCAGTTCACACAAGTACTGCAAAACACATACCAAGTTTTAAAGCTTGCCTATAAAAAATTTTCTTTAATAACTTTTTTATGAAAGGCTTAATGTACAGAAATATATGGCAAATTTTAGTATTGATACTACTGACATAATTATGTAAATTTTTGAGTTGTTATAATAATTATATATAATTTTATTACACCTGTTATCATTTATCTCAGCTTGTATTCACAACATATTAAGAGTTTCAAGACTATTTACTACGTACTTGCAGAAAGTCGCCTTGTATCATTTTATATAATATATCCTTCAGCCAGTTGAGTATTACAGAATATAACTTTTTCTAATTATTGCATACAATATTTCGTTACAAGAAAACTTCAATTCTATCAGTATTCGTTTGTATGGAGAGGAAATTTTCTCCTAAGGAAAATTACAATGCAAAATTGTACCATGCTGGGTTTAGACTAACATCACTTAAACTCGCAATAATATCGGCATTAAAATAGTAAGAAAAGGTGTGAATTCCAATTACCTGAGTTAGATGCTTGAGTGTTTTGCTGGAGTTTGTCACCATGCCATACTTTGTCATGAAGCGTAGGATGGTGGGAGACGACATGTCGAATGCCAGTACTTTGAGGATCAGGTGCTCCATTCTCAGCACCTGTTTCCTGTTGTATGTGTCGTCTGTTATGTACACAAACTCTCCAACATCAGGGGGGTAGATCTCCTCAAACTTTCTGTTGGAGCAAACTTGAATTAGTAACAACAAAAAAATGGGGGATATTTAATAAATCAAATCCACTTGTTCCATCTTAAACTTTAAATTTTATAACTAAAAATTTTACTTGCCGCCTCAATTTTTGTCCTTTGAAGCAGTGTTAATCATCATATCCTGTGATATCTTAACAGGGAATAGTGATTAATGCTGCAAAAGATAATTTTTCGAGGCGACGAGTGCACAGCAATAAGAGGCGTCAGCTCATTTTTTCTCTTTCACATGAAGTATTTTGCCAAGTTCGCAATGAATAACAATGCATAAACAAAATTCATGCTCATTTACGAAAGTTAGGTCTAAAAATTTAGTGGAATGTCAAATTTGTAACGCCAATAAAAACTGAGAACAAAAAGAGACAAATTTGCTGTATTTTTAAGTACAAGACTGATCTTACACTTACACAAGTAAATTTAATGACTTGAAGAATCCAAAATAAAAGTTACTGTATGTCCGATTAGTGACTGGTAAATTAAATACATAGGCCTGTTCGTAAACCCTGCTCGGTGTACACTTTTACACTGTTTTCTTACACCAGCGCAGATGGTGGGATAGGGAGTGCAGTGCAAATGACGTCACAATTTTTGTTCGTAAACTTGCTCAGAGTACACCGAACAGGGTTTACGAACAGGCCTTATGTTTCAGTCTTGTCTTATGTTTACAAAATAATAAATAATGAACTTACGCTGCAATGAACATGGCTGCTGTACCAACAAGCTGTAACTTTCCTCGAACGACAGACATGTAGCTGAGAAAGCGGTCAATGTACGAAACAGCAAGAAACAAAGTTTCTGCCTGTAAGTTGTACTCATCAGCCACTTCCACGAGCCAGTCAACAAGTATTGATCTCATAGAGTATGTGATATCAGGCTGTTTCTTCATGTAAAGGGGCTTTGGACGGTAGCGAGCCTGAAAAAATAGCATGAACAATAAGGACTTTTTTTTTTTAAAAAAAATTGTTATTTCCCCAAATCAATTACCTCAGAATCTCTACTGTACTTGTAGATCTCAGCCTCATATTCTTCAACATTATAAAAATGATCCAAAGTAAGTTGATACTCATTTTTTTTTACAGAAATAGTTTTATCAACAGACATTGGTGATCCACAAAGACTATCCATGGACATATCAAGATCAGCTTTGAATGAAGGCCCCAAACTGTCTTCTGAATCAGGGATATGAAGGTGAGCAATATTGGTTGATATTTCAGCATCCTGTAGTTTTTCTGATGTTTTGACATGGTCAAATAATGAGCTAGTGTCGGACGACTGTAGTTTGAGTTGGCTTGATGTTTCAACCTTCTTCAAAATGCTTTGTTCTTCTTTTACTTCCAAAGTCGTAGATGATGAGCTGGTGGGTTTTTGGTCTACAAAAATACGAATCTTCTCTTTCTGCTCAGCAAGCGGGGCTACTTTCTTCTTGTTTTGTGGCAGATCTTCATGAACTGTGAACACTTTTTGCTGCAAAGGCTTGGATTCATTTTTTCTTGATTGAGCATTTTCATCCTTGGGAACTTTTGGTAGCTAAAAAAATATTGGAAAAATTAATATTAACATAAAAAAATTACCTGGCTAATTTTACTATTATTTATATTAATTGATAAAGTATGTATTATATAAGGCACAGAATAATATATGAATATGTATCAAAAATTTAATATGCATACTGTATTCAAGTATTTCAAGTGAATGACAAGGACGTGCCATATCATATAGAGTAAACACTCAATACTTTTAGTATGTACAGTAGACCTTTCTCAAGTATATAGCGGTTGGTGAAGTACATACGCAATTAACCTAGCAATCATTCTTCAAAAGCATTTATGCATACTCATTATCCTATCCATTTACAAAAACCCATGCCGGTCAATGGTCAATGTGCATTGTATGCATACGATCCGAACCGCCGCTGCGATGCCTGCGATCGAGGCTCGAGGCCGGCATAACTGCGCGGCCTAATAAAAAGTAAGGTTGAACTTGAATATAAATGAAACTGTTAAATTAAACGATTTTGAGGGAACGCATCTAAAATAATTCTTAAATTATCCATGAATACTGAAATTACCTGTTTAGCTGCCCTTGGGTGTTGGATTCTCTGCCTATTTTCATTTACGGCTCCTAAAACTGCACGTTTCGGCGGTTGGAGGACATTTGCCTTCAGAGCTCCCACATTTTCATTCCTCGGTTTTCGTGCTACTGCTCCTTCATTTTCTTGATCTTTGAAAATACCAAATGAACTCATGATTGAATTATCAAATTACAAGAAAATAAATAAAGTTCTGTGTCCCAGTCTGTATAAATTTAGTTATTATAACACACTCGCCATTCCGACAACGGCAGCCTGTCGTGACGTTTCACACCAACGGTTCTATTTCATTAAAACAGGCGCTGATAAAATGGGCCAATGAGAAGCATGAGAAAGTCATATTATTAGCTATTCTGCAATATTTTTACTTTATTTCAAACATTTTAATAATATAAACGTTATTATTGCTGTTAAAAATTAGTTTGAGTAAAATATTGTTCAATTTCATGATAAAATATTAACATATTTGTTGTAGTATTTCTTTTTGAAATTGCTACAACGTGAAACATAAAATTACTATGACGGGAAAATTACAAAACTCGATGGTCACAAGTCACAAGCCCCATGATCGATCGAGGGATATATTATAATATTATATTATAATAATATTATAATACATAAATCCATTTTATTCATTCGTGCCGATCGAGAGAGTATATATATATATATATATATATATATATATATATATATATATATATATATATATTATATATATATATATATATATATATAATATATATATATATATATAATATATTATATATATAATATATATATATATATTATATATATAATATATTATATATATTTTATAATATGCATAATAATATAATAGACTTAAACCACTTGCTTAATTCTTCTTCTTCTTCTTAATTGATTCTTTACTGAGAATAAAATAATATTAATAATATATATATATAGGTCGTCAATATTATATGACCATGCACCCAAGCACTAATAGACCACTTGCAAAACCCTGTTTTAGCAAAAAGTAAACAAACTTATAGCTCTCCATCCCATCCAGTTGATATATATATATATATATATATATATATATAAGCTAGGTCCAATGTATATAAACAAAATTTACACACACAATCAAAACAATTAACAATCGTCAACTGTGGATGGAAGAGTTTGTTTTTTTTGCTAAAACAGGGTTTTGTAACTATAGTGGTCTATTAAATAATAAATTTTGGGTGATTAATTCAATTAATGTACGCTTTTTTTGTATGATATAAAATAAATATTTTGCAAATATTATCTCCTATCCTATACAGACTGGGCCAGAAATGGTGTGTTCCAATCGTACGCTAAATTTTCGGTGGGAGGACTTTCAGCTAGAAAGTTGAAATTTGGCATATATATATGGCATGCATATATAGTTTCGTTAGTATTTTTTATGAATTTATTTTTGACTTTTTTTGTGTCGTGGTAATATAAGATGATACAATTGTTTCATATCCATTTGCTATGAGCTTGATTGAAAATATTATTCTGTATATTTAATTTGCACCAGCCGGCAAGCTTTAAAAATATAAAGCTTTGGCTGGACAATAATGTATATGATTAAAATGAAATAAAAAAAATAAAAAAAAAAAAAAAATATATATATATTTAAACCAATTAAGGGTTTTAAGTTTTTATGACATATATGTGTTAGTTTTTTTTTTAAATCACTCTTTCATGCCTTTTTTAGGGGTGGACTCATGATTTGCATTACTTCCTTATATGGGATTTCCATGTTAAATTAAGTTGATAGAAAAATCTTGTCCGATCAGTACCAAATTTTATTTTTAGAGAGTTCAAAACACGCTGAATCTAATGGTTTAATTTAAAATGTTTGGAAAACAACTCCTAACGAGATATATCTATATATCAATATACTGACCCAGAGTCTCAGAGATTTGACCCTTAATTACTACACGTTAATTACACAAGAAATAAACACCTTTGAATTTTTTAAATCGGAGTAAGTTACGGATTTAATTTTTAGGGGTTGGTATTTTCACCACTAATGATGAAATCCTTAAATGTCTCCGATTTAAAAAATTCAAAGGTGTTTTCTGAGGTAAAAAAATGAGCTCGTTTCAATGGTAAATATGTCAAAATTAGGATAAAATCATTTTTTAATGTAATAAGGATCAATATCTCGTTAGGGGTTGTTTTAATCACATTTTAAATCACACCATTAGGTTTAACGTGTTTTGAATCCCTTAGAAATAAAATTTGGTGCTGATTTGACAATTTTTTTTTATCAACTTAATTTAACATGGAAATCCCATAAGGAAGTAATGCAAATCATGAATCCACCCCTAAAAAGGCATGAATGAGTGATTAAAAAAAAAACAAAAAACTAACACATGTATAAATAACTTGAATCCCTTGGCTTTATGTATGCCAAATTGCCAAATTTCAACTTTCTAGCTGAAAGTCCTATCTCCCACCGAAAATTTAGCGTACGATCGGAACACCATTTCTGGCCCAGTCTGTATATATATATATATACTCGTATAATGGACCTTCTTGATATACTTTATATATTTAAACCACATCTGTGCAATTGGGTGATACTTTTCAGGTCATTCAAAATTTAAATCACAATTGTCCATTGTATTTTTTATCAGATTATTTTTATTCATCAAACATTTGCAATAAAAAGTTGCATACAGACTAGAACAATATACCCTTACCATACAAACCAAATAAATTTTTATTTTTTATAAAAAATATACATGGATATCTCTATTTAATATAAACACGTATTTCGTATTTTCATAATGAGCACTAGCTTCATAAAACCATGGAAGCCTGAGATTCTTAAATTAACGTCAGTTTTTCCCTGCCTATTGTATTAACAGTAAACTTATTCACACTCATAATATAAACTATTATATTATAGCTGTGTCCACAATGCACTTCTCACAAATTTGAGATTCTTTTACAGATTCAGTTTGAATATAAAGTGTATGGTGTTTTTTTTCCAGCAGTTAAACTTACTTCAATGTAGGCAATTAAAGGAGAGCTCTGCTTTTATTTATTATTAAAATTTACTGTGTAGGAAGTGAAGTAGCTGGCATTTTAGTTAATAAAAGCAACTTCAAAAAACAGTAGACAACCTAAAAAGAAAGAGATCAGAGTAGCATAATTTGGTACCCCTTATTCATTTCTGTAATAAAAACTTTCATGTAGGTTGTCCGTTGCACAACTATTTTAAAATCAATGAAGACAAATTTTTTATCTTAGAAAAACATCAAAAATTGCAAACGACTATATATAGAAAATACCAGATGTCGAAAAAGTCATTATTATATTATATAACATTTAAAATAAATAATACAGTATTTCATTTGAAAAATATTACAATATTTAACACATTCGTTTGCAATGGGCTTACGGGGTGTAATTTTTTTACTGGCTCAATCAAAAGAGGAGGTCGAAAAATATCCCTTAGATTTTTTTGCGATTTTTTTAAGCACTGCATTATACCTAGAATGGAGATTAAAAATGTCTCTTGACCTGGAGGCTCCATCCGCAACGCCTATGACGACATTACATTCTTTGGGTCAACTATATAATGTTTCTAAACAAACACGTTGCTATGGAAACAAATGATTATTTTTAATAAACAAGCAACAATGCAATAATTTTTTACAAGTGTTATATAGTTGAACCAAAGAATGTAGTGACGTCATAGGTGTTGCGGATGAAGTCTCCAGGGGGGTCTTCAAATAACACCAATTACAACAATCTTAAAATTAGGACAGTCTTAGCGTATTCTTTATTGTTGCGCTAAGACAGCCTTAGGTTAAGTTTAGGTTAAGTGGTGTTATTTGAAGACCCCCCAGGTCAAGAGACATTTTTAATCTCCATTCTAGGTATGATCGATGCAGTGCTAAAAAAAAAAAATCGCAAAAAAATCTAAGGGTTATTTTTCGACCTCCTCTTTTGATTGAGTAAGTAAAAAAATTACACCCCGTAAGCCCATTTGTTATATTTATACACGCTCATTTTATGCAGGTCTCTGTCTTCAATTTTTTATACATTTTGTTTTGATATTTTAATGCAGGCACTCTCACGATTAATTAATTATTAATTAGACATTTGTTAAGTGTAAGAATTCAATATTTGAGTCATATAAGAGACTTTTAAAACTTTCTTGAGAGTTGGAACAGCATACATGGACACAGATATTTTGCTTTTATTTATCTACCAACCGTTGCATACTTTACCACAAGACATGCACACCTCTATCCAGACACCACATCTGCTTTGTTTGGGAGGGTTTTGACAGTCTAAAGATACATCATGAACTGATCTTTTTGGTGCTTTGCGTATTTGTACACAGCTACAGTTTATCAATTAGAGCTAGCTTCCGTCCCAGCAAATCAGGCAAGGCATTAAATTCCAAATAAAATGTCTCAATTAAACTTCATATCGATCAGAGAAGTAAGACATTACATTTTTTGTTGAAATTGTGAACTGGTTTGTCTTTTTCTGAGACTATATACTATACTGACACTTCATAAAACATAATTATTATAAAGATGTTTATTAAGCAGCAAGGAAAGAAAAAAAAAAAATAATAAAAAAAATAAAGGACATTCCAAATTCAATAATGACAAAAGAAAATATATTATTTAAAGTAAAATAAAATGTAATTTAAAAATGAAAATTGGGGGATAAAACCAGCTGTGTATTATTACAACTAAAATCAATATTAAGTAAGTTGCCTTGTTATTTCAAATTAAAAAAAAAAAAATAATAACAACAAGAATCGTGGCAACAAGTCCAAATCCAACGCCAACTATCTAGGTACATAATAAAAGTTGACTCTTAACTTAGGAAAAACTTCTTCAAACAAAACCGTTGCCTTCATTATTTACACTAAAAATATTTACATATTTACTAGCTGCCATCCCCTTGGATAACAAACCGGTGTTTAACAACAACATGGAGAGGGATATACTTTTTTACAGCAATAGAAGATAGCATGATGTAATATACGGTAGCAAATCTGTCTTTTAGAGAAAATATTGGTACAAGCAAGTTTAAGCATAGACCTAAACAGCAAATTCTTTTTTTGAGTACAGTATATTTGTAAAAATCACCCAAATTGCTTTTCTTTCACTATAGTAGTTATTTTGCCATTATTTGTTTAAAAAAAGGATTGACTCTTCCAGACTCTAACGATTAGTTACAGTAGCCGTCACATTTAACTGGCTCATGGTCGTGTTTGTAACACTCTCAGTCATTGGTAGCCAGTTTGTAACGAAGGACATCACTGGCCGAGCCGAGCCAAATGACTTCCAAGCGCTTCCGACCATAAGCCAGTTAAATGTGACTATAATCATGCAATCCCAATAACATTCATTTTCTTCTTTTTAAAGTTTTTCTATTTATGTGTGTAAATTTTAATTTATTAACATTGCTGTAAAAAAAATTGTCACTATAATGAAACCCTTTCACATTTTAAAGTATATCAGTAATATCATATAATTTAACATCTACAATTATTTCATGTAACATTAATTAAAGAAAAATAAACAAACTAAAATTATAGCTAGCAGGCACTTTTTGATCAGAAAATATATTTGATTCATGGGCTATACATTTACTTAATAAAAGGCATGTAAATGGCAAGATCTGCAGAGCTAAATCAGATTTAATAAACAAAATTAAAAATCTCCTAAGAAATGGTGATTAATTAGAACTTTCCATTTCTCAAATAATTTAAGAAACTAACCAAGAAAACACTATAAAAACATGTATGTGTGCAAAGAAAAAAATAAATATATATATTATATGTATATCTCATTACAGAGATTAAAAATTGTGTATATATTATTTTATAAAATGTATAACTATCTACTGCATGGTACAGGTAAAATTAAATTAAAGTATATAATTATATAACAACACATTTTTCAATTGAAAAGTTTGTAAAGGCAAAAAGCGAATGTAATATGTTGGCAAGAATTCTATTATCTCAGTTGTTTTTACAGGCAAACATAGCTCTTGATATGACATTTTTATAAATCACTAGTAGTTACTGCAAAGGTATCGCACAATCTAACCGTATATAAAATAAACGTTTTTCGACGTAGTTATGAAGTCCATTCGCAAGACTCTGCGAGTACCTTTTTTACCAAACTCTATCAATTAATACATCAAGCTATCAATATAATAATTATATATTACAGATTTTATGGCAACAGATATAATTGAATATGGCACAATAAATTTAAAAGTCTGACTTATTCAATTACAAAAACCACAAATTGGATGAAGATGGATGACTTTAAAATTATAATTTATGAATTTAGTGAGGAAATTACAGTTAATTAGTGTCCTTGGGTTTGTCTATTTCCTTCAATCGTTTTTAAAACTTTGCTATCCTCAAATTAACCTCTTATCACTATGGCACTACAAGACATGCCAATAACACAATTTTAACTTACCATGATTATAATGTTCTCTCTTCCGTAATATTTTTATTTATTTATTTTTATTTATTTATTTTTTTTTTTTTTATTTATTTCACATTAGATATCAGTTGATACATTGTGACTACATTTTAACATTTAAAGCCTAGAGGTTTGCCTGGTTTGATTAATCTGCTTTAAATAGTATATACTCTTTTGGCAGACATGCATTATTGGATGGAGATCGTTAGCTGCAAATCCAAACAACAATTACAATAATATCAAGCTAAGCTACAATTGTACATTTTACAATTCTTAATCAACACCTAAAATAATCTCTATCATAATAAAAATTGTTATTTTCTGAATTTACAGCCAACAGTGGTATTTTTTTATTATTTGATTGACCAAATTATTTTCATATAAAAATATATATTGGGGGTATTTAATAGTTTAATGCATGTAAGCCACAATATGAGCAGAGTGTATAACAAAAATAAAGAACCTAGCTAGGTGTACCAGTACCGTTTGTTGTTTGTGAGGGCTATAATTAGTAAAGCTAATCATCAATACAGACTGCCCATGGATGCTTGACGTGGCCATACTGAATGTCAGTGAGGGTCTCGAGGATTCTCTGGTGGATGGGCATGTCGTGCTCCATGGTGGGGATCTTGAGCATTTGACCCTGGTACAAGATGGATGACACAGGGCACACCACGCAAGCAGTGCCTGCACCAAACAGCTCCAGCAGCTGCAAACACAATGAAGCATTAGCATATGATGGTTTACAATTAGGCACAGGAAAGGGAAAAGATATGGTTTAATGTTGTCAGTAAAATATTTTTCCCAACTTCTTGCAAATATTTTTAACTTACTCTGTTCTCGTTAAGTAGATTCGTGACCTCGCTCATGGTGATCTTGCGCTCCACCACCTTGAACTCATTCCACTGCAACGATAACTCGATGATGGACTGTCTCGTAATACCCGGCAGAATTAGACCATCCAGGGGAGGAGTTATCAACTCACGCTCTGTGGAAAAACAATATCCAACATTGAACAAAAAGTTGGTGCTACCGCCATTAATAAGTATGCCTTGCCAGAAATCTTATACATGGGTAATTTAGACTACTAATAGCATAATAGCTGAATAGCATATAAAATGCAGTACATATTCAGTAGGGGCAAGTTGCTGTTTTAAGTACACAATTAAGTTAAGGTAAAGATAATACGGATTAGCTGACCCAATGCTAAAAAAATCCCATTCATGAAAATTATGAAAAAAAAATAATGTTTTCCTCTACATCCCCTATCAGTAAGTAAAATATCAGATATGCAAAAACGAGCTAGTTTTCGAGTTATTAATTTTTAAAGTTGACTAATTTAGCATGGAGATAGCTCATTTTTGTACATCTGATATTTTACCTACTGATAGGGGATGTAGAGGAGAACATTTTATTTACTGTATTTATTATTATTATTTTTTTTTTTCATAATTTTCATGAATGAGATTATTTTAGCATTGGGTTAGCTGATCCGTATTATCTCTACCTTAATCTTGATGCTGAAGGAGTTGTGAGGCAAGATTTCTCAATGAGATATGATGGTCATTGCAGATCATACAAATTAATTATTGTGAGTGGACAGAGAATTTTGGCATCTCTTTCACATCCATATATGCAGTTAAAAGGCTTGGAATAAGATCATATTGAAAAATTGAAAAAAAAAAAAAAAAAAAAAAAACTAAAAAATTATTAAATTTGTTAAACTTCTTCTTTTTACTGCTTGATGGCCTTCTAAAGTTGCTACTTTGAAATTACAAAAACAATTGTTCTGTACTCATGCTCTTTAAGAAATACTGTTTGCAGATAAATATGTAAAACATCTAGAATTTTTTAATTAAAATATTTTCATTTAACCAGCAAGCTATTTGTTATTGTTTCTAAAAGATGTAGTTAAAATAAAATTTATCGTTTGAAACACAATACCAGCTATAATGTTACACGACACATTATGCTTGAGCAAGTTCTGTAAACAAAAGAGAGGAATTCAAACATAGAAGAACTATGAACGGTGAGTGTACTCAATATATGTTTTATAAATAATATTATTATAATCAAGACTAACTTGTCACAGGATGTCCCCTTTCATTGAAAAGGCAAACATAAAACCATAGACGTACAGGAGTACCTACTGTAATAAATATTGTTTGTCTTATATAATAATAATAATATGTATACATATTAATTTTACAAAACTGATTAAAAAACATGGCTTACAATAGTTACAATATACTGTAGCATCAGTTTTGAGCATTCTTGGAAATTCCACTTTTAAATGACAGTACAATTTTTTTTTACAAAAGCTAAACACAAATAAAAGTTATGACTTGCCTCCATTTTCATTGATTGTGAGCACAAAGATATTCATGGTGCCAACTTCAGTCAGCTGGTGATCATCTCCGAACAGCCACAGCACTTGCTGCAGTCCCAGACCAAGGGCCTCAGCCTGCAAGTACGAATAAACAATTACGTTAGTAACATTATTTTAGCTTTTGTAGGGTTGAGCAATGCAAATTTGATTACAGTAAAAACTCGTGATTACGCAACTTGTTGTTAGGGAAAACTCGATTTTGAGTAAAGTAGATTGCAGTCCTGTCAAAAACAATTAACATTGCATGGTATAGCAAAAACTTGATATAAGGTAATACTCGGTATAAGGTAAACCTAACTTCCTGGGTCCCTTGACTTTACGTAATAACAAGTTTTTACCGTATTTTTATTATCAATACACACCTGCACCCTGATCGTAGGGGCGTAGTTGGATCCCATCTTCCGGTCTCCACAGCCTCCCGGCCAAGACCTCGTGAACTTTGGATCAGCCAGCAATGAGACAGGCTTGAAACCTCCGGGGAAGTACGGCCCCACCGGACACAGGATCACGAACAACAGCGCATTGTCTGATGATGACACACCCAGCGTCGGCTGCACATTACACTCAAGTTAGTGAATCACACTACGATATCTGAAGACTTCTAATCAATGACAAATTGGTGCATTATACAAGTTATCTACAATCAAGGACCACCAAAAAGTCAGGCCTGTATTAAATTCTCTCATCACTCTTATCTCTAGACAGCTACTCTACGTTTAATTTGAAGTCTAGCTCAAACTAACTTGGCAGGTGCTTTGATCAGAGAAAACTCTTATTTAATGTGAAACACACAAAAAGCTAATAATCAGGGAAGAATTGACATGTCTGTTAAATACGTAAAAATATACATAAATAAGTGTTAAAAATTTAACATTATCAGAGACCGTCTTTTGTGATAAAGATACAGTGCGTACTTTCTAGGCGCAGGTCCAGGAAAAAATTTAGGGGGTTGGGGGGGTGGGGGGGGCTGCAAAATTTCGAGGGGCTGCCTAATGTTAAAAAAAATTGGAGTGGAGGAAACGCCTATATTGCCCATGTTAAATCCAAATTTTCGGCTGGATCTGCGCCTGGTACTTTCAATGTTTGGAGATAAAGAAAACAACTTCTTATCAATACTGTGATTTTACATCTGGTGGTCTCTTGAAGATCAAACAGTCTCATAGAATATTGTAAATAATGATTAGTATCTTAGGCTTTTTCACTGTTACATGGCCTTCATCGAAATTAGTTAATAATAAGCCTTTTTGCACAGCCCCATGAATATTGTTTACTACTGTATAGTAAAATAAAATTTCCTTGTATTTACAAAGCAAAAATAAAACTCTTAATTAAAGCTATTGTGACAACACAGCAAAAAATTCCAGCATTAAGGAACATTTCGAAAGGAAGACTTAAAATTATTTAGAACATGAGCACTTACGTCAATGCCAATCATGGTGGGTCGGATGTAGAGACTGGAAGACTCGGAGTGTGGCACCCACTCTTGGTCAATGCTGATCAGTCGACAGATGCACTTGGTAAGCTCATGGCCATCAAAAATAGGCAGCTCTGAACGCATTGCAGACACATTCATACGCTCCATGTTGCGGTCAGGACGGAATACACGAATACGGTCGTCACGTCCTCGGTACGCCTTCATGCCTTCAAACAGCTGGTGGGTAAAAAAAATTGTCAACAAACTTCATTGTATTTTACTATAAACTTTGGATTAAAGTAAAGTGCGCGCTAGAAAAAAAAATTGAGTTAGTATTTTCTAAAAATAGTTCAAGTAGTCCTCCATATCAAACCAAAATTCAAAAAATTCTATCTCAAATAGGTTTGCCAGAAAAAAATTCCAAAGTCAGAGTGAACGCGTCGCTTAACATGGGGCCTTACCTGACAAAAACCCTCGAATATCTCGAAAAAATACACCGTTAGGTGGTATGAAAAAAATATGGTGATGTTCTATGACCCAAGCTTTAACCAAAAACCGATTAAAAAAAATTTCTTTTAAATCCATTTTTCCGTAAAAAAATCAAGAAAATCTACCATGTTAATTCCCATAAGATTTTTTATTATTTTTTTACGGAAAAATGGATTCGAGCGAAAAAAATTTTAATCGGTTTTTGGTTAAAGCTTGGGTCATAGAACATCACTATATTTTTTTCATACCACCTAACGGTGTATTTTTTTTAGATATTCGAGGGTCTTTGTCAGGTAAGGCCCCATGTTAAGCGACGCGTTCACTATGACTTTGGAATTTTTTTCTGGCAAACCTATTTGAGATAGTATTTTTTTAATTTTGGTTTGATATGGAGGACAACTTGAACTATTTTTAGAAAATACTAACTCAACTTTTTTTTCTAGCGCGCACTTTACTTTAAATATGGGAAATACAGAAAGTATCCTTATTTTTTGTATTATTTTCATGTAACATTATTTCTGTAACTTTCACTTAAATTTTTTACAGTTACAACCAAAGTCTTCTACTCGCACAATGGTTGTAACAAACCATTGTTTATAATGTCTGTCGCATGAAGCCTCTTTTATTGTTAAACATGGGACGACGTAGTGCCTAATTTTGCCACCAAAGCAGAGAACGCATTGTTGGCATTGTTGGCGCTAGGCAACGGTGTCAACTTCATAATTAACGGTCATTTTCCATAAGTTAACATGTAAATCAACAACCGTCCCATCTTTTTCCTTTCACGCGACAGACATTATACAACAATACTTTGTTTACTAACAACGTGCAGAAGACTTTGGTTACAACAACACCAACCTTTTTGTTTTGAATCTCTATACTGTATCTGAATACACAGTATATATTTTATTTTATCTGTCTGGGGGGAAAAAACTGATAATTCAATGTAACTCTTACTTTAAATACAAGTAGGGAAAATTAAAACATTTTAAGATATCAAGATATCCATTGTTAAACAAATACTGTATTGAAAAATGTTAATTTATTTCTGCAGAATGTATGTACACAAATTTTTGATACAACTGAAAATCTTTTCTCAATAGTACTCAAAGGTCAAAAGTCAAAGTTCAATAAATTTGCTTTGCACTGTTGTGTTTTACATGATGATTCAATGAAAGGCTTTAAATATTTATTACTGTAACTATACATAGAAACATATATACAGTACAATGGTAAATAGTTTATATTACTGTACCTCTACTGCATAGTGGAAAACCTTAGCTGCTGGATGTAAGGAAA
This sequence comes from Siphlonurus alternatus, assembly GCA_949825025.1. Taxonomy (NCBI): domain Eukaryota; kingdom Metazoa; phylum Arthropoda; class Insecta; order Ephemeroptera; family Siphlonuridae; genus Siphlonurus; species Siphlonurus alternatus. The sequence continues at coordinate 35,655,233 of OX463781.1, forward strand.
TATTTTCAAATGGCACAATCCTTGGTGTTTGCCATCCCCCGAGGTTCTTGTTGAACTCAACCTTCATCATGTGGTCGGTGAAGTGTTTGCCAAATTGGAGGGAGTTCACGTCTGGTTTCGGGCTCAGCTGATCTGGCTCGGCTATCGTTACCTCCAGGTCCGAGTACTGGACAAGACATACGATTAGCAACCAGTGTGAAGACTCAACTCCAGAGGTGCAAGATTTAGTGGAAAATACGTTTAGGTGCGAATATGTCATGTAAAAAATAGGATTACAAAATTAATAAATTTTAAAGACCTTAAGGTCCAAATCTAAACCATGCTGACTTCCTTTACTTTTTTTTATTTATTCCTCGGAAAAAAATACCTGTAATAACTTATAATAAATCATAAACTAATACAATTGATTAATTATACTCTATTATAGGAATTTTTATAGGGGATATTATTACGGCCATTATTCCAACAATTATTAAATAAGAAAAGAGAAGAAGGCATCAATATTAATACGTATTGAATTCAATTGATTACCTACATGACTATTGGATAGTGGATAAATGAAAAAAAAAGGAACCAAATTAGGCTAATTTGATATTTCTCAGAGCCTGGGAACTGTTTTTAAATATTTACTGAAAGTGTAGCCACGTCCCCTGAAGGGGTTTAGTTAGGACCTATCCTTTAATTAAAGATCAAACACCTCTAGAGAGAGAAAGGTTGCATTTTCAATAAATATTTACAAATAGTTTCTAGACTTATAAAAAATATGAAAAAAAAAGTTCTAATTTTCATACTCCATTCATTTATGCAATAAAAATTCCCAAAGGTCATCAGTTGATCGGGGGTGGATATCATTGGCAAGGCAGTACATCCAGCACCTTTAACTTGAAAGAGTTAGAAAACAGCTTGCTGCTATTAAGCTGTAATGCCTTCCTGGGTGATATCATCACAAAGCATAACCATTAGTTGAAATTAATAGATTCAGAATTAAACTTATTTCCTCAGACAAATTAAGTTGCATTTCAAAGATAATTTGTTTAATAAATCTAGCATTTAATTTAAAAATTATTGCTAATCTGATGATGACACAAATGTTGCATAAGTTAGATGGAAAATAGGTCAAATAAGAGAACAAAACGTTATAAAAACTAGCTGAATGCATAAAAAAATAACATTTTCTTTAACTGCCGAAAAAAAAATACTGATAACACAAAACTAAATTTAATAATTAATAGATTAACAAAATATAAAGTGTATAGTTAAAAGTTAACATCCGTTACTGACATAACTGAGATAATTTTGGTAACATAAAAATGAATATAAAATGTTAAATATAATGTCACAAGAAAATAGGCATTATTTTTATAAATACAATGCTTTTAAAGGCCTTATGAACCTTTGCACAATAGTAAGTACACGGTAAGCTTTGCTTCAGTATGATTCGGCTGCATAAAATTTTTTGTTTCAGGAGCACAAATATCAGAGATAATAGCCAATGAAAAGGAACCTGTGACGCGCGGTGACAATATAGGGAAATCCCTGCAAAAGATAGGTTCACTCCCGCTGCAACCACGGCCACAATTTGACTTCTGGAATTCTTAAACTTTACCAGGGCAGTCTTGATAGTATTTTTCAAATAGCCTGAAAGATTTTTTTTGATGACATTCATACAAACTGAGTTATTGCGGTAGAAAGAGGAGCAAAAATGTTGTATAGGAAAACAATGGTTAATATTTTGCTTATCTTGCTACCGCAATAACTCAGTCTGTACACATGCCACCAAAAAAAATCTTTCAGTCTATTTGACAAATACTATCAAGACTGCCCTGGAAAAGTTTCAAAATTCCAGAAGTAAAATTGTGGCCGTGGTTGCAGCGGGAGTGAACCTATCTTTTGTAGGAATTCCCCTATATTGTCGCCGCTGAATGAGCGCGAGTGACGTCACAGGTTCCTTTTCATTGGCTATTATCTCTGATATTTGTGCTACTGAAAAAAAAAATATATATGCAGCTGAATCACACTGAAGCAAAGCTAACCGTGTACTTAATACTGTGAAAAGGTTCATAAGACCTTTAATATATTGTGCTGTACAAGTATAGTTGATTCCAATAAATCACATAAAAAATTAATTTATTACTTTGTTGACAGTGCTGGTAGAATAAATGAGTGGAGCATAAATCATAGCATTAATTTTTTTAAATACACAAACCTTGAATATTTGGTATGGAGGCTGAGAAACCCATCTTGCAGCATTAATATGGTATTCACAAAGACTGCTGCGAAGTATCTGAGAACACAAATTAATTTTTACAGTAACATAACATTTTAATAAGGCAGCTACAAAACTGCAAAGATTTAAAAAAATTTACTCTTCCTAGCATCTTTATTTACAAATGTATAATTATTAGTTAATAATAGTAAAGAAAAATAACAATGTTTTGCCGCATGGCTTAACACAATCATTTCATTCAGAATTGTGGTATAAATTTAACTCCCAAACCTCGTACTGTATTTTTGAAATACATAAAAAAGGGCTTTTCATGCATAAGCTGTATAAGAGTTTATAATAAATTACTATTTTCCTTTAAAATTTATCCATGAAAAAAGATTACCGTAATTTTTTTAATGTGTTGTGTCAGTGTATGATATTGACTTTTCTGGGAACTTCAAGATGTTAGGTCTGTTCGTAAATACACATTCAGAAAGAATAGATATTTATTGATAAACTTTATGTTTCATGTACAAAAGGCTCATATATAAAAATAGATTCTTTCTGATTGTGTACGGTATTTACGAACAAACCTCTATTGTTTTAATGTATAATTATTTTGATTATAGGACATTATGGAAATAAAAATTATTCAATTTGAACTTGGAAGCAAAGCATGGATTATAATTTTTGTGATGTCCCGAGGTATGCTAACTCGTCCTGAGCCTTATTTATTTTATATGACTTTTGTTTAAGGATGAATCTCAGTTGATTGAGATCTCGGGATTAACCCCCTTGAATTGAAAAAGACTTGCATGCGTGGGACTTTGAATGTGTCGTAAATAGGTAGCATACAAATTTTGCAGTGGATCTTTCAGATCAGTTTTGTGAAAATTGAGATAGAAGTTTAACATGAGGCCTTATGGACGAAAACCGGAAATGAAGCTGTTTGTGAGAAAACTGCCCCCTTGAATTTATTCAAACCATAAGTGAGTAAGTTTTGAAACATTCTCAAATATTGAAAATTTATTTCACTAGCTTCATTCTAACAGAAATATCTGTTGACTCCAAAATTGGAGTCAACGGAGTAACTGAGGTTAATCGTTAACCTCAAACTTCTGAAAATCTAAATTAAGTTCATTACGTAACAATAAATTGTCTGTTTCATATTATTATGTTAAGAAGGAACGGAATGCCTACATCACACATCAAATCCATCTTAATTCACTGAACATCACAGAAAACTGTCTGTAAAAATAAAGAACCTACATGGCAATTTTTCATTGCATATTTGGATATAGAGAACCTCGAGTTAATGTAGTGTCAATTTTCGTCAGCAATTAACGGTCGGATCAGAGTTTAATGAAGGCAATATTCACAAAATATCAAAAACAAAAGTTAGCATTTCCCTTATTCATGATTGCATGTTATTAAGTTTTAAACCCTACTCAGTATAATTACATATAATAATGTGAGCTGACGTGAGCATTCGATAATGGGCGTGCCGGGGTTAAAGTGTGATCTAATTAAAGGTTTTTGGTTAAAGAATTGAAACCATTTAAAGATTGACTGTACAGGATTATACAAGCCATTTAAATATAATTGGTTGAGCGAATTAGGATATGCACGCCATCACTAGAGCAAGTATACAATACAGTACTGAGGGACATTCACAAAGCATTTTAACCCCTACTTTAGCCCCGATTTTTAACCCTGGTGCTAAACATGGTGCTAAACTATGAGCTTAACATGGTTAGCCCCTGGTTTAGTACCATGTATAGCACCAGGGTTAAAAATCGGGGCTAAAGTGGTTTGTGAATGTCCCCCAGTATGTACCGTATAAATTTTGAAGTATTTTTTTTATTTATATTGAATTTCAATAAGACATCCATTCTCCTTATATTATAAAGACACTGTTAGCATATTATAAGAGGCAGACTATGCCTGGTGATCAATAAAGACAGATTAAAGACTGGATGTCTTGTAGGGATTGTGCCCTGGCTCTCCTGCAGCCAATGTAATTAAGTTAATGTAACCTCTTAGCAAGAACGTAGGAGGGTCAATTTGCAGCTACATTACTGTACAGTACATACAGTATGGCATACAGTACAAGCAGTAAGCACATTACATCTCATTAGTGCATGTCTAAAAAAAATTGTGGTCATCCACCACCTTAAGAGACCCACCCCCTTGAAGTTCAAAGTCTCAAAAAAATTCTAGAATCAATGTATAAGATGCAAATGAACACTTTGAGAGGTGAATTTTTATTATTTTTAATAATTATTTATAATTGATTTATTTGGTTGATTTTTCACTAAAGAGTTGGTATTACGAACACATGTCCTGCACACTAGCGCCAGCTGGCGGAGGCAGCCAGAACACATGTTCCCCCACCCTAGCGCCAATTTGGCCAGTTGGCGGGGGCAGCCAGAGCAGCCTCGGAAATTGAAGAAGTGAAGACACATTTTTTTTTTTATATCAACCAAATTTAACAATATATAAATAATTAGAAAAAAGATAAAAACTCCCTCCCAAAGCATTCACATGCATCTTATATTGAAACTAGAATTTTTTTGAAACTTTGAACTCCAATTTTTTATGGTTTCTATCCCATGCATTTATAAAGTTTTCCGGCCATAAATTATATCGGGTGCTGCAACAGCTTGTTGGTCAGCTCCAAGTTCTGCTGAGTCCATGAACGTGCTCGCCGCGCCGCTTGGAGCCTTCTCGCTCATACTTCGCTCGAACGGCCCAAGCGGGCGGCTGCGCGCGCTCCAAAAAGGATATTTATGTGGAAGTAGCGGCCAGGCGCCTGTCCCGAGGCACGGCCACGCTCTGAGGCGACACGCGTCTTTTTAAAGTCGAATGTTATATAATTTTTATGCATGATCGCCGCCGCATTGTAGTCACGGCTCCTCTGCAGTTGTCCAAAACACGTACATGACTCTGACGTCAGCGTTTCATCGGTTAGGGGAGCGTGGGCCATGTGTCGGCCCACCATGCAGACTTTGTGGCATCATACTGCAGTGGTCTAGCTAGCTAGCTGCATGGTTGCATGCTGTAACACTGCTCTACATGCATCCCCACTCAGCTCTGCTCCCCCATGTGACTGCAACTGCACTATGAAGGAACTCCATAGTTCGCGTTTTCCCATATACTAGCTTACGCTGGAAGAAACAACAGACTGTTCATTCTACCCCTGCAACGTATCAATTGTCACACGTTATAACGCCTCTCTACCATACCAAGCACCCCCCGGTGTACACGTTGACCCGCCACTATAAGTTGCTCGCGAACAGAAAGAAGTCTTCTAGGTAAAAAAAAAAAACTTGATAAAGTGTACAGTCGTCGCCTCGGAAAATTTCCCTTTGCAGCCTTGTTAATCACCGTGCCCCATAAGAATAACACAGGGCAAGGTGAATGACTTCTATTGTAATTTTTCTTTCAAAATGATACGTAAAAGTGATAGCGATTAAATATAATTAATAAATTAATATATATTTTTTTAATACTATTGAAAAAAAATCACTTATCACTTAAATCTATTTTCTCGGCGTATATTTTTACATGTCAGAGCACGTGCTGTAATGTTGTAAAATATAATAGTAATCGCGTCGTAATCCGGTCGTATTATTATATAGTCAAAACGTAAAATTAATGCAACATAATAATGTTGTGGAAATAGCGGCCAGGCGCCTGTCCCGAGGCACGGCCATGCTCTGAGGCGACAAAAGTCTTTTTAAAGTCGATTGTTATATAATTTTTATGCATGATCACCAAGCATCTCTGAAAAATGCAAAATAAAAAAAAAAAAATAGAAGCGCGGGAAGTAAATAGATAGATTGCGATTTACGCTCTTTAATATGTGAATTTGATATAATTAATATAAGAAAGAATTATTGCTAATAATCAAATAATTTTACTCATATAATCGGAAGAAACCGGGAAAGCGAAACGTGGAAGGGGCGGGAAGGGGGGACCCCGAAATTGAAGAAGTGAAAACACATATTTTTTTTATATATGAACCAATTTTAACAATACATAAATAATTAAAAAAAGATAAAAAATTCCCTTCCAAAGCATTCACATATGCATCTTATATTGAAACTAGAATTTTTTTGAGACTTTGAACACCAATTTTTTATATGGTTTCTATCCCATAGTCTCCCATAATTATATCGGCTGCTGCAACAGCTTGTTGGACAGTTTGTTGGTCAGCTCCAAATTCTGCGTCCATATGGACGTGCTCGCGCCGCGGCCGCTTGGAGCCTGGTCGCTCATACGTACTGCGCTCGCACGGCCCAAGCAGGCGGCTACGCGCGTCCCAAAAAGGATATAATTATACAGCGGCCAGGCGCCTGTCCCGAGGCACGGCCACGCTCTGAGGCGACAAGCGTCTTTTTAAAGTCGAATGTTATCTAATTTTTATGCATGATCACCATACATCTCTGAAAAGTGCAAAAAAAAAAAAGAAACAAAAATAGAGGAGCGTGAAGTAAAAAGATTGCGATTCACGCTCTATAATGTGAATTTGATATAATTAATACAATAAATAATTATTGCTAATAATCAAATAATTTTATTCATTATAAATTATAAAAATATTATAATAATATAATATAGTAACATTATTATAAATCACAAACCCGAATACAAAGAGAAATATTAACACCACGAGATTAGGCAACTTTTTCAGATTCAAAGTAAGGCGAGTTGCCTAAACAAAAATTAATTAATTATTTACTTTATTTAATTATCAAATTGAATTCCTGTAAGTAATAAAAAAATGACCTTCTACAAAATTTTAAAAAGCGACGTGAACGCAAAAATCTTAAATATTTTCTCAAAGTTACAGCAAAATGTAATGGCAAAAGCATGCTTATAGAGATACGACATTTTTTTTGTGGATGATGGCTACTGCACGTAAACAAGCGCGGTTGTCAAGTGCACTAGCTGTCACTGACAACAACACGACAACAGTGAATGAGGCAGAGAGAAACCAAAAATTGACAACATTGCCGTTTTCCCCTATCTTTGCAAACCATGTGTTAAAACACATGGCCCACCCACCATGCAGACATTGTGGCGTCATACTGCAGTGGTCTATAGGTAGCTGCAAGCCATGCTGTGAGCTTGTGAACCACGGTGGCAGGGAGCCCTGTAAAGTCTCCTTTGAAGCTTTCATGGCCATGAAGAAGCTGTGATGTTGCATGCTGTAACGTGTGACTCCCCCCCCCCCTTCCCCCAAAGATGCGATTTAAAATTTCCTGCCACTCAAATAATATGTATTATAAAATTTATAAATCACTGGCTGCTCTATAAGAAGGCATTGTATAAAGTGTAAATAATACGGTCCGGCATCTCTGAAATGTAAAATAAAAAATAAATTTAAAAAAAAAATAGAAGAGCGTAAAGTAAAAAAAAATTGCGATTTACGCTCGTCAATGTGAATTTGATATAATTAATATATAAAAAATTATTATTGCTAATATATAAAAATAATCAAATAATTTTACTCATTATAAATATTATTATAATAACATAAAGAGAAATATTAACGCCACAAGGATAGGCAACTTGTTCAGCTTCAAAGTATGGCGAGTTGCCTAAACAACAAATTCTTGAACTATTATAAGTTCCAAAAATAAAATGCATGGCGATTGTTTAAGCAGTTCATAATAAAGGTGAAATATATTGTTATATTATGTTGTATATTAATTATTATAAACATTTCATGCTTGTATGTTATATATTGTGTATAACCTTGGTTGATTTGTAAATTAGGTGACCAATAAAAAAAAATATATAATTATTTATTTAAACACTCGCGTTCAAAAATATATTACATTTTTTAATTAATTTTTATAACTTATGCATATTACTAAATACTACATATAAATTATAAAATTTGATACTATATGCATTGCATTGAATAAAATTAAATATATTAAAATAATGCATCGCATGATCATTTCCATCCTAAGATTCTTTCTTTTTGTTGTGGAGATTTAAATGCATGAACAAATTATTCCACATGTGAGAGAGTACTAACGCTGCATAATGTCTCAAAATCCAGTGAGTAACATCAAAAGGAACTTTTGAAAACAAGATATTTTCGCTTGCAATAAAATTAAATATTTTTTTAAAGAAAAAGTGACGTGACGTAAAAAAAAAGCATGCAGAAATATATAATAACTTAATTATTCATATAAAAAAAAATCGGATCGTCTGCAAAAGGCAACCTAGCTGGTATAGTATGAGTTAAAGCATTGGCACGATACATATTAAAAAAAAAAAATACATGAAAAACTGATGCAGTTCGTCTTTCCCGGGTCTCCCCCATGAAAAAAAGATACTCCTTTTGGTCTCCCCACACATGCCACCACCGTCGTCGGAGTTGCAGCTGCAGAGGAGGTGTGGCACCTCCTGCTGGAATTCGTCACTTCGTGCCGTAAGGGCTGCCGCACACAGGATCGCATGATTTCGCAGCGTATGATAAGAAAATTAAGAACCTATGTGATCACACGTATACGCGCACACTAATTTCATATCGCATCGCATGCACTCGTAGGTTCTTCATTTATTAAAACCGTTTCTAAATTTATACTATTATATGCATATTATATGTATATATACGATGCGATGCAAAGGCGGCGATGTTTATATATTTATGCAAAAATTGCAATGACTACTTCTATTATATAATTTTTTTTAAAACGTAACGTATACGTGGAAAGAAAAAGTGACAGTGATAATATATAAATATTTTATAAATATTATTGAAAAATATCACTTATATACAGTATCACTTAAATCGAGCTTCTCGAAGTATATTTTCACATGTATATAAAAGCGCGCGCTGTAATGTTGTCATAATCGTGTCTTAATTCGGTCGTATAGTGAAAAAGTAAAAATAATGCGGCATGCATGCAAGTGTACGCGCATGGAAAAAAATGTGACAGCAATATAATATAATAATATACCCTTTTTTTAATATCGAAAAAAAATCATCACTTAATTAAATCGAGCTTTTTCGAAGATTAAATGCATGAAAGTATATACTACATGAAAAGAGGGAGCGCTGTGTAAAAATTATAAAATAGTGATCGCGTCGTAGGAAAAGGTAAAAATAATGCGGCATGTATGCAAGTGAGTTTTAATTTATGCTTGCATACCTGTATTGTGATTGTTTTATAAATTTAATATAATATATAATATACATGATAATAATAATATATAAACTTTATTTTCCTAAAAGCTAAAGTCGCATGAATATTACTTGTATGTATGGAACCAGTCTTAAAATCCATTACAATTGTAACATCCAGGAACAATGGGGGAAAAAAAAAAAAATAGACTTATTATATAAAATGTAACCAATAAATTACTTTCGTATGTATAATAATATATTCATTATATATTATATTATATACAATAATTATACGATATGGAATACTTAATATTTTAAAGTGTCGTACATAATAATGGTATCGATGGCATGCAATCCAATAATTCAGACGTAATTAAGGCGATTATATGATCGTCATGATTCAGTGCAAAAATTATAATTTTTTTCTATCGCTCACTAAACGAAAATCGCACGTGAAAGAAATTAATAAAAACACACACGTACGATACACAGCGACGAATAAATTTTTTATTTTTTAATATTGAAAATAAAATATCACTTACTTTCATTAAATGATTGGAGATAGCGAAATACCATCGCAGCATTCGCAGGACGTGTACCTTCCTCCGGCCGCAGGGGTCCCAGCGCGGGTGGCACCCGTTATTTACGTTAACAGTAACTACATAATGCATCTTACTCGTGAGCTGCAGTGCAAAAGAGTGAACCGCATCCTCGACCTACCTCAATCTCAAAAAATAAACCAGTGCTACCAACATAGCAAAAATTGAACTAAACTTGGAACAAACACTCGTGCAAGCCTAGCGGAACAAATTTTTAAATACCAACATGAATAAATATCTCTAACAATATTGAATACAATACAAACATGTCTCATGCCGTTAAACTTCACGTATTGCATATTAATACATGGAAAATAAACAGCGCAATATATATTTTTTAGTGAGCAATAACGAAGCTTATATTATATACCTTATCCTGGTTGTCGAAATTACATTTTCATAACATTCGAAGGGAAGAAAATATAGTGCAATTCACACAATACGGTTTGCAACAATTGCAACACTGTTTTTCATCTGTAGAGCTAGTGGCGAATAGAAATGTCGGACTGACAGAGCGTCGAAAAACCTTGTTTTGTTTCATTAATTTAACACCGTAATAATACACTCACATGGTTTGTACCGCAATATATGAGTCCCTCTATATTTCAAAATGCAAAATCGATGAGAAATATAAATGCCAAAGCAGTTTTGGTAAGCCATCGAAGTTGCTTTAGAGGGTCTCTTAATAAGTGGTAAAACCAAAATTGTATGTGCCATGTACAGCTGTACTGAAATCTGCAAGATTTGTAACATATGTTAACATCAGTTACATACTACGCCATTGGGCTATTTTAATTAACCCTCCAAAAATAAAACATGCCATTGGTTGTTACTGGAGGTGTGTCCAATCAGGCTACTATTCAAGGAAGTCTGCTGCTCAAGGTCAGTTTTATTTAGCACAAAATAGTCAGGAAGGAATTCTAAATAAAGCATTTGCGAAATGGCGTAGTAACTAAAATGCAAATTCTCGATTTGCTATTTTCTTGATTCATTAATTATTTAGATTCTTACCTTACTCTGCAAAAAGAGTCTACGAAGGCTCATCTGCGCAACAAGTACCATAACGAGGAACCCGACGTGCAAACACACTTGCAAATTCTCAAAAGTCTCAAAACTAGATTTCAGCTGGTTTGCAGGTTTGCCTTCCAGATGGCAGCGGTGGCCTTCTTGGCAACATTTGTCCATGAACATTTTTACTTTGATCAGATTAGTTGACACTGTTTACAGAATATTATAAAAACAATAAAAAGAATTATGCAACTCAAGTATTTCAACCCGTTATCAACCTGCTGAATGAAATTATTACGCAAATTGTTTACATTGGAAATCGCGCGTACCGTGCGTTTTGTCGTATTTTGCATCACTTTTGTCTTGTTAGTAGCGCGAAAAATATAAATTAAAAATATATTATACTGCAAATCAATTTTTAAGAGAGAATTGGATATGTTTCTTTTATTTTTCTTTTGGCACTTTTATGTAGTGAAACCAGTGAAGTTAGTGAACTTGCTGAATATTATGTCACACCACGAATAAAGTCACATACTATAGCTAAAGTTGTATGATTATGATCATATACACGTAATTTTTAAATTAAATTTACAAAATCGGGTGACACGTACTAAACTAAAATGTGTGCTATAGCTGCGCAATTAATATATAATATGATGCTATATCAGACTGATCAGACACGCAGTGCATGATAGTGCATCGTCTCGGCAAGCTAGAAAATCTATAATCATATGGAACCTCTTATTACCAAGTATAATTGTCACCCTCAAAATGTGAGAGGTATTCTCAGCAAGTCATTGGTAAAGTATCCTATGTATACAGTGTAAAAGAATTTTTGGATTTACCAATTGGAAATTTAATCAAATTGGTTGAGGTAGACAAGAATAATGTATAATGATTCTTTTTAAGTGTTTTTGTGTTTGTTTTTATTATGTTATTATGACTATTGGACATAATCTACATTATGCTGTATTTTTTTTTTGAAAAAAAGATGCTGTGTAATCAAAAGGTTGAATAAATCTATATTCTATTCTATTCTATTCTATTCTATTCTATTCTATTCTATTCTATTCTATTCTATTCTATTCTATTCTATTCTATTCTATTCTATTCTATTCTATTCTATTCTATTCTATTCTATTCTATTCTATTCTATTCTATTCTATTCTATTGAACACTTTGTCCCAAAAACATATTTGTTTTCGCAACGCACATGCATGACATGCATGCATGTGTAGTTTCTTAATTAGTAATCGTGAATAATAAAAAATATATATAGCTTAATTTTTATAATTATAATATATATCGCAAACTTCAAAAGGATTTTAGCACTTCTTTTTTTATATAACATTTTGCACAGGGGATATAATTGCAAAAACTTTTGCATATAATTTTTATTTTATTTCTAAATGTTATTTTGTTAAATCCAATAAATTAATAATTAATTAACTAAATAAAATGTTTCACATTATGTATACCCTAGCTGTATTATTAATGCATGCATTTGCGATGTATTATGCACAATTAAGCTAGTGCATTAAAGTTATAAAGAAAAGACATTAAAATTGTGTTAGATAATTATATGTTATTATTATACAGCTTAAATAGCATATATATATGCATCAATATTATTTAAAAATGTAAAATTATAAAATAATATATTAATGAAATAATTTATTAATTCAATATAATCTCATTTTATTGTATATATAAATAATGGACATTCGAGGGCTTTTAAAATAATATAAAATATATATAACTTCACATATATATATTATATATTATGATGCAATTTAAAATAAATAAAAGTTGCACATTTGACATATTGTACACATATTATGCTCGTCGACTCCATGCAGTGATATTAATTATATTATTGCGCATTATTTGATCGTTGTGCAACGTACGTATATAAAATATATATAATCTTATAATATATATAATACAGAGTATATAAGCCTAATAAATGAATGATCAATGAAGTATATTATCTATATAATGTGAATAAATAAAAATAAACAAACAAATCAAATACATTATTATAGTTATTAAAAAAAAAAGTTGCATGATCAAATGGTAACATATACATATAATTGCAATGTATGATAAATATTTTTAAATTGGGTAAAATAGGGAGGGCTGTGCGCTGCATAAAGTGTGCTTGTCTCTAAATACTTAAAAACTGAATTACAAGTCATCACTATTACAGTATTAATTGTTCTTACTTCTTACAAACTATAATATAAAATTTATAATACTTATATATATATATATATATATATATATATATATATATATATATATATATATATATATATATATATATATATATATTATAGTCAAATAATTATTGCATTATTAAATCACGAAATGAATGCAGAATTTTGCAAAATTAAGGATTATAATTATAAATATATAATATTATTTCATATAATTTTAACACGTAATTAAGTAAATTAAGAGGAAATGGGTGGAGTTGCAGCTCCTCCATCATAAATTTTTATCTTTAATTTATTTCTCCATTTTTTTAAATAATTTGTTTGCTAAAAAAATACATATTATAACATATTACATAATAATACAATACCCCAAGAGTCTGGGTTTACTGTATATTTTTGTGTAATATATATCTGTTTTATGAATAACAAAAATTTTAAAAGTAATTAAGGCATGATGCCACATTTTACCAATGCACGGAATTAATTTCTCTTTTTTTTAAAGTATATTAATTTATATTAATTATATCTTATTTACATCAATTATATTATTAGTTATTACTGTATAATTTAGATATACATTAGCACATATATCGTACATGTATGACACTTGTTTTTATTGTGTATATATATAATATACCTTTTATAATAAAAATGTAAAGTATAACTGTAAAAATTTTAAACAAATATTTTTATCACATAATTATATAATCATACATTTATAAGCTATAATTATGATAATTTGATACGTATATGCAAATTAATTAATATATATCAATTATTAAATATAACGGCTATAAAGCTTGTATATATATTTATATGCATTGAGTCGATCACAATTTTAATATCATACGTATTTCTATACCCAATCAAAGATTATTTATGTTGTCCCGGTTTGCACCTCCTTGAAAAGTCCTCGATCAACTCGCGGGTTCAGTTGGAGAGAACGAGCAAAGGGCTGTCGGTGGCAGCGGAGTGACGCTGCACAAAGCGGTGAGCACGCGCCTTGACCCGCTCTAGCCAGGAGGCAGGCGCTCGGGTGGCGCGGTCTATGCGGCGGTGCAGCAGCCAGTTATGGAAAGCTCGCTGTCCTGGCAAACGCACAAGTACGCAGAAAGTAAATCTATGAACATGAAATAAAATACGTCTCCACCACGGGATTACAACTGTTAATCGTGAAATTGGAATAGATAAGACCCAGAATAAATAATTTACCGATGCTTCAAAACTGTTCTCCGGAACATAATAACTTATTCCTTCAACCACGCACCTTGACATGTGTTCCCATTCAGGAGTAGCATCTCTAAGGTTTGGTTTTGCCCAATAATTCATTAAATCATAACTCATTCTACGACATTCATGAAGACCACCAATACAAAAATTAAATCGATCTTCAATACCTAATAAATATCCTAATCCAGCCCATAAATGTACGAATCCATCTAATTCTTTTTCAGTTGCATTATAAGCGCCAAATTTTTTTGGAAATAATACCATAAGTCCTATAAATCCAAACTGTGTTATCGACATGTCCAGCTGATTAACATACAAATTGTTGCTGACTGATTTGTATGGACACTGTCCAGCTAGCGGTGCTGGAACACCGTTGATACAATCTTCGTGTATGTTGGACAAAAACGGGCAGCAGATTTCATCGGGATTCAGTTTGATTTGACGTGCAACTTGTTCTGGGTCTTGGCTGTTCATGCGTTCCTTGACGCTACGATGCAAAGTGCGCACGGCGGACATGTTCCTCCCCGCGGGGCTCTTGGGGTCCCAAACATCTTCACGATACCACGAGCGCACCCGGACAACCGTGGACAAGTACCGTTGAAAAGCGGTGAAAGGAGAACTGGACTTGTTGGTAAAAATTAAAGGATCAAGACCTCCTTTAAATGAAAATAAAATCATTAACGATAACATTTCAGCATAAGCTAAACCAAAGAAGTATTTCATTGCAAAACTTCGTCCCAATTTAAATTTTTCCATATCCAACCATGCAGGAGGGTTGAAATCCGACATATTACTGGGATCTGCAGGTACGTTTATTCCTTCAATCAAATGTTGTAAAGAAACAGGTGCTTCAGACATGTTTCTTTCTGTTGAAGAATTTTCATCTATTATTATAAATTCAGATTTAGGAGTATATTTTTGTAAATACTGATATTCAAATTCTGGAGTAATTTTGACTGTAGAAAAATATTTGTTATTGCTATGGTTGTCATTTTGTATAACTTTTTGATACCCAGCATCACTAAATCTATGTCTTGTTGTTTCTTGAGGCACAATGTTTCCTTTTTCTGGCAATCTATTTGTATCAGACATTACAGGACAATGTCCGCTTTCTCCGTTGTGATGTTTTATTATGGAGTCATTCTCGGACACCTCGCTTTCTGTGTCCGGAGATTCAGAGTCGCTCCCGGACAACCCAGCTGATGAACAGTGTCCGCTTTCTTCGTTGTGATGTTTTATTATGGAGTCATTCTCGGAAACCTCACTTTCTGTGTCCGGAGATTCAGAGTCGCTCCTGGACAAACCAGCTGATGGACAGTGTCCGGATTCTCCGTTGCGAAGTTTCATGGAGTCTCCTATGTCTGACTCACTGTCGGACGTGGCAGCAGCTCGTCCAGTCTCACTGACGTGGTGCCCCGCTGTCTCGGGCTGGTGGGAGATCTCTTCCCTCATGGTCAGTCACTGCTGAGCTCCAATCTGCAAGTAAACATAAAAAATATTAGTTGGTAACAAGCTCATTGCGCATTTTATATTATATATATATATATATATTTATATATAATATATATATATTTATATATAATATATATATATATATATATATATATATATATATATATATATATATATATATATATATATATATATATATATATATATATATATATATATATTCGGCGATGCATGAGAGACGCTATAGAGATAATGATAAATGCCAATCGTTTTAAAGCAAGATACGTCATGACAAACCGCAGTTGCTTGCATCGTGTTGTTATTGATAGGAATATAATTTTATAATACGCGTATACGCGTAATATAAATTTATTTTAAAAATTCAATATTTTTGTTTACTGTCAATTTGGAGTTATTCAGCAGAAGATATCGAGGAGAGGTGTCCAAATTATAATTTATAATCCAATATAAATTTGAATCTGCATGGATCTGTGCTTGCATACAGATTAAACTGCACCAGTATAATGTATATAAATAATATGTATTTATATGTGTACTGTGTATAAATTTCATATTTATAATTATTACAGTTCTCTTTCAATTCGTTGTAAACTGTCGGGCCCGAAAAAAATGAAGCAATTAATTTTCAAGTGAATTGCTTTTTATTGCTTTTAAATTCTTTATAGTAAAAAGCTTTCTGTAATATATCTGATTTAATTACAAAGTTATATAATTATTGTTACAAAACTGCTTTTTGTTTCCAGCATTACGAATTTGATTGTAAAGCCTTATACGAATTAAGTGGCTAGCCTGTTAGTCACGTCGTGTAGCGGCGGAGATCAGCACGAGGTTATCAACTTCAGCATGATGAACTACAACTTGCATGCCACCGACCTCTCTGTTTCCAAGCTATACATGCAAAGTTTTAAAGTAGATAAGGACTATTATATAAGAATATATAGTAATAAAATTTCTATATTTAACGTTGACATTTCCGACAACTTCCAGCCATGTGTTTGAGTGTAAAATATATATATATATATATATAAGTATAATTTAATAATATCTCATTTCAACTTTTCCTCAAAATATATTATGCATGTGCGCACAACGCATGGCAGCAAGTTTTTAAAATTAAAATGAACCATCCATGAACAACCGAAGTAATAATACTATATAATATATATATATATATATATATATAGTCCTCATCGGGTTTTGCTTACTTCGATTTGCACAAAACAATTAAAGTATTTTACTTATTTATATATATTTTTTTCAGTTTTGGTCCGAATTCGGTATAAAGTTTAATTATTAAGTGATTTTAAATGCATGTAATTCCATTATAATTTTTTACACTCATTTTTTTTCTTTTCCCTCTTCTCAATGACACTGTAATTATACGACGCTCACGTGCATGAACTTGACATATGTGATCCTGCTGATGACTGTGGTGCAACTCTCTATTACCACGTGCTCGCGTAACTACACTGTAACAAACATAAGATTCCCGATGGAAGGCCATGAACGTTTTTGGAATTCAATGCTTCACAATTCGTCGTGTTAACATGTAAATAAATGCAGTAAAATAAAAGCACATTGGTAGCGATATTGTAAAAGAGCACAATACATGTCCACTTAAAAAAAAAACTTAATTGCGTAATGTTGAAAAATCCTTTATGATCTGATTTTAATAAGCATGTGTCATTTTCCTATTTTGCTTCCAGTAAACATGCACCTATTTCACGGTACCTTATAAAATCTTATAATAGCAATTTATATGCTGAATGCAACACGTTTTGAACCTATAATTATAATTATGGTTGTTTCCAGCATGCGCACGTTATACTAATAGAACTGTTTTGTAAAACTTGATTTCTTCAAGGCAAAAACACACATCATATATTTATAAGCATATTTATCTATTTATTTATAGCTATATTCTATTATGGAGAATAATTACACATGATACATGCTATATTGCATGTATCATGTGTATATATATACGTATATGTGTTATACGTATATATTAAAAAAGGTGCGCAATTGTGTTGCATCGTAAAATATAATTATTATTGTCGTTCATATCGCCTCTGGAAATATGAAAACTAAATAAAAAAATATATATTTATCTGGATTTAATATTGCTGTATTAATTGAATTTACTAAAATTCTAGATTTGTTTTTGTTTTCATATTTTTTTTCAGCTATGAGATTACCATTACCATATGATTATTATATTCATATAATTTAATTTGTTAAGTGGTACGTATTATGTTGTACTTGAACAGGCCCGGTATCGAGGTGTATTTATTAAATTTTAAATGCTTTACACAAGAAAATCGAATAATTATGAATCAAATGATCATTATTCTGAAATTTTTGGTATATAATTCAAATTCAAATTATTATTTATTTAATATAATAGACGATTAAAGGTGGATTTTCATGGGCGGCAACGGCGACGCGGCGCGATTTTAACTTAAAAGCTGTGAAATCCTATGCGGCGGCGAATTCGCAGGTAATCGCGTTAATTACGATGCTCTTTTTCTTTTAATCGCCCAATATGGCCGCCAATGGATGTTACAGCAAGTGCGCATTATTCGCGTCGCGTCGCATGGTAAAAATCGCCATGTGACTCCACCTTTAGTCGATTTGCGACTTCAGCGAATAATTAACATGCAAAATCAATATCAAAACATTTAAAGCTTCTATATACTGTATATTGGCTTCATATACGTTAAGTTTTGGAATTGGAAATTGACAAAAATAAAATAAAAGTTTTGAGATAGCACGAAAATTTATGAGGATAAAAGTCAAAGTGTCATGTATAATAATGTACGATTTTTGTTATTGCAGCATTGATGTAATATGCATACAATTTTATTACAGATTTTTTTACACTATTTCTTTATCTGTTCAGGATATATAATATATTATATTATATCACCTCGAAAACGCATGAACTTTAATTGCTACAGCTTATATATGCCTGAATTACTGTAACTGCAGCTCCAAGAGACAATTTACAACATGCAAAATCGCAATTTTTAATAAAGATAAGAAGATCACCCAGCAGTATAGCTATTCCAAAATTTCAAACTCACAACACCTCCACATAGACTGCGTGACAACGCCTTCAATAAGCAGAGTGTAGATTAAATTTCATAATTTTCCGAGGTGTATATATAAATTATTTCTAATCCACCACATTGCTAGTGTTTGACAGCGAAGTCACTGACCTACCTTCTAGATTTAGTTACGTGGTGGACTACCTGCTTGATAAGTTGCAGTGAAGTGCAGCAGCATGCGACTGAGGCTTATTGTGCTTGCATCTGAGTGCATCAGATGCATGTGATCGGGAGGGGCGGGACTCCGGGGGCATCGCTCTACCCCTGCAGCGGTTGTTGGGATGCAATTACAACAGAGATAAAGTATAAACAAAATCCGGTACGTACAAAGAAATTGCTGCATTTTCGTTTTAATATTTTCTCTAACTGCTAACGTGCTTATAGATTATTTTTCTTCAACTTGAACGTTGATACTGACAGCACACAATTTTAGTATTTTTCATGTCCATATTATGTTAAAAAATATTTATACTTTAAAGATTTTTTAATAATTTTGACTTTTTTTAATTTAATTTAGATTCAGAGCAAATTAATATACTGATCAATGAGATTTCACTGATTTTAATCATATTGTGGTAAAATGCCACTATTTTTTTTCTTTTTTCTAAATAATTGAAAGTACTTTTTTCCTTTCAATTCATTATTTTTTTCTGCAGTTTTTAAGAGACAAAATATTATTCCATGATTATATATTATAAATTAATAAAATATAAACAATCAATAAAATATAATATTATATATTTGATGTTTTTTAAGTACACTTCTTGTGTGATAATTACACAATCTTAAAAAACTGTAACTTTTTATTCTAGATATTATATGTATAATCAATAATATCAGTGTTGTATATTAGATTAACATAATAATACTGCATGGATTCCCTCTATCTTAAATTATATTACGATATGCTATAAATTTAAAGTGATTCAAAATTATTAATAAATATTTATAACTATTTAAATTTTACGAGTATTATACCTAATGTAACCTAACACTGCTTACGAAATCTGCGGTATCTTTTAAAACTTATACATGTCAGTTTTCAGGTAAATAAAATATATGGTTATATACATTTGGTAACATTTGTGACGTACGTAGTGACAAAAGCTCCTATGTATTATATATATATATATATATATATATATATATATATATATATATATATATATATATATATATATATATATATATATATATATATATATATATATAAACACAGTTGGCTCATTTTTGGCTGTGTTAATCCTAAAAGCTTGTATAATAAAATACAAAATTATTAATAATAACAATGAAAGTGATTACGTTGCAACAGTTTATGTATTTTTTTTTGTTCTATTTAAAACAGGTATTTATTTTTTAAATTTTAAAATGCAGTGAACCATACAATTAATATATAGTAATTCTATGTTACTTTTTCTTATTATTATTATTGATAGAAGGTCATCATGTTCATATTATATAAACTAATGAAGCTTACCTTGAAATGTTACGTAACATATGTTGGACGCAACCTTCTTTGCTTCAAAGTATAGATGGTTGCCTATATCTAGGCGACTATTTGATAATCTGCTGCATTCATCAGTCGACAGTTCATCTTTTTCCATGCACTCAATATAGCAGCTGAGCAGCAGGTGATTGACGGTGCTGTGTGTTTCTTGGCTCAGTCATAGTCTATTTTAAGCTCCAACTTTGTGCAAAAACATCAACGTTGTCGGTATTTCCATTTCGACGTTCAACACAAAGCTATATTCACACAGCAGTAGGTCAAAACAACTCGATAACACGCGATTGCGCATGTCACATGAAAACACAGCTGGTTTATTTAGGTACGATTTCAAACTTGCATTTAAACAGTGTAACTGTAAAAAAGTTTTTTTGTTTTTTTTTTTACATTGATTTCTAAAAATTGGTAACAATATTATAATTATTATATTTATTTTACACTATAATATGCAGGAATTGTTTTTCTGTACAATTAATGCACTTATTTTTTGCAATAATGAATCATTTATAATCTATGTTATATATATATTGCTTCTCAAATTAAGCAAAGTTACACATTAAAATTGTCTTGTAATGGGAGAATGCATGGATTAATTGTTTTTACATAATATTGCGCTACTATTTAGCGCAGCTAGCGCTATAGAGGCAATTTAATTTTTGTAGCTATATATATATATATATATATATATATATATATATATATATATATATATATATATATATATATATATATATATATATATATACATATATGTATATATATATATATATATATATATATATATATATATATATATATATATATATATATATATATATATATATATATATATATATATATATATACATATATGTATATATATATATATATATATATATATATATATATATATATATATATATATATATATACATATATGTATATATATATATATATATATATATATATATATATATATATATATATATATATATATATATATATATATATATATATATATATATATATATATATATATATATATTATATAGGCAACTTTTGTTTCTTCCGAGTACAGTTAGTTGCCTATGATCAAGGAGGACACACATCACAGACATTAATTAAACTGAAGGAAGTATCATCAGAGGGAACTCTGAAGTATCGTATATAACATATATAGTTCATAATTAAAACAATAATTATACTTCCAAATGTTATAATTATTTAAATAATAATTTTAGTGGAAAATTCTAAATTTCTTCTAATTGTCTTCTAAATTTATGAAAGAATTTATTGTTAAAAAATAAATAAGATAAAATTTTTAAATTAATTCTCCAATCTGATAGATTTCAATTAGGTGTAATTAAAAATGAGAAATTTTCAAACGCGATCGACGTATATATTATAGCTAGATTAAACAAAAATATATTTGTATTTTTCTCGATCAATTTAAATTAAAGCATACACGTACGTACCCATGTGTGCAATGTCACCTTATATTATTATCAGAATATATTATAATAATTATATATTTATTAAGTAGCATATTAATATAGACATATAGGTATATATTATATTATATATGGTGTAACAAAAAAGTTATATTCTAAATATATTATAAATACATATTGCGTGGCCCTCTGCATTTTAGCTCCACTATATACCACCTCGTCGTAAACGTTCTCATTTGCAAACAATCCAGAGCAGGAAGTTGTATTTCGCACGAGAGTGTTATTTGAATTGCTCCCCCGGCGGCGGTTCTTTTTACCAATTTAGTCTCTCTCTCCCAGAAACGTTATAACTTGGTGTGCACCTTGAAAATAACCGCAGTACGCAGTAAATATAAGTAAGAATGGTATGGAAACTGCAATAAAGATTATGGTGTAATTTGGCTCGGCATGCGTTCGCATTGACGTACACAAAGAGAAGCTCGTGCTCGTTCGTAGTGATTGATACACACTCTATTGACGTCACACATAGAGGGAACAAGAAGGGAAAAAGTAAAATAATAATAAAAATTGTATTATTTCGTTTTATAATTAGCTCTGAACGATACAACGTGGTTCTTAGTTATGATATGAGGTGGCAGCACGCAACACTGGGACGACTAAAGCCTGATGTAATGTACACCGGCCACATGATATAATAAATAAAATAATAAAATTATACTACATTATATTATAAATATATTTGACATCATGGCATCATGGCACTTATATTTCCCATTACTTCTTAGGGGTTATATCGGATCCCATGCGAGGACAGAAGATGAAGTTTGTGACAGTTGCATGATTGTTACGTCAGATAAAAACGATCCCATATCCCATGTAGCACACTTTATCGGCTAAATATTGGTCAGATATTGGGAATATTGGCTTAAAATCTACGATATCACCCATATGTAGCCAATGTTCTTACAATATTGATATGCCGACATTGCCCAATTTTGGCATTTAATATTCATACAATGTTGGCTAAAAGTTGGTAGCGCAATATTTAATTTCACTACCTTGGTCCAATATACGTTAGCCATATATTCATTAAATGTGGTTGTCCCAATGTCAATGCAACGTTGGCTGGGCATTGAAGTTCAATACTTGAAATATTTATGTCGGTACAATAATGGCTTTCTGATATTGCTGCGGTGTCAAAATTAAACATTGGTTGAATGTTGGCTAAGGATTGAAAGTCAATGTATCATATAGGAATTTGTAACAAATATTCAAACAATATTGATATGTGAATATTGCTCAATATTGGTGCTCGATATTCATGCAATGTTGGATTAAAGTTACTAGCACAATATTTAATTTCATTACGTTGGTCCAAGATACTTTGCCGTATATTCATTGTATGTAGTTTCCCAATGTCAATGCAACGTTGGCTGGGCATTGATGTTCAATACTTGAAATATTTATGTCGGTACAATAATGGCTTTCTGATATTGCTGCAGTGTCAACATTAAACATTGGTTGAATGTTGGCTACGGATTGACAGTCAATGTATCATAGGAATTTGTAATAAATATATAAACAATATTGATATGTGAATATTGCTGAATATTTGTGCTCGATATTCATGCAATGTTGGATTAAGGTTTCCAGCACAATATTTAATTTCATTACGTTGCTCCAATATACTTTGCCGAATATTCATTGTATGTAAGTTTCCCAATGTCAATGCAACGTTGGGTGGGCATTGAAGTGCGATGTTCGAAATATTTAGATTGGGATTGGCTAAATATTGGCCCAATATTGCACCAATTATAAGTTCTAACTTTGTCAATAGATGGCAGCAAAATTAATTCAATTTAAAAAACACTTAAAAATTAAATTAAAATTAATTTAAGTCACTGTACTTTTTTTTAAAAGTAAACACTAAATAGAACCATTATGCTGGGAATTTTTAAGACAATAAATATTTTAATGCTGTTGTTAACGGAATCAAAAATTAATAAACAATAAGAGAAACTCTAAAAAGAGATATAGATTGAAATAACAAATAGTCTATGATAAAAATACAAGTGTTATACATTAAAAATATACTCCATCATCGAGACTTGGGAAAAAGTCTTAAAAAAAAAAAAGCCCCATGATGCATGCAGCTCCATATATGTAATATATGTTAAATACATATTATTACCCTATGGAATCAAAATCGAATCCAATATTGTGCCAATATTGGTTGGCCATTCCTGAGATTTATAAAAAATATATTGTATATAGCAACACTTGCCCAATATTAAATTAAATATCAAAGAATGTTTATTTTAAATGTTGGTGCAACATTGGCAATAAATATCCTCCAGCCATAGAGGTTTGTTGCAGCTGCACTATTTAAATGATATTAAAATTAAATATCCGAACAATGTTTATTTTAAATGTTGGTGCAACATTGACATTAAATATCGTCCAGCCCTAGAGGTTTGTTGCAGCTGCACTATTGAAACGATATTAAAATTAAATATCCGAACAATGCTTATTTTAAATGTTGGTGCAACATTGATATTAAATATCGTCCAGCCATAGAGGTTTGTTGCAGCTGCACTATTGGACCAACGTCGAATTTGATATTGAGGCGATATCAAAACGATCTGTGGTGAATATTGCGCCGATCAAATGTGCTACATGGGCATATATTAATTATTATATATATATACCCATACATCAGATTATATATATCTTCACTAAAAAAAAAAAAAAAAAATCTATAAGGCGAATGCGCATGAGCAAAACGCAAACAGTCTACTTTACAGGGGTTGAGTGAAAACATGCGCGCACAGGACGGGTCTTTCACCATACGTCACAAAAATATGACGTCACGTGAATGTAGGCAAAAAGCACCTATTTAACATGGTAGTAGCATACCAAAAACTATTTATTTTCTGCGATATGACAATCGTGGTACATTTGACAATTATTTTATTTGATAGATTGAGATGTCAAGTAAATGGAAAAAAATACAATATTTGCCAATGATATCTGTGAAAAACACAATAAATCATTAAATAAAATGTAAATCGACTCCAAATTTCACGTCAATAATGACCATTTTACGACACTTATGCACTGATATTGACCCTAATATTCTTAAAAAAATTCAGCCAATCACCGGCCATTGCTTTCCCCGCGGACTTTTGAATACGAGGGGGAAACGGAACAACAAAAAGTAATGATAATTAAACTAGGTAAAATAAAAAAAATGTATATGTTCAAGTTATGTATATTTATTTCTTACGTATATATTATTGTTAAAAAAAAAAATTAAAATATGTTAAATTAGGAGGAATAAATTAAGTGATTCCAGTTCCCTCTCTCAGTACCTACTGCTGAATGTAAACAACAACAAAGCCAAGCAAACGCTATATATGCTTGAGTATTGGCAGAGAACTCTGCATGCATGCAGGCAAAAGATTAAAAAAATACATTACAATATAATTTAAAATGAAAATAAAAAATGTGAGGTGAACAAAATGTTTAAAATAAAATTTACAAACCTCAGAATTTATAGAATCTTTCCTTTATAATTTTTAAATATTTTTTTAATATTTTGTCCTTTTTTTTTTTTTTTTTTTTTTTTTTTTTGCAAGGATACACCCCTAAGAGCTTACAGCTCACGGCGGGGTAATGGGTAGGGATGAGGTAGGGAACGGATGTTGGCCACAGCTTGTTACGCGTCCCAGCATTCGCTGAGGTGAGACAGAGGGAACCGTGGAAAACCTCAGTCAGGACGGACACCTCTACTTTTTACAATGGACCAAAGCGATGTCCAAAGCCTGGGGAACCACACACAAGTGCATCACTGCACTGGGTGGAAAGCGAGATGAATTTACCCCAGGGAGGGAGCAACGTAATTTTTACTTGAAACGGTCACCCATCCAAGTACTAACCACGCTCGACGTAGTCTGACTTCAGTGATTTAACGAGAACCGGTCAATGCACTGCGCCACGCTCGACCTTTTGCTTATACATTAATTGCGTAGGTCCATCAGTCCACCACCGACGGCCGCGGCGGGCAACTGTTGAAACTCTCGATCTGACGTCACATGCAAGCGCCTAATAGGAATATATAAATACAAGTTTTTTTTATCAAAATCGTAATTAAATATGCCGTATTGCAAATTTAAAATAATTATGTTCGTACACGTATAATATATTATATATATATAATTTATATAATATATATATATGTTGGCACCCAAAGCCGAATTCGGCCCAAGGCCGAAAAAATACGCAGAACTAGATTGGAGCATCGCGGAGTGCTCCAAACCCGAAATGAAGTCAAATTTCGGCTTTGGGTCAAACCACGATGCCCCAAACCACGCGTAGTTCTGATCAAATCAAAATGCTCTAAAGCCGATGGAGACTTTTACTTCGGCTTTGGAGCATTTTCATTTGACCAGAACTAGTTTGGAGCATCGTGGTTTGACCGGTTGACCCAAAGCCGAAATGAGATTTTATTTCGGGTTTGGAGCAAAATTTGACCACATCTAGTTCTGCGCATCTTACAAGTTAGTTAATATCAGGGTGTATAGCAATTTTCCCAAATGAAGTTCCATGATTTTTCCAGTTTTTTTTTAGTAGTTTCTAAAGACTTCCAGATAAAATTTCTAAACGTTCATATAGATGCAGTTACACGCATTTTAATGGAATTTAAATAATTATGTTTTTCCTCTTGGGATGGGTTAGACCGTAGCAGATTTTGAACGCAGACATTGAACATCTGAACAGTATAAAAATAAGAACACAATAAAATTAAGACTTGGGGCAGAGAGGAAAGGAAGGGGGGGAGGGGGGGGGGGAAGACATCCTGTACTTTACATAGTATTTTGCGGGACTATTATATATATATATATATATATATATATATATATATATATATATATATATATATATATATATATATATATATATATATACACACACATATATATGTTATAAATTAAGGATTAATATTATAAATACACCATTGTAGCCATTGCCAATATTATTTGCTGATGGTAAACCGATGGTATATATCTTTACACTCAAAGATAAAGGACAAATTTACTATTAACCTAATCAAATAAAAAACATTAATAGCATAAAGTATTTAAGTTTGTACTAATTTTTTATTGTTTTTAGATTTTTTAGACTTAAGTCACAATATTTGGACGTTGTTCGAAAACATAAATAATTGTATTAATCTCTACATGTACGGTTTACAAAAATAATGAAATCTCGTTCAATAAACCAAAACAACTTTAATAAATTTTAAAACCTTTTAATATCGGTACATCCTTTGATCAACAAAAACTGATAGAGCGAGAAAGGAGCAGTCGACATGTAGAGTCACAGGATATGAAATATAATACAATTATTTCAGTCTGCAAATTAAACCCTTCCGCCCAATGACTCAATGATGTTCTTCCAACTTTTGTAACTCAAAAACTTGATACTAATGTCCTTTCTCTATATATTTAAGAATTTGAAGTACATTTAAATAAATAATGTGCTGCACTTATAATCCGTCTTTTGAGTAAATTTTTAGTATTATTTTGACGCGCAGTACTCAAACTGATATAAGAATATAATAAGTAACGGGAATTCTAGCTGCAAAATGTGCATGAGAACTAGATGTGGTCAAATGAAAATGCTCCAAAGCCGAAATAAAGGTCTCCATCGGCTTTAGAGCATTTCTATTTTACCAGAACTAGTTTGGAGCATCGTATATAGTTTGACCCAAAGCCGAAATTTGAATTCATTTTGGGATTAGAGCATATGCTCTAATCTAGTTTTGCGCATTTTTCTCGGCCTTTGGCCGAATTCGGCTCTGGGTGTCAACATAAATATAAATACAATATATATATTTATATAAGGAAAGGGGTGCACCTATAATTTTTGTTTCTGATAGTTATAAATAGTGTCCCATACAATTTTAATATATATATAGAGAAAACATTTCTCCTTATAGTTATAATTGTTATAGTACTCCAGCTAGCTGCTAAAGCCTTTTTGCTGTGACATTTAATAAATTTTTTAAGCTATAATATGTTTACGTATTTTGCCCATTGGCCTTTGGACGTATATAATATATACTGTACGTACGTGTCTTACTCGATCATGATGCATATTACTATGTAAATAAATATAATATATAATGCTTTATTAAATTATATACCTGTTATTGATAAATGGATAAAAAAATTATTTGGAATTGAACGAATAAAATGAATTTGAATTAATTAGAGAGTTTAATAGAGTATTGACCTCAAATTTTTTTTATTGCAGAAATGGATAGAGGGTACAAAGTTATGCTACCCTGAATTTTTTTAGATTTTTTAGAGCCCGAGAACTATTTTTAAAAAATTATTGAAAGTTCTTTTTGTGACGTCACGAGACGCCGCTCCTTAAGAAAAAGATGGGACTTATTGCCGCCTCTTGATGTCACAAAAAGAACTTTCAATAATTTTTTAAAAATAGTTCCCGGTCTCTAAAAAATCTGAAAAAAATCAGGGTAGCAGAACTTTGCACGTTCTATCCATTTCTGCAATAAAAAAAATTTGAAGTCAATACTCTAGTATATGGTATTAACATAATAAATAATAAAAATCAATGCAATTTTTTAAGGCATATATAAATCCAAACGACGATGCAGCGATGAATTCAGTGCTTGATCGAAAGTAGATCAAACAGAGCAGCCGCCAAAGGAGAAGATTTCAGGGACAAGAAATTACTCAGATTAGAGGATTAGACATATTATTGTAATAAAATATATAATATTTTATTTTCAGCTAAAAGGGTTGGAATTCAAATTAAGTTACAATTTAAAAAGAATATCCTACATATTTTGGGAACCACTTACTCCTTTATGTATTATGCAATATATACTGGGGAATGTATACGTAATAGGAAAAGGATTATAGGGTTAGAACCCCTTCCCCACCAATCTTACCTCTACACGTCCCTGCCTATATATATGCTTGTTTGCACCCTTATCTGAATTATTTTTTCTTGGTTTTCGTCGTTGAATGAGACCATACATTTTTTTTAACAAGTTTTTGCAGTAAACTGGAGCTAATTTTGAAAAGCACCGCGGATCCACACTTAATGAAGAACAAAGATATAATAAAAACAAAAGGTTGAAAGTTTTTTTTTTAACCTTTTTTTGCTTCGTTCTATGAGAAACATAATTAGTGATTCTCATCGCCTTGACCTTGCGAGCTTGCCCCTCTGTTGCACAAGATTCCAGCTAAGATCATTTGTTAAAGGAAACAATAATATTATATTAATGCCACCGCTCTCCATCATATATTTATAGATTATATACGATAGGATAGAGGAAATCACATTTGTTTTTATTGTCTTTTGAGTTTTAAAATATAAATAAATTTAACGTGATTGTGTAAAAATTAAATTCTATTTATTAATTATAAATAATTTAAATTTATTACGATTATATAGGAGAAATAAATG
Organism: Siphlonurus alternatus; assembly: GCA_949825025.1. NCBI lineage: Eukaryota > Metazoa > Arthropoda > Insecta > Ephemeroptera > Siphlonuridae > Siphlonurus > Siphlonurus alternatus. The sequence continues at coordinate 35,684,665 of OX463781.1, forward strand.
TGTATGTTTGAAGCAAAAATGTACGTAATAAAAAAATTCACCCATGCAATTACATCTAGATAGAGTTCAAGTCCGAAATCAGGCTTAAGTTATACAGACTTCGCTTCGACGTGTCTAAAATTTTGTGCGTATTTCGTTACCTTATGTAAATAAATAATACGATAAAAAAATTGACCAAATTTAAAACCCTTTCCATTAGTTTTGATACCCTCGGTTTGCCAAGTTAGAGAGCAGATGGATGGCATAATAATAATTTACACTTTGGGGGGAGGTTTATATGAAGGACACCAGCATGACTACAATATATGTAACCACACCCACGTCAACTTGTGTGTAATATTAAATATCTTCCCTGGATCCACAATGCAAAAATGCGAGTTTTTGGACATTAATTGTGAATTGTTTTAAATTTTTATATTCTACACAATTAATATATTTTGCTTAATTTTATAAGTCAATTAATTAAAATTAAGTTAGTCAAATTCGTATTTACAAAGCATATTTATATAAATTTAAATAAATATACAGTATAATATATATATGTACAGTGTAGATGTATAAATATAAGTAATTCCTCATTAATATTCCAAAATTTCAGACACAAAAGTTGATTATTATGAAGAATGTGAATATTTTGCGGCTTCTTGCACGGTGCCCCGGGCGCACGTGGCAGATGTAGAGCGGCGTGTCTCAGGTCGCGTGAGGAGGAGCATAGGCAGATGCTCTTCTCAGGTGCCCCTTGCATTGTCTGTCGTGTGGTGCAGCTGCGGGGGCTGTGGAGGCAGCTGGATGGCGCTCTCGACGCGTGTCTACATTGTAAAAAAAAAAAAAAAAAAACGTCGCAGAGGTCTACGTACATTGTTACAAAAAAATTACTCACCTGCTGAAAAATTGAAGAAACCTCGCCCTGAATTATATATAAGATTTAAAAAAAAAAAATACACAGATCTAAGGCAGGACTGCCTTGATAGATCTAAAGATTTACAAGATATAATTTATTATACGTCCGAAAAACAGCGTGAGGTGCTTCACCAACGTTATTTTTTAAATGGACCATTTTATACGATTCTGTCAGGTTCATATATTTCCATGCAATGAAGTGTATTTTTTTTTATTTACATCATGTTAATTTTGATAATAAAAACACATTAAATTTATTTTGCATACAATAAAATTAATCTAATTTTAAACGGCAAATTTGTTACTTATAATTGCCATATAATTTAACTATAAAATATACATTTTTAATTATGTCCTCACTATATCACCAATTTGTTAGTTTTAAATATATTGGGAGCGATTCAGCAATCGATGTTCATCTTAGTAAACAGTTAAAACATAAAGCGCTTCTTACAACGCTTGCTGAATTGCTCCCAATTTGTATAATGATATATTTATTTTAATAATACAATTTCTTTTAAATATAAAGTGAAAATTTAATACAATTGAAATTAATAAAATGTTTATGAATCCATATCATTTTATTATTTATATGTACAAATTGTAAATAATTTATCGATAAAAATTTATTATTAAAAAGAAAAATTAATGGAAATCCATCGCAGGTCAGCATTTTTTAACTAAATATTTGATTATACATAATTAAATTTTAAATTACTAACTAAAACAGTAAAAAAAAATATATAATGCAAAAAAAAAAAAAATGTAATAATTTCTACATTTAATAATACTAATAAGATATCCTAATAAAGTTGAAATGCTGAATTAATACAAGTATATCACGTATCACGTACAGCATATTATGTTATATTATAAAAATATTTTACAATAAATTGGTTCATCTGAAAGTCGTAAACCCACCTGGTCCTGGTGTTATAAATGACAGGTGAGGTATCATCTCAGCATGGAGAAGTGGAGGGGAAACGAGTCACGTGACTAAATAACAGCGGGGGAGGGGAAGAGCCACAACCAGGTAATATTATGGTCCTTCTTCCTCCCGTAGCCACTATTAAAAACGTAATGTAGTGCATAACATGCTCTCAACAATGGTGTATTACAACTACAGATCGACGTAGTGTTATTATTAGATATTTTTTTATCATCATGTGTTTAATATATAATAATAATTGTGTCAAAGTTTGATATAGATATGTCAGATAACTGTTGCTGGTTATCCATTAACAATCACCACGGTTACGGATAAGAATTAAACTCACAGACTGGATAAACTTTATATATGATCAGAAAAAGTGGGAAAAATCATCGTTCTTTATCACTTCGTCACTGCATAGACTTTTTTTTTTTTTATAAAGGACATCTGTGTAACAACAAAAGTATTATTTTATAAAAAAACAAACTATATTGTGTGTGGAACAATGACTACATTACTCATTATGTGTTACGCGTTCTTCTTAATGTTGGTGTTGATATCACAGGTAATGTATATTATATTTTATTTTTAATTATTTGAATAACAATTAATGAAACTGCAAAATACATAATAGCTGAATTAAATATTTTAATTTATAATCATAAAACATCTATATATACAGCTTATAAGCTACATGTGTGCTACAGCAAATTTTGAAAGTTTTATTGAGGTATTTAATAAAATGTATATTTTCATTAATAATCACATAATATATACACCTCGAGACAGCACGAACGCTATAATACCTATCTATGTTTGAAGACAGTTCATTGAGACGTGGTGAACTTTTATTTTTGAAAAATGCTTCAATGGATTGACAATATTTTTTGACACAAAATTCCACTCGAATCTCTTGTTTTCTATAAGAACTGCAGCTTCAGCAAAGCAGAAAGTAGTATTATAACTTTGAAATCATATTATACATAAATATATATAATATTATGTCGTGAAGAAGAACAGTGATTTCAAAATAATCTTACGTACTCTTTTTATTTACGAGTTTAATTTGTGTATTATAAATTAATTGTTGATGTTTATTAAATTTATATTATTTTTTTTATTCATTATAAATTTACATAATAAATGTTTTTTTAGGTACAAAAATTGTGTTTACACCTCAATGAACTGGAGCTCGAGAAGAGGGAAAAAAGGTTTTATTTTATAGTACCTGAAATAGCAGATAAACAAAGAGTAATTGAGTTTTTATATATATAAAAAAACGTAAAAAATAGGATTTAATTTGATATTTTATAACATTTGTTATTATGTAATATGTTGATAAATTTTTAGAATAATTATCATATTGTTATTTATTTTCTGTTTATAACCTGTATAATATATACTTAAATATTACTGAATTATTTTAATATACAAAGAAAGAGATTTTTTACGATATATTATATAATATGTATATTATATAGGTTTAATGAACTTCTTAATAGTTTTTATTATAGGGGTATTTAAAAGAGATTTAGCTTCCGGTGACTGATTTAAAAAAACACGCAAAAAAAAAGCAACTTATTTTTGTTGTTAAATTTAATACGCTGCATGATATTGTAATGCATCATCGTCTGTCTTTTCTTTTATCAAATTAACAATGCCATTTTCTACATTATTGTTGTATAACAATTAAGGAGGGCGGTACTTTCATTTGCCAATATGACATTTATTATAACCGGAAATTTGTTTTCTCGTTATTATAAATTTTTGAAAATGCCGAATGCAATAGAAGTTATATTATTATAACATTTGCATTAATAAGTGGAAAACAAGTTAGCATATTATGGACAGGAAATTTTAATTTTAAGCGTACATCCTTTCCGTTTTTTTTTTCAACCTGAAAGTTTTAAACTGCATGTCAAAAAAAGTTGCTGAATGAAAATCTTCATTTTATTGCAAGTATAAAAGAAAATAATTTACTTAAAAAAGAAAAAAAAAATACATAAAAGTGAATTTTTATACTGTAGATTTTTTACAATATAAATAGCATGATGAGCAATAAGAATGTTTCAATGGGTATAGTAGTCACTAATTATAGAGTTGATAATCAGTATTTGCATTACAATTTTATAATTCGCGTGCGCTGTGCAAATAATGTGTAAGGTTGCAAAAATGCAAAGCAAGAAATCCTGACATCGTGGCATATCCATGGAAAATATACACAAATAAAAAATAATGCAAATATTGACTATCAAGTAATAACTCGTATAAAATAACTTTCTAATTTGAAATTTGAGGCTACATCAAATGTAAAGTCCCTTTAAATATAACATTTGCTCGTAAATATACTATAATAAAATTAATTCATATAAAACAAATTAAGACAATCAGTTATAAGTAGTAATACTGATGTTTTTATTCTTAATTGATTTTGTATTTATTAACAACCGTGTTTATGGACAATAGCCTGGGAAGGTGCCAAAGACTACAAGACGAATGTACCTGAATTAGGGAGAGATCTCTGTCATCAGAAGCATGCAGTATGCACAATCAGAAAGTCCACGTGACGGTGTTAACCAGGTGAGAAGGCTGAGTGTCTCCTCAGAATAATAATAATCAGATATCGTTAAATAATCCGCCACCGCATCGGCCTTTCATTGTTGTCATGTTTATGTATTCTATATATGTACATCTCTGGACAGCACGAACGTTACTCCTGTCTTACTTGCTAGAGCTGCAGAGAGATGCAAATTTACAATTTTGGGTTTTGGGTGAGGTAAGGAGAGCACCCAGTTTATCAATATCAAAAGAGTTTTGGTTTACCATACCTCCATAGACTGCGTGGTAACGTCTATAAAACAAAGCAGAAGAAAAGTTCGTGGTGTCTAAGAGGTGTACATTATATTATACATATTTTATAATATATACTATGAAATAAGAAAATTATTTACTGCTATAGAAAAATTATTTTATCATTCTTAAAAATATTATATTAAATTACCTTCTTTCTTCATTCTTCACATGGCACATAATTCTCAATTATGGATCAATTTATTAGTAAAAATATAAAAATTGAACATTCAATATATAATTAAATTATATTGTATGAGATACTTTACAATGCAATGTGTAAATCACAGGTGGCTCCAGGTGGTGATTTTCTCATATATATGCTATATTTTCAATATCGGTGCACAAAAGTGTATTATATGTTAAAATATTATACTATTGGTGATTATAATTTTTTGTAGCTTTTTGTACTGTAACACAATTCACCTTACAATATAAAAAATAAGTATGACTAATTTTAGCAACAACTATAAATTTCAACAATAATATTTTACTGTACAAAATTATCTCTTTAAAACATATAATAAATAATTATAATATGATTGTGGCGTTGAGTATTTTCATGCAGGTAATGAAAAACCATGTTTTGTTTATGTGGAAAATACTGATAAGATTTTTCAGGTATTTATTTTTGCGGAGGTATCACGATACTATACTGACATCACGTGGCGTTTACTTTAAAACGTTCGACCGCCAGAATGAATAGCAATATGCACCTCCAAAATGTACTTTTTCCGTCTCGACGTATTTGCATGTAATCTACAGTTTATAACGAGCCTTCTCATTGGCTCATCTTGAGCCGAGATTTGCCGAACACACGAAGAAAACCATATTAAATTACGGATAGATTATATAAGGAGGGTTGTTTAAGCTTTATCACAGAAGCCCCAGTAATGCCTTGCAGTTACTAATTATCAACAGTGACGTCACTATGTTGACATAACAGATGTGTTTAGCTGGCTTGTAGGTGGTCGATCACTTCTTATTCTTAAAGACGTAAAATGCATCAGAAAGGAAAGAAAAAAAATATAAGGGCAGGAAGTATGCAAGCTTTAATATAATAAAGAAATGATGTGATGTGACAAGTTTTTTTAAACGGTGCATCATGTCATTATGTGATAGAAAATTATAAAGTCATGTAGTATTTAAACATTCATTTTTTAAATTTAATAATATTTAATAAATTTATATCTATAGAAATAAAATATACATTAATTGTTACTGCAGAAGTTTATATATGATTACCTTCAAGACACATGTATTATAGAAAAAAATGAATTAATATAATATTTTTTTGTACTTTTTTTATGTCTAAAAAAAATGGTAGGCGTAGTCAAAAGCTATAAGTGTCAATTGACCCAAATAATATCAACCAACCATTTTTAAGTAAATTGATAAAGAAATGGGATTCTGTTTTATAAGAAGCTATATGCTGATATAATTTTGTAGTTATTATATCTAGGTTAAATGATCCAAAAAAACAAAATATTTATCTTATAGCTTCATAATTAAAACATTAAAATGAATTAACTATATATTATTGCGCATAAATATTCTATGAGAAATATATTTCACTTCAAAATTAATTAGAATCAATTCATTTACATTATGGTCTGACAGTAATATATTATTGCGTTATGCACTGCATGATCTGATTGACCTCAAACGCCCCGGACGTAGCATCAATGTACCCAAACACTGCAAGGGTTCCTCATTGTTGTCATTACATAGTTGCAGCAGCAGCCATGGTGAAATAAATTAAAATTTATGCAATGTTTGCGGTGTGCATGGGAACCAGAGATAAAAGTGGGAGGAAAAGGTACGACGCCCGCTACTTGTATGCCGTTTGTGGCCCCCACCTGTCATCCCGGGCAGGCAGGTAGGGGGGAGGGGGGCAGCTGACCGCCCCCGGGGGTGGGGAGCAAGGCAGGTGCGGCGTCGCGTGATAGTGCAACTGCTTGAAGAAAACGAGTCAAGCGTACGTTCTAATAAATATCGGAGGAGGCGCGTGGTACTCTGGTACAATAAACGAGTATTATGAATCTCACATGTTGTCTTTCATATAATATAATTATATTTATATTATTTTTTGTTGTTTTTCGTTAACATTTTTTTCCCAAAAAATTAAAAGAACAATAAGTATTTTTTTTTTTTTTTTAAAGGACTCGTATTATATTTTTTCGTCAAGCGCTTATATTTATATTAGGGATTTATACAACTATGGATATCTATATAATAAGTATTTAGTCAAGATAAATCAACTTTTTATTATATATTAAACTGTTGAAAAATTCATTAAATGTTGACCCGATTGAAGGCGATTGATTCATCTATGTTTTTATATAACAAAAAGTGACTTTACTGGAAACCAATATCTTACGATTCAGAAAAAAAAGAAAAAAGTTAAGAAAAAAACGAGAGAGAAAAAAACTGAATACGTCCAAAATTTTTAATAAACAAGAAGTCAAAGAAATGCTGCAAAATTGCTTTTATTTATTACTTGGTATAAGGAAATGTCAATGAATCTATAGAAAATACACTTGATCCTGCTGGCATGAGTTCCGGCAGAATGAATTTATATATATATTATAGAGAGAGAGAGAGAGAGAGAGAGAGAGAGAGAGAGAGAGAGAGAGAGAGAGAGAGAGAGAGAGAGAGAGAGAGAGAGAGAGAGAGAGAGAGAGAGAGAGAGAGAGAGAGAGAGAGAGAGAGAGAGAGAGAGAGAGACAGACAGAGAGAGAGAGAGATTTGATGTTTCATTTTCAATTTAAGTTTATTTACTGATAGATGTAATATCATGTAATAATGTAATATATATTATATATATGTTATAGTGAAACCTTACACTCGCTATCGGTCATGACATTTAAAATAGATTGACCTTTCTTTGTCGTTTTTGTTAGATAATGTAACATATTATAACTTATTATATTAAGGTCTTGCTTGAAGAGGGAGACAATGCAATATTAACTTCAAGACTTCGACATTTGTAAGTCAGCAAGTATAATAAGAAAATGCCAAGCTATCAATGCAACCACAGAATTAAATCGACTTATCTCTATACTGGTTACCTGGACCTAGATGACATATCAGTTACTTGGTGCGTCCACCAGTTTTTTGTTTTCATGTAATATTGAAGTAGAAATAAAATTATTTACAAAAAAAAAATATTTATAGATATGTAAAATAATTATAAATTATATAATTACACAAAACCATGGACACCATATGACAAAAACCAGACATTTTAAAAAAAAGTCTTCTTCAATATTTAGAGATAATAGGGGAAAAATGAAAAAACTTAATAAAAGTACGCGTACAAAATAAATAAATATTATTTTTTTTTATCTGATGCATGGTCTAATTTAATAATATTATACTGTATAGGCAGTTATATTGGAAAATGCCTAACGTAAATAAATCATTACATATATACAGTATTTATTTATATAATGATGTATATATATATACATTTATATGTATAATGTATGTAACAACACTAACAACGTATAACCTGGTATAACCACATGCAAATGTAATATAAAATATATATTTTGTAAAATTATATTATACGTTTACAATAATTATTATTATATGCTAAAATAGTTGCAGCTGCTAATAAAACTTATCTTATAACTGATAATTTTACATTATAATATTTAGAAAAATGCATAAACAGAACTGTATAGATTTAATCATTACATAAATTTAAATACATTCTAAATCCTAAATCTAAACACATTAAAATTATTTTTATTCGTTCATGTTCATATATGAAACAAAAATTTACTATTATTTAAAAAAAAAAGTAAAAATTAACTCTTTTTTTCCCCCCGTCGCTTGCCGTATGTTACATAAATTAAAAAAACAACAACAACAATGAATTGCATGGCCATATAAATAATGATCATGGTGCGATAGGTCGGGGGGGCGGGGAGGGCGCTAACAGATGCGTGGGTGCCGGCCGGAAGTTACCTACAAGGGGGCTCACATCGGACAACAGGTGGTTCGACCGCTGTCCGGCCCTCCTCGGGCTGACACCGTTTGTACCACATCACTGCAGCGGCGGTTGCAACCAGTGGCATCGTGGCATGCATAAAAATTGATAGGTTAATATTTGCGTTCGACGTGCATAAAAAGTGGTTAAGTGAAAGTTGGGGTGGGGACATACATGATTAAAATGTGTCAATTTCACCAGCACATACATCAATCATGAAAGTTAGGGTCTCACATGCCTCGAAAATTTAAACGCTTTTAAACTCTCCGCCTTAGCATTTTCTTAATAACTTTTAAAGATATATAATGACTTATCTTATATATAATAATTGATATCCCTGCATGGGGATTTATAGTATATAATTTGAAATTTTGTTTATGATCAATTTATTTTGTCTGTTTACGATTAATGCCAAATCGATTCATGAGTTGACCTAAAAATAAAAAATAATATATACGCGTATATATATATATATATATATATATATATATATATATATATATATATATATATATATAAATAATAACTGAAACTTATTGTTGCAAATAATTATATGAAAAGGAGAAAAGTGCTGTTTTTGTTCTCCTCTTTCCATATATATATATTTAATTTTGATATTTTTGCACTAGAATAATCATGCTTGAAATAAATCTGAAAACAATTGAAGTCAGTACCTCAATTAAGGTTTACTTCGATGTACTGCAGAATAAAGAATTGTATGTATATACTAGGCTAGCTCTGTCATATAGCCTTATGTAGCTATAATTATACATATATTTTCTTTTTTTTTCGTGTTTCATTTTTTAGATTCAAACCTCAATATAAGCCACTAAACAAAAGCAATCTGTGTGCAATCCGCAGAGATTATGCATGTAGTACCCGCAGCTGGAGTACCGAGAGCAGCGGGGGCCACGCTCTGCTGCCCCCCCCTCCCCCCCCCTTCTCCCGAATCCTCACGCGTGCTAATCCCACGCACTTTGAACAAAAAGTTTATCGTCCAAGAAAGCTGGGTTCTCCCAGGAACTCAGTAACTCACTCACGCACAAAAATAAATAAATAAAAATATTACACAACAATATTTTTATATAGTTAAAATACAAAAAGTACTCGAGTATAAAAATACTCGATCTTTATTTTTATTTATTTTTTGTATTAAATATTATTATAATTATAATACTCGATCATTATTAAAGTTAACATGGACTTTAACAGCATTAGTGTTCATATTTTAAATTAAAATAGTATTTATTAAATGCTCTTGCATGCTTTTATGCACTTAAAAAAATATCAAATTTTAAATTTGAAGTTTATTATTATAATATTAGCAAGTTTGGACCTTAATCTTTATCCATGGCATTTCCTCAAAATTAGACAAGCTTAAAAATTTTGAATAATTTTATATACAAAATTATGTAATTAAATATTTTTGTGTATAATTAAAAAGAATCTTTTTAACAAAGATGAGAAAGGAACGCCTTTTTTAACTCGCGATTTCCTTTGATTAATAGTTTTCGGCACTGAGCTAAGTGAGTGGGAGGAAGGGGGGATGCTACGCACACTGCACTCATGCCATGCACTCACGCAGTGCCTCTTAACTTATATTTTGTTTAGACTTCACAACATCGTTACTAGACCACGGAAACGAAATTATTATAATATAGACTGCATCTATAAATTATACATTATGGATGGCCAGGCGCGGATCCAGAAAAAAATTTCGGGGGGGGGGGGGGCTGCCTCCATAAGGCCAATGTCTAAGAAAATATTGGAGTGGGGGAAATGCCTATATTGCCCATGTTAAATCCAAAATTTAGGGGGGGGGGGTTGGGGCTGCAGCCCCCCAGCCCCCCCCCCCCCCCCCCCCCTGGATCCGCGCCTGTGGATGGCGTATGCCATATAGCATATAAAGGAAAATGGGAATGTTGTATTATATAAACACAATATACATTGCAGAAGCTTCAAATATTTTTCTAGAAAGGGGGAAAAATCCCATTAGCCACCATATGTTAAAAAACGTTTTGTTTACTTTTTTATGTTTCTTTTATCCATATACTACTTGATTCTGCTACTATATAATACTAATTTTCTTCTACTCCTCATTCATAGAACACCAAAAAATGAATATTTGTTAATGCACTCGCGGCTTTTAATATTCAAATTCTATGCTGCACAAAATCTCGAATATTTTTTATGTCGTGTAAAGTGATCTTTTCCGTGGCTCATATGAATTATTAATCTTGCCCTTCATAAGAACCGTCGGAAAAAATTAAAAACCAGGTACCGCTGGGTTAAAGGATAGGAAGCTTGATAGAACATGTCGTCGCGCGCAGTTCGCGCGCTCGATTTTCATTGGCTGAGAGAATTGTGTCGTCAATGTTAAAGCGTCTCATTGTAAAGGAAATCATGCAAGATATTATAAAAAAGGAAATTAAAATACTAAAGGAAAGATTATCATATCTTAAAAATAATCAGTATTTTTTTTAACTATTTTACCGGATACACGCATCGAACGAGCAAAAATTTATTTCTTTCAATCCTTATATTTTAAATTTTAAATGTACATGTACAGTACATGGAAGCAAAAAAAAAAAAAAATTGCTCGTTCCGGCATATAATATATAGTAAAAACACACACACACACACACACACACACACACACACACACACACACAAAAAACACTCTCTCTTACTGAGAATATATTTTCTTGTAACATAATTATCTTATGTTACCTTTTCTGTCTTCCCATGCAAACAGTTAATTTGCTGAGAACCTGGATGAAGCATGATTCACTGTTGCTTTTATGTCACAATTAATTCATCCTCGCCTTTAAAAAAAAAATCACAAAAATACGTAACTTGCGTGATGTTTGAGGATGTTATGTCAAAAAGACCTAGTGACATAATTTGTTTTTTGTTTAAAAAAAATTGAATGATATCTCATCAGTCATCTAATCTGTTTGCTTGCCAAAAACGTCGCCTCTATTCATAAAATTTACGTATTTTTTTCGTTGTGAACATGCATGTATACCATAGTTATTACATAATATAATAAATAATACTAGTTATTATTATATGACTCTCAAGGTTACATGTGTTATGGTGACATGAATTAAAATTTAATATCTTAAAAACATAATCGAAAAAAAATTCCTTGTCTATTTTTATATTTTTGTGTGTTTACTTAAAAAAATGCTCTATGAATTACGAGGCAAAATATCTTATATATCCTGTTCATGCAATGGTTATATAATTATATATACCTTATTAATTATTAAGTTATAATTAAGTAGTGTTAATAATCTCTCAATTTATAAAATATCTGTCCATTTTTGGATGTAACTTCTAATAAAACTGAGGTGAAAAATCGGACAGTTAACTATACTTTACTTTCCATAAAAGATTTTTTTCTTAACATCTTTTATACGTTAGAAGGTTGAATTTATAATATTATAGGGAAATGGCCGGGATATAGTTGTCTTGCATTCTTGCATATTATAATGATAATGAATGCATCATGGATCATGGCAAGTCTAATTAATAATATAAATATGTATAGTCGTTATATACTTTATATTATATACACTCTATAACATATTTTTAATCATATATTAATAATATTTATTTTGTATTTTTTTCGCAATTTTCTGTGAATCACGTACTTTAAAAATACTACCAAATACACACTATATGATAGGTAAATGGGTATAAAAATTAATAAAATTGCATGAACTGTGAATTACTGTTGGTAATATTGATAGCTATCATCACAATAAAGCTGATGATGAAGTGTATACTGGAGAGCCACGCGCCTCTTTCTTTGCCGACCGTCTGCCTGCTGCCGCCTTTACTCAGGGTTGACTTGCCCCAGGGTAAAGGTGCGGCCAGCTGCCGCGGCGCATCTGCCCTGAGTAGCAGGAGGCTGATCGAGATCGCAGCCGATGATCAACTCAGGGCTCTAATTACACTTTAGTAGGATCGGCTTCCTGCTGGATGCATCGTGTTCATCGGCGTCAGCGCATTGTTTATAATGCCTGTTGAATGGTAATATCAATTATAGTACGTTGTAATTTTAATTAATATTCTGTAGTAAAATGGCATTTAAAAAAAATCATCCAAACATTTTATAAAAAAAAAATATATTAATTGATACATTGATTAATATAATATATGTTTAATCTTAAAACTCTTATAAAAAAGTTAAAAGCAAAAGACAAACGTCCATAAAATAAAATTAATAGAAAAAATATAAGTATAAAAACACAACAAAGTTCTGCTTATATTCGTCATTTTTAAAATTAAATGTTTTACATTCTGGACTAAATTTAGTTTAAAATTGTAATTATTGTTTTTAATTAATATACATTTCATATGATCATAATTATACAGTATATTAAATAATCATTATAAATTTATGAATATATAATGTTATATAGATATAATATATTATATAGATGATCCGAGTAATTAATAATAAATAAAATGCGTAATATTGTCATTGAATAAATATTATATAATGTACGTGTGACTTAAGTTATACTTGAAATTAAAATACGATTATTTATATATATATATATATATATATATATATATATATATATATATATATATATATATATATATGTATATATATTGTTGTTTATTGGGTTAAAAATACATAATTTGGAGGGAAATATAATAATAAATAAATATATACCCATAACCCAATCGGTGAATGTAAAAGACGAAAGTCCATACACAAAATGCGTACATTCACCCACTGAAAATATATAAATCAGACAATAATATTGAACTACTTCGTCAAAATACATAAAATAAAAAGTAACTGTTAATAAAATAACAAACACATTGATATATAGATATATACAAATTACAAAAGCATATCACACGTCAGGTAAAAGGAACCTTTCTGAGGGAGGCAAAGAGTTGTACGCCTTGACTACACGGGGAAAGAAAGAAGCTAGGTAAGCTGACTTTCCCATATATTATATTATAATATATTATATTGTTTTTTTATGACACATGTAATATATATTTTATTCTAAACTTTGTATTTCTCACAAAAACTATACTGTGAATATTAATGAACATAATATGCACGTATTATTCATATAATCGAGAAGTGCATGACATTAATTAGACCTCCATACAGCTCTGAAATAACAATAAATATTCTATAAAATGTTAACATCATGGCTACAAAAGTTAATTTTGATTCTAAAAGCGTTTAAATTATTATTCTAATTCACTGTTAAGTGCAAAGCAAAGTATTCGCATGTAAGTTTAGTGCACTTATGTGTACTGTAAGAGCGTGAAGTGATGTCTGAAAATACAGATAACATCACCACCTGAAAGTGAATAAGACGCAGTCTTGCCAGAACTCGTATATAAGATCATGTAGTTTTGATATACCTTGCAAAGGAAAGTTATGAAATAATGAAAAATTTATAATTATTTTTGTCACTCATATAATTATATTTTTAAATAAGTAAATTTTCAAGGACACGTTGGTTACAATAAACACAATTTTGTAAAATGAAGGCTGAACATATAAAAGCTAAGTCAACAAGCACGTCGTGTTTGTCGAGATTATCTTTTCCATTTATCGCGAAGTAATTTTTTTTTTCTTCCTTATTTCCCAGGCTACCACATGTGTTCATGATTGTGACCTTCGTTATATACGTTGGCATTTAAAAAACAAAAAATTACCACCTGGTTGAACGTTTAGCTGACACTATAATATTCCAGCCACGACAAATCGCGATAAAATATAAACAATATACCGACTTCTTACACTAGGCCAGTGATGTCAAATAGTAAAAGTGCTCACTTCCAGCTTTTTGTACCTTTAATTTCCTCCGGAAACTGACGAAAAAATATGATATTTTAAACAAGTTTTTTTTCACGCTTCACTCAATTTTATATTATATTATGGTCATTTAAAATTTTATTATAGCTTATTGATAAAATATATATTTTGCAGTGTGTATGAAATAAAATAGAATAATCCATTGAAGATATAATATTATAAAGCAATGGAGGGAGTTACTTTGCATGCTAAAATGTAATGTTAAAATATATTGTATTATATATATATATATATATATATATATATATATATATATATATATAGCTTTAATAATGTGGAATCATTTTTATAATATTGGGGGCGATTCATGAAAGAGTTATTTAGAAAGATGTCCAGGTTTTTCACTAACCGCGGGCATATAGCACCAGCCTATTAATTCAATGACACTAAACTTCTTGTTATCTCCCTTCGTCCACGCATGAGTTGAATCTTATAAACATTAATAGTGTATTCGTATAATTAATATAGTAATGTAAAATTATTTATGTCCACGACCACGAGCATTATTAATATTCCGCGAGTGGGGAATGTCAGGAGACGCTCTGTTGAGCATGCAGTCCGCGAGAACTCTTTGTTAATTAAAATGCAAATTTATTCATGACATAATATCAAGGGGAGGAGTCACCACAGCTCTTGTCTATCATAGTATCAAAAATTTAGAATTGCACGACGAGGCCGATGAACCCTCAACTCTAAACACTTTAACCTCTAATAAACAATATATTAATATATAAAATAAGACTTGAAGAAGTTACTTTAAATTTGTGAATAAAATATTAGTATTTTTTAAGTTATATGTAAACTTTTACTATTTTAATAGTGGTATATGCATGGCTATATTATATCCTCCCGAAAATTTTCCATCACCAATATATGGCTGATGTGTTGATATTCTGCATGTTGATGTATGCGGTTGGAATTAACAATGCATCGAAGTTACAGGTGTTAAACACTATAATATATAATTATACTGTATATTGTTAATGTAAAAGGAACTTTTCTGAATTAAGTATCTGCAGCTCTATACAAAAGATCAAGAAACAATAAGGAGAGGAGAGTATAATAATAGCAATTAAGGTATTAACATATAATACATATATATGTACATGGTATTAAATTGCAGAAAGAATTTATTGATGAAAATAAACATTCATACTTAAGAAAAATTGGAGAGATCGATGAATAAAAATCGACATTTTGTCATGCATTCGAGAAGAATTTTGCGGTTTTGCCCTTTCGTTTTGTCGTAAGAAATATGCGAGGGACACGATTTTTATTTATTATTTATTTGTTTCTATTTTTTTAAAAAAATGAGTTCCTGCTTCTGGCAATATTATATGCAATTACAGAATAAAGAAGCCTGCTGGTACACACAACATTATGTTGATCACAATGTACTCAAAATTTTAAATTTTATTTTCACAATTTTTCACCCCCTAATACTCGATTGGGGACGTGAATATGTATAAACTGGAAGGGGATAATTTCTCCCTCTCTCCCCCGAATAAAAAAAAATACTAACTCAATATCAAAAAATGTTATGACAAAAACTTAAAAAATAACACCATTTATGAGCTGAAGAAATAATTAATTAATAATTAAGTTTTAGTTATTAGTGATATTACATACAGAATTTAAAAAAAAATCATTGTGTAACAAGCAAACATGCAAAATTATTAAAATAGAAATTTGTTTTTATATAATTATAATGTAAATGATATAACTTATAATTATAAATAAAATATTTAATAAAGTTATTATATTATTATTATTTTTAAGTTAAATATCCTATTAAAAAGGCAAAGAAAATTATTTTAAATTTAGAAATAATGGTATTATAATAATTTTTTTATGAACTTAATTTTTATTTTTATTTTTTTTATTATTAATTAAAAAATACTCTCAGCACTGCATGGTGAGAAATTTGTTCATATTTGATGAACTCTATATTATTATAGTTCATACACAAATTATTATATGTGTAACAACAATGAAACTGAAAGTATATAGATAGTGCTCAAGAAACCTCGTTAGACATTATAGTTCAGGATGTGAACATTTGAATTATGCTAATGAAAATTATATCTAGATGAGTTTTATGAGCATGAAAAAAAAAGTAAAATAAGTGCCTTAGAAAAGGACATTAGCATGGGAAAGGTTATAGCTAGGTGTAATGTCTTAAATAAAAGACAGTGTCAAAATTTATGTGTAAAATAAATTAAAATAATAATAATAATTGAACTAGTAACGTCGTAGTAACCAAAACTATAGAGATATCATATTAATTTCAATAATTATACGTTTAAAAAATTTCATGCCATTTAAATTTATAATGTTTATTTTTTTTTTGTAGTTGCATGTATTTATATAAGACACATTTATATTAAAGTTTGTATTTTTTATCGTTTTTCAATTTGATTATATTACCTCTTGTTTATGCGCATCCAAAGACTCAACTTTTACAAACAAAAAAGTTAAAAGAAATATATATCATTAATTTATTTTAAAGTGGAATTTTAAGAAAAGTGCTGCTTAAAACTGGATGCGGGGAAAATTGAACTTTTAACCATGTGCATTTTCTCTAGCAATTTTCTTTTACGACGGGTTTAACTTTTAACACCCCCAATATAATATAATTTTGATATATATTATACTTCGATTTATATAGTTTAAATCATCATAAATTATATATAATTAACTTTTTCTTTTTTTTTTGTTTAGAAATACTATATAACCTGGGAAAAATGCGATTAACTGAACTACAACACATTATTTTCTGCTGCAGTTATTTTTTGGAAAGTATTAATAAAAACTATAAAAAGAAAAGTTAACACGTTCTTGAGATACAACTGTAAGTTCGACTGTAAATACTCAGCATGTGTATATAATCAATTAAAAAGAGATAAACTGAAAGAAAGATATGTATGAGTATAGAAGAAAGTTACGTTGCAAAATATGCAGCAAAGATAAACAAAAATCAAGAACTCCTACTAAGTTAATTAAGATCAATAAAGCAGAAACCATGGCAACATGTAACTTCTCAAATATTCGCCAGCTAAATAAAGGGGTGTCTCCATGAGCAACGGTTGCGATTTTCACGCACTAGCGTAATGTCAAACTCCACGCATCATGTTTACTGCAGTAATTTCCCAGCTTCAATTCGTCAATTCAAAGATGGTCAGTAGCTACTCGTAATAATTTTAGAGAAATTATGTATTATTCATGAAAATAATCTGTTAGCATGCCAACTCTTTTTATGTTAGCAACACTATTTTAAAAATTGAAACTAAAAATTATTTATTTTCTTTTATTTTCATATATAATTATAGTTAATTCTTGTATAAGAACTATATACACAATATACATTATTTATTTTATACAATGACTGCATGTCATGTATTTACTAAAAACTATCGGAACCAAAAAGTTGTGCCCCTCTCCTTATGGAACTTGTATGCTATTCAGGGGCACACCTTTTTGGTTCTGATAGTAATATGGTTTTTGTCATGTTCATAATGTTCTTTAATTATTGCAAGATATACAATTTGTATATGTCCTCGCTGGCCGAACGCAAGCCGAGGGATAATCTTGAACATATAAACGGACGTTTGGTCATTTATATTACCAATTAATATGTTAGTCATTTATACCAAAAAGACCCAACGTTGTATGTACTATAACGTAAAGTACGTACTGCGCGCACGTGAGGGTGAGTGGCTTGCAGGTGGCGCACGGGGTATGTAACTCAAGCCCACCACTGAGGGTGCGAGGTTCGAGGCCAGGCAGGTGCTGGGGACAGACAAACAGCTGCCACGCGCCAGGCGTACATCGAGAAGGATCATTAATTGCAGAAACGAAACGGAATTGAATATCTAGGAGAGAGAGGGAAAAGGAGAGCGAGGATATTATTATCTTTATATTTATTTTATATATTATTTATATTTTATTATCTCTTTCATGGGCACAAATACAATAATATATAACAATACAGTCATATATTATAGTAAAAAATGAAAGAAAAACCAAGGCCCATGGGGCAAATGAAAAATGTTGCTGAGCAGTCCATTCACAGAAGTGTTCATAATACATAAATTACATAATATGGGCCTCTTCTTAAATAAATATAATAAGAATTACCCAGAATAAGATTTATATGATTATCTTTATTTATAATATAAAGTACCTTAATTACAGATGGTTCATGCGTCTGATTCTTGATTCTGAGTTGATTGTATATATAGTGCTTTTACGAACACACCTAGTGCATGTGTCGTTGCATTTTATAACTCATTAAAAAAAAATCAACATAAAAGTTTGATGCAATTAACTTAATTAATTATAAAACAAAAAGAGATGCTGATTCGCAGTTTTGAGGGGGTTAAGAAGAGCATGATGGGGTTAAGTTCATGGTATCAAGAGGTGTCCCATATATCAAAATCATATAATTTTTTTTTAATTACTCGAAAGTTGAAATAGATAGAGTCGGTATAATTATATACTCGTAGGTGAAGTAGGAATATTTTCCAATTTATCAAATTACATTTCATTGAACTTATAATTTGTTTATAAAATTAGATGCATAATAATGTGACCTTCATTTGTACTTTCTATTTTTAAATTATTTCTATACACATTTACACAATGAATTATTATAATTATTATATTGTAATTTATATTTAATATAGATTACCTTTTTTATCATAAGTTTTAAATTTAATAAGAAATTATATCTAATTATAATTATATACCTTATAGAATAATAATAAAATTATTATACACCATATGTAATGAACATATGAGAATATTATAATATATACAATACATGCTAAAGTAAAGTAATTAAACAATAGAAATAGAATGTAATTTTATATTTGATATCCATATGTTATAAAAACATCATATTTTTTTATATACGCATATATGAAACGAAATATTATATTTTTCAATCTTTTGCAAGCACAAAGGAGTGATGGAAAATAAGGAAATGGGAGACATTTCTTTCCTCTTTGACATCTTTACAATCCTTAATCCTTATACGTGGAATGTTATATAATATAATATTTATACATAAATATTCAATATGTTATTTTTGTCCCCGTTTTTTCAGGGATTTCATCACAAACCAAAAAGGGAAGATTACAGTAGCAACAACGTGAAAATAAATTTTTAAATTGTACATGGTGGAACAAATTTATTATTAAAAAAAAAGACAATTCTTTATTGATTGAGCAGCAATATAAATTGAATTATTTTATATATATAGTGTATTAAGTGTATTACACAAGCAATAAAATATATATAAAATAACAAACAAGATTCTGAATATTATAGCAATTTTTCACGTTAGTAATTACGGCCTACGGTAATATGTTTTACCCAACCCAAAAACAATCAGAGGCATCTGATTTAAAATTTAACCAAAATTTTGGAAGGATATACATTTTCCCGGGATGGTAGCATTATTGTACATATACAATACCATATAATATATATCTGGCTCTCTATTATTTAGTTTCATCGTATTCATGATAATTTATCGTAAGAAGATGTTGGTTACCTACTACAGTTTAATAAATGTAAGATTACCACTGGAATTAGCCGGAAGGGGAAGGATTTTGGTTCAATTATAAAACATGAAAAATTTAATGCTTTTTTTAGATATGGTATAAAAATAAAGGGACCATTTTTTAGTTGCTTGTCTTTGTATAATAAGCTGCCTAATGATGTGAAGTGCATCAAAAATTTAAATGTTTTTAAACTGAGTGTTAAAAAGTGGCTAGTAAATAAGTGTACAAAACTACATGGACTATATGAATGACTTCAAGTAATGTTAATTGACTCTATTTCTTACTTTAGATTGACTTGTCTTATAAACCTCAACATATATCATGTATATGAAAATATGATTGTAGGAACTAATGGAATTAATAAAAGAATTTTGATTTTATAATTTGAAACCGTTATTTAAAATCTCTCTGCAAAGTTTTAAGATTCAAAACTTATTAACGTCCTATAAAGTCCAGAAAACTCGCACTTCCGGCTACTTCCGGTTGGTAATCTAACAATTGGTTGAAGTGTAATTATAATATGATTACTATAAACAGAACAGTTGTGTTGCACCGGCAGCCACTCTCTCTTGTCACGCTCAACAGACCTCAGCCGTGCGTGACCTCTGCAGACCAAAACTCGCACGCCTTGCACCGTCTCTGATGCTGACAACCACGACTTAATTCAACTGTTTTGTGGTTTTTCTCTCAATCCTTTAGAGTATAAATTAACTATCACATTTCATAAACCATTTATAAAAAAAAACGTTTTTTTTTAATATATATTATATATTATGATGATATCTTTATGATAAAATGGATTATTAAAAAGTATAATATATATAATTTTATTACTATATATTAGTTATAACTATGACTGTATTTTTATGTAATTAATTATAATTAATGCTATATTTATTAGTATGACTGAGAGAACTGTGAAGAATTTCATTCAGGCCGGGACAACAGGATGCTCAAATAAGGCAAGGGAACATATACATTGTTCTTATAAGCTCTAAGCAAAACCTATAATTATAGGCTTTGGTTCAAAGTCAAATCTTATTCTTTTCTTATGCCCACGCATTGGCGTTTAAGCCATTTTACTTCTAGTAAGCCAATAGAGAAGGGCTTCCTTCTCTTCTTCCTTCATGTTGCCAGGCAACGAGTCAAGTTCCGCAGTTAATGCTGAGCATCTAAATCAAAGTCTTTTACTCGCACAATGGTTGTAACAAACCATTGTTTATAATGCCTGTCGCATGAAGCCTTTTTCATTGTTAAACATGGGACGACGTAGTGCCTAATTTTGCCACCGGAGCAGAGAACGTAATGGCATTGTTGGCACTATAGGCAACGGTGTCATCTTCATAATTAACGGTCATTTTCCATATAAGTTAACATGTAAATCAACAACCGTCCCATGTTTTTCCCTTCACGTGAAGGGAAAAACGCGACAGACATTACACAACAATACTTTGTTTACCAACAACGAGCAGCAGACTTTGATCTAAATAGATGCCCTCTGTCTTGAGGTTCCTTTTTACACAATTTACAAATGTCACTATCTTGGATTTTGAATTTCTTCTGGTAGCATCCAAGATAGTCATGGCCAGTATTTAGTCTGAATTTAGCAGTGTCTGTGAGTCTATTATAAGTGTGAGTTTTGGCTGATTTAAATATGAGATCTCCCCATGCTTTAATACTTGCTTGTTCTTTCCAATCTGAGTCAACTTTCTGTTTCACTGCACTATTAATATGAGCTTAATTGAATTGAATGAATGGAGATGCTTGTTGTTGGCTGCGTCATCTTGCTGCCCATCTTGGCTAAGTAGTCTGCTTGCTCATTGCCATGAATATTACAATGAGCTGGTATCCACTGTAAGACTATTTCTATATTATTGTCTAAATTGTCTTGGTGTTTTTGTATAAGTTTTTTACATTCATTAAAATTTACTCTATGGTCTTGAGAATTTGAAGAGGCTATTGCTTGTATTGCTGCAGTTGAATCTGAGAGTATGACTATTATATTTTACCGTATTTGTTTTGATTATGGGTTTTCAGTCGGGCTATTTTATTGCTTGGACTTCTCCATCAAAGTTGCTGCCATGTTTGCTTGTTGGGGCAGACTCTTGAAATAACTTACAATACACACCGGCCCCTGCGTTGCCTACTCCGGGGGTTGCAGACCCATCTGTGTAGATATGGAGCAAGCTTGGAAGAAGATACTTCCGGTGTATTTCTTTATTTGCAAGTTGTCCGAGTTCTTATTCTAGGAGAGTTTTTTTACTATTTATGCCTTCTATCGTAATGCAATGATGGACGTTCACCGTCGTCACAATAAGATAATTTTCCGCTATCATATCTCTTTTTCTTTGTAAGATTTCCGGATTGAGGTATTCTTTTTTCAGATTGTTAGTTTTTTCTGTAAATATTCCTGTGTTTTCATTGAGCTTGGTTGATATTGGTTCCAGTCTTGATCTTCTAATCTTATTAATTCCTCATGTAATTTCATAGCTGCTTTATCTCTTCTGGCTTGTAGTGATTCTATGTTGGCATTGATCTCCATAGATGTAATAGGAGTTGATCTCACTGCCCCATTAATTATTCTGAGGGCCAGGTTTTGCACTTTATCTACTACTGTTGTTGTTGATTTTGTTGCAGTGATAAAAGGTTCGATACCGTATTCTAGCACAGGTCTAACATACGTCTTATATGTTGTGGCTAATGTTTCACGGTCCGCTCACCATTTGAAGCTAGCTACCCTTTTCATTAGTGAGAGTCTCATTTTCCATTTGTCTGCATGTCTTTCCCCAGTGACCACATGGACGTCCCCGGGACACCCCGGGGACATCCCTCTAAGGTCCCCGTTGGACATCCCCAAGGACATCCCCCATGTCCATTAAAAAAGGATGTCCCTGCGGACGTCCTGTGGACATCCCTCGGGGATGTTCCCTAATTTTCACTTGCTAATTATATATTAATTCATCTTAAAATTTATATTTAAGAAGTTTAGGGTCTTTTAGAATGAGGACTACAAGATTACCAAATAAAAAAAATTGGGTCTGTCGAGAATCGAACTCGGACCTTTTGGTTGATAGACGACGTCGTAGACAACTTGGATATTGCTCTTCGTTACTAAAGTGTGGTTTAGTTAGGTATATAAATTGTAAAGTTTTGGGTGTTGTATAATGTTTTAATACGAGCGAAGTTGCATTTTTTTATTTTTTTAAGCAAACTGGTACATTGGGAGATTGTTATTATTTAATACAACATTAAATATATTGAGATTTAATTTTTTTAAAAATAAATTAAAATAAAATTTTATAATTTTAATAAAAACATGTTTATACATTAATTAATTATAAATTGCAACGCTCAAATGCATCTCTAATTGTTAACAGAGACTTCGACATTACAAAAAAATATTTTTAATTTTTTAGAAGTTTTTAAAGGTCCCTCCGAGGACATTTGTGGGACGTTCAAGCGTCCCTCTAAAATCCCCGGGGGACTTTGATGGGACCTTGTTTATTTTTCATATAAATTTTTTTCTACGAGGATATTTTATTAAAAAAAATTATTTTTCGGTGCAAATTACGCAATTTAATATTAAGTAAAATTTCACGTCTTATTTTAAATATTAATATTTTCATATAATATTTTAAATAATATTAACTAAATTTGTATATTTTTAAAATCAGTACATAATAATGAACAGCACATATTATGATTTTAATGAAAACCTTGACTAAAGGGTCCTTTCAAAGTCCCCCGGGGATTTTCAAGGGACAGCCTTGTTGCATCCCCAGGGGATGTTCTGAGAGACTTTCATAAAAATATTAAAAAACCTAGAAATTTATTTTCGAAGTGTAGCTAAAACCTTTTTTAGAACACGGAAAACATGTTTAAAGTTAAAGGATTTTGAAAACTAGCACGTAAAACGTTCAGGGATGTTGGGGGATCTTGCGGGGATGTTCGCAAGGTCCCCGGGATGTCCATGTGGTCATGGGTCCATGTGGGTTACTCTGCCCAACCTTCTATCAAGAGTCACCCCCAAGTATAATATTCAGGCGCGGATCCAGAAAAAAATTTCGGGAGGGGCTGCCTCCATAAGGCCAATGTTAAAAAAAAAAAAAAAAATGGAGTGGAGGAAATGCCTATATTGCCCATATTAAATCCAAAATTTTGGGGGGGTGGGGGGCTGCAGCCCCCCCAGCCCACCCCCTGGATCCGCGCCTGAGTATATTGTATTCTGCACTTGTTCAGTGGAATATTTTTGTAACTCAGGTTTATGTCAAGCTGCATGTGCTATCTTTTTTAGGCTGTAGTAATCAAAGGTAGTTTTTTCTGTATTTATAGTGAGACCATTTTCATCGGTCCATTCGGCTAGCTTTTTAGTGCCTTATTCATTTAAGTTCTTTTATGTCTTTTCCAGTTGTTCAAATAAGTACATCGTCCGCAAACATACGTAATTGAGTATTCCAGCTATTTTCTTTAATGGAGTATTGTCCTCAATTTTTTTTATTGCAGAAATGGATAGAGCGTGCAAAGTTATGTTACCCTGATTTTTTTTCAGATTTTTTAGAGCCCGGGAAGTATTTTTAAAAAATTATTGAAAGTCCTTTTTGTGACGTCACGCGGCGGCAAGTTCTATCTTTTTCTTAAGGAGCGGCGTTTCGTGACGTCACAAAAATAACTTTCAATAATTTTTTAAAAATAGTTCCCGGGTTCTAAAAAATCTGAAAAAAATCAGGGTAGCATAACTTTGCACCCTTTATCCATTTCTGCAATAAAAAAAATTGAGGAAAATACTCCATTCTTGTGGCAGGTCGTTAATAAGTACATTGAACAGCAAGGGACTAGTTACAGCCCCCTGCGGGACGCCTGTGCTGGTTTGTCTCAACTTGGACTTGCTGTCGTTCAGTTTTACTCTTATAAATCTTTGACTCGGGAAGTTTTTTATCCATGTATGAATATTAACTGGTACCTGCAGCTCTTTCATTTTCTGCAGTAATTTTTGTCTCCAGACAGTGTCAAGGCGCAGGCTGCTTTGAAATCTACAAACACAGCTATAGTGTTGATTCTTTTCTATTGAAACCTTCTTTGACTTTTTGTGAGAAGAACGTTACTTGGTCCGTCGTGCTTCGGTGTGATCGAAATCCTGCTTGTTCCGGTGCCAACTTTTTATTTATTTCCAAATAACTTTTTAATCTTTGATTCACCATATGCTTTGCCACCTTTGCTAAAATACTTGTGAGAGCTTTGGGTCTGTAATTTCCTGGGTCCTGTGTGGATTTTTCCCTTTTTTAAGAAGTGGAATTATCTCTGCTTTCCTCCAACTTATCAGGTATGTTATTTTTCCACGTAAGGTTAATTAATTTTAGCAATGTATTTCTCCCAACTGGACCTAAATGTTTGAGAAATTCTGGGTGGATGTTATCTATTCCAGGAGACTTTTTGTTTGTCAGTTTCCTGATTGCAATCTCTAATTCATTTATTGTAAATGGTCTGTTAGCTTTGTAGCAGCCATTTACAAAGGGATTTTTCCTTACTTTAATATGTTTTTTATGGAGCTTTTTACTTTGGTTTGCAAAATATTTACAAAGTGCTTCTGCTTTGTCTTTATCGTCAACCATGGTCTTGATCTTGTAAGTTAGCGGTTCGTTTCTTTCTAACTGTTTTTGCTTTCTGTCGCATATAAAGATGAGAAGAATCTGTGGGCTTTTGCCCCATCTTTTTTATAGTCAATAGTTTACATTTCTTCTCTGAGCTTAGATCTTTTGCTCTCTATAACACACTTTGTCATTTTATCTTGGCATTTCCTTAATTTGACCATGTCTTCTTGAAGCTGTGATTCTTGTGCCCTTGTTCTCGCTTTGTCTCTTAGATTTGCATGTCTTGATAGTTTTTCGTTCCAAAAAGGTTGTTATTTCTTGACTTTCCCACGAGGGATGGCTTGCCCTGTGCATTCATGAATTGCTGCGAACAACTTTGAGGTACTCGTATCTACATTGCTTGTAATAATATCTCCGTTAACATTTTTTTGGAAATGGATGTAAATTTTTTCCAGTCCGCCTTTTTGAAATTCCAGCTCCGTTTTACTTTTATTGTTCTTGAGATTTTCTGGTTACTTTTATCATACAAATTCTAAATTTTGTTGCTGAATATCTGCCAGAAGATTTACATGAGAAATTACCAAATCAGGACTGGAATTGTGTCCATCATGTGACAAAAATGTAAATTTCTTGGCATGTTTATCCACTAGCTGTATTGGGTTACTATTAATGAAATCTTCAACTGCATCTCCCACTTTGGTATTTGACTTATAGTTCCAACTTTTATTAGGTGCATTAGAATTAGAGAAACAAACAAATTATCTTACAATATATAATTAAGTCACATTTAAACATTTTTTTTTCACGGTTATACATTCAATTACTTCATGCATATATCATACGCTATCGACATTGCTTAACTCTGATGCGATAACCGCGGTCGATCATCGTTTTGCATGTTATTTTATATACATTAAATTCTAGTTACATAATTCTCTAACAAGATGTGTTATTTTGCAGGCATGGAGCGAACCATCAAACCACCTGTTACACCACGTTAGAAATGAGCACCAGCACCACCATCACCACGGTCACCACCATAAGAACGCTCAGTGCTCACGGTGCCCACCAGGCTGGGGGGTGGTGCAGAGGTGTTCTCCAGAGGCAGACACACGGTGCGAGGTATGCCCTACCGGCACGTACTCTCCGCACCATTCTGCCGTGGCCTCATGTTGGGGATGTGCTCGTTGCGGCCCGGGTCTGTACGAGGCACACCCGTGCACCAGTCGTGCAGACACGTTGTGTGACCGCTGCTCGACGATCAGCGGGCCGCATAACCCTGACTTCTCACGTCACTGTAATACCACGGAAGAACGTGAAGATGAGGAAGAGGCCACTGAAGTGTCGGCACCTCCCTCCTCAGCACGTCGTGCTGCTTTGACGTACCTCTCGGCGGAGGCTCAGACCGCTAACACCTCGGAGACGCAAGAGCATCCACCGCTAAGTAACCGCAAGCCAACGTTAGACCAAGGTGAGAAACAAAATATTTATTGTTAAAACTTTATACTTTAGTATCGATTAATTAACTATAAAACAATAAAAAAGATAAACATTTATTACATTTAGATGTGTCATAACTGTCATACAAAAAATGCTATATATAAATTCCAGTTTAGGAAGCTGAAAAGACCAGCTAGAAATTATGAGAATTTGTTAATTGTTATTGTTTTTAAATTCTTTGTTTAACAAAATAAATAAAAGGATTGACAATTAATTCACTATATATACACAGTACGCGCATTGTATATGAATTAGACATCTTGTTTTTGCTGAAATAACATCTCATTTCTCTCTTTTTCCTATAAAATTCAGTTAAAAAAAATACCATTTAAAAAATATTTTAGATCTGTTGTTTTTTTATACCGTGCTGAAAATTCTTAGGTCACCATGTAATTATATATATACGGATTATATACGCCAGGTATAATTAAATATTATATAGATGCAAATTTAAATTATCCCGTTATAAAAATATTGCATCAATTAAAAATAAAACATGAATGACACTAATATTTAATATTTACAATTATTCAAACTGTTTTTTTGTTATTAAAATATTTATGATCCCTCATCAGATAAATAATAAATATAAACGTTATAAAATATTATATGGCATATTATTAAATTCAGCAACCTGTATCATTCTAATACTATTATAATAAGAAAATTTTAATTGTCAACTAAATTCAATGCAAATTAGTTTAAAATATTAAAGTAGCATCATTAAGAAGATATCGTCAGCATAACAATTAGAAATTGCAACGGGATATTTTCATTTATACAGATGAGTAAATAATACAGAACATTTTTTTTTGTAGTATTTTTACTTCCTTGTATCGTATTGTCCTTAAAATATAATGTATTTTATACGTGTTACTATCGTAGCTATGAATATTGATGAGCGATTGTTTCGGAAGGGCCTGGTTTAAGTATATGTATGTTGTGTCTCCTTTTTGTTACGTCGGCACTGGGACACCAGGTGCATAAAAACTAGCACCTGCAGCTGATAACTTGCACACATTGTAGTCTACATAACGTATCCGCCCTTTAATCAATATAAACGATCATATATATTTTTTATAAAGAGTTGATGATAATATGCAATTATAAGAACGGTTATTTTTGTAAATTAAATGACCGCAGTATAAGAAAAGATGAGACGATATAGAGCAGTGTGCAAAAAGAATTTAACTTCTTTTAGTACCGATATGAAATATTTATATTATTTATTTTATATTGAATTAAAAATAAGGATAAATCAATTTTGGAAGAAAGATGAGAGGTGAGGGACACAAAATTTAACTTATCCATTAATAATATATATATATATATATATATATTCAATTGCCATCTTTTACCTTCTTTACCTTTACCCTTATATATCAATTAAGGTAGTGTTAGAGTTACCTTAATTTGGTTATAAATTATTTTACTGTATATGTTATAGGGTTATAGGATAGGTCAGATAGGTGAACATAATTATATAGTACAAATTATAATATCGCATTGAATGATATATATGCAATTAATATAATATACTACGCAGGTAATTTAATGAAGTTATATAATAACTGAAATTCTGGTAATTAAGGTGGTGCACAGAAATGCCAAATTAAACAAATCATATAATATATAGAACTGAAATGCAGGTATTAATTATATGTGACGCAAGGTGTATAGAGGTTTATAAACCCCTCTATACACCTTGATGTGACGATGATGATTTAAAAACTCACCAAATGCTAACAATTTTTTTTTTTCTTGTCTGCAGGCTCGAGTTCTCATAAATCCTCGGTGGTAGCGCTGAGTGCTGCGGTAATCGCGATTCTGCAGACGGCGCTTCTAGTCATAGCAGGGGGCGTCATGTACCTGCTGGTTCGCCGCCTACGTTCTGCCACCTGCCTACGCGATCAAGACACAGACAAGGTATAACTATTAATTACAAATTAATGCACTTCTTATATACCTTGCTCGTGAGCATGCCACGTATAGTCTGTATATTAAAGAGGCTATAATAAGGATGTGTGTTAATTCCGTTTGACGTGAAACACTTCTTTTTGGCTAATTAGGCGTGATTGATGATCGAAGCTTAGAAAAGAGTTATTCGGAAAGGTAATATGATTATATGCGATTTATTTAATCAATTTAGTCTAACAAAAAATGTTGATATAGTGAAAACCTAGATTATTATATATCCTAGATATATTTTATATATATATATATATTATTTAATCATGATCGAGTTGATCACAACATTTACTCTGAATTACTCTCTACAAATGCTTATATATTTAATAATTCATGTTTGAATTCCCGGCAAATAAAAGTATTTATAAGTAATCTGACATTTAATGTTAAAAAATATATTTCAGAAAAAAAAAAAAAAATCATCAGCTGCATGCATATATATGTTTCCATTCCCGTTTGTCCTCTGATGTTGTATTTTAATTATAAAATTGCTTTGTTGCTTAATTACATAAAAAGTAATGCGATGCGAGTCTTGCAGATTTTTTATAATATAATGAAATAAGTTATCTTAAGTTCATGCGTGTTATTTTTTTTATATTACGATTTTGTTACCACACCATAATCATCATCTGAAAATGTGCAACTGCTCCAAAACTTTTATAATATATTTGAAGCGCAATTTGGCGCAAGATGTTTTCTTCGCTCTCAAAACTTTTTAATTATTTTACATCTCAAGTTCACAAAAAGACCTAGCTTGGTTGTACTGACGGTGCACTTTGCTTGCAGGAGCATCAGGAGTTTGCTGGTCAGGAGATGACGCTACTGCAGGACCTGAGCAGCCGAGACACCGAGGAGGTTTAAACACAAAACTGAGGCCGTGTGAGGGGAAAAAAAATGTCATCTGACGGAGTATTTATAATTAATGTTTAATTTTTGTAATTAATATAATGCAACATAATAAATTAGGAACGCAACAGACTTTGACGTTCGTGTAAAGAAAAAAAAAAGTCAAAAAGTAATTTGTTACCAACAAAAAAAATTCAACAGTGGATTTCAAAATAAATTAAATTTTCAGTAAGAATTTAATCAGGTTTCTATATAATAACGAAAAATGTTCAATTGATTATAAGAATTGAATATAACATCTCCCATTACACGAACGTCGAAGGTCTCTGGGGGGGGGGGTCATAATTATAAAAGTATAGATTGAACTTTCTATAAAAAGTTTAGACTGAGGAACGCATTTGATTTGTTAAGAATGTATTTTAGATTATCTTCTTTCATGTATATAGCAGAAAAGAATAATGCGATGGATGACGAACGATGATTATAGTGAATTTTGAAGAAAAGTTGATTCGAAAGTATAATATGCCAAAAATAATAATAATAAAAAAAAAAAAAAAAAAAATGATGGAGGGAAAAAAATCTAGTGTTTTGCCAATATTTTTTAATAAACGATCTCAATAAAAATATTATAAAGAAAAAAGTCAATATTTTTTTTTTAACTTTTCATTCAATAACTGGGAACTCTTGCTCAAGCGACGAGTTTTTTTCTGTATGGAGTAAATTATTTGTTATATCAAAAAGGTATCGAAATTTTTTTTTTTTTAAATTTTTGTGTTCGTTTTCATTTTTCCCAGTTATAATTGTTGTATTTTGTGTGACCTCTAAGTGTTCATCGTCAAAAGTGTCCAAAGCGAAAATTATTTATTATGACTACAATGCGAACTACGAGAATTAGACTGAGTAATCAAAAATAAAAATTAAAAGTTTAAAAATTAATAAAGCTAATTTTTTTTACTCAGGTACAAAATGCATGATTTTTCGTAATTTATAACTAAGGAAATATTTGTAAGAAAAAATTATGTAATTATTTTACTGACATGTAATTTATTATGCGTATATTAATTGCTATATAATATATTTATATATGTGGTTTTCATTTATAAATGAATAATATAATTTTAATTACTCATATTGCATATTATGAATGCAATAATGTGCATGAAATATAGTAGTTAATACGAGTATATATTCAACAAAGGTTAATTATATTACAACTTGTTATTAAATGAAGGGTGGTTCTAAATTGGGATCGAAAGGTTCGAAGAATGGAGGAAGGGGGGGGGGGGGGGGGGCGCATTGTTATTCAACACCCGAATTAAAAACAAAGTTCTTCTTATATTAATAAATAGAAATAATATTAAAGAAATTCAATTTTAAGTTTTCGTTTATGTAATTATTTAATAATCATTTAAAATTTTTATATGTGTATAATATATATTGTGTCAAGTTTGTATTTCAATAAAAATGTTGTAATTTATCATGTACATTTTCCTAGTTTCATTATAGTTCTGCCTTTTTTTTGGACCTTTTATTATAGGAAGATATTTTGAAATCGATTTATACTAAATCTGAATTCCTCGATCATTATTTATTCTCCGCACGTATTATATTTTTTGTATTTAAAAAAAATAATTTATTATAATTTAATTTCCACCAAAAGGTTATTTAAAATGATTACTATTATACTTTAATTAATAAAGACGTACGTTTATATTTGTCTTATTTGTGGTGCTACTGAAACCCTGAAACGTACTATAATATAAATATATATATGGGATATATTAGTAATTAAGCTTTTATCTCCATTAATGTATAAAGAAGAATTAAAAATTAACTTTACCACTAAAAGTTCTTTGCCACAAAAAAGGGAAAGGAGTGAAAGGACTTTAAATTATTTCTCCTGCGTCAACAAAATATTAAAATTCTGAGGAAATTATAGGCGCTTATATAGCAAAAATATTCATTGTCCTTAAAGAAAAACATAATATACATATTTTTTATTAATTATTATTATTTGGGATGATTTTCCGTGTTGTGTTTTTAGTTTAAAAATAAGAAAAAGTATAACGTATATAAATTATACAAAAATAATTATGATTTTAAATAAATAGCAATAAAATCACAAAACAGCTAAGATATTATATTTTATCTTTTATTTAATTGTTCCAATTTAATTGAACTGTCATATCCTCCCATATTAAAATCAATTTAACAATTTAGTTTATTTTGAGAGGAAAATCGTATGATGTAATATTATTAAATACCTAAATATTCTCTCTTATTCCTCTCCAAAAATCAAATAGCTTAATAATTTTCATATTATAAAGAAAAGCAGTTCCATGGAGCAAAATAAAATAAGCTCATGATAAATATTATAGTTATTAAGGGTAAGATAACACGAACAATCGATTGTTGTAGTCCCATATTTGATTAACATGTAAACCTTTTAGCAACCTCATAATAATTCTGAATTATTTTTGAGAGACAGTTCTTGTGGCACCAAAAAAAATATGGAAAATTTTTTAAAACAATCGGACGATCCAATTTTTTTAAATTAATTTCTTAGTTTAGGTCTCCATGGGAAAAAGCCCTATACTGAAAAATTTAAAAAATTCATTTAAAAAAAATTGCATCGTCCGATTGTTTTGAAATTTTTGCCACATTATTTTGGTGCAAATAACTGACTCTCAAAAAAAAAAAAAAAAAATCAGAATTATTATGAGGTTGCTAAAGTTTACATGTTAATCAAATGGGACTACAACAATCGGTTGTTCATGTTATCTTACCCTTAAGGAGCAACATCGGCGTGTGGTTGATTAAGTATAAATAATAAATACTCTGTTCTGTTCTCATTTTTAAAGTAATATAATAAAAGTTTTAAATCCATTTTAATTTTGCAATATATAATTATGTCTATATCATGGAGGAAGAATTTATCCATGGTCTATATATATTATATTTAATGAGTTATTTGTGATATATTATAAAGCCTAGCTCCTAAAATTTATTTTACAGCTTTAAAATTGACTCCTCCTCAAGCAAATTATTATCCATCCTCTAGCAGTCTAATTTCTTATTTTGTAAAAATTTATACCTGTGGATGGCTTATTTTAATTGATGAGTAAGGCAAAATTTATAAATTTAATTATTGATTAATTCAATAATTAATCATTCGAAAGGTACGCTTAAGAGTTTTGTCTTGATGAGGAGTGAATTTCAAGCACTCCGCTGATAAGTGTTTAAATTCTTTAGCTACTGGATGAATTCTGTACGTAACTTTTGTGATCTCTATCAATATAGGTTACAATAATATAACTTAAAAAGATATTAATCAGCATTTACAATTGTTTTTATTTCATTCATTTATGTTTTCACTACTTAATTTTATACAACTATACAACTGTGTATGTAGTCTATGTCATTTTTGGTTATAGCCAATTAATAATATCCATATTACAACAGTATTCAACATATACTTATGATTTTGGAGCAAAAACAAAAAAACACCAAATAATAAGTCATTGTATCATATCATATTTTTGGAATGTTTAAATAAAAAAAAAATCACTAATAACATAAATACATAGCTGTCTTTACAAGCAAAAAAGAAAGAGACAAAAAAATTACAACTTTCCATGCGTAAATATATATAAAAAAAATAAAAAAAAAAGTTGAGATAATTCAGAACAAAAAAACAATTCTGATAACTTGAAATAAGCATGCAAACCTAAAAAATATTTAACTCTCATTCACAGTAACAAATAACCTTAAACATAAGGGAAGAAAACTGATATTCATACATACATGAGTACATTGCACAGCCTTAAATGTAATTTAACACAATCAGGCCTTAACAAACAATTTTTATAATAAACAATTAAATGATGAATGGAATAATAATTGATTATTTATCATAATTATATAAAAAATGATATTTTTTTTGCCACTAAATATTTATATATTTATATAATCATAAGAGCACACCTATTATTAATTATGTACAGCCGATTTGACAAAAATATAATATACAGTTGAATGAAAGTTCAGATAAAAATGAACTTTTTATAGCCATTAAACTGTATAGTGTGCAAGTATAAAGATTTGATGGATTAAAAAAAAAAAAAAAAAAAAAAAAAAACGGGTACAATAGTTAGTAAATAATTGTTCCCAATACGCAATAGTTAAGAAAACCAACAAAACAGACTATTTTTTCCCCCATAACATTGTAGCACAAATATTTAATATTAAGCCCGGTCATACTAAAAATTAAATTTGAGAATCATTAAACAAGATAGCTTATGTATTGCACTTTCTTTCCATTACAACCATAGCAAATATAAACCATAGAAAAATGCATGATAGGATTTAGTATGAAAATCCATATGATAATTTATTTTCTCCTGGATTTTAATTTGCATTCGAATACTTAATTTTATGGCTGAAAAAAATTATCCCGTTTTATGGTATCAAAACGTTAACAAGTAATTCATGCAAAGATTGAAAATACATCAAACCTAATTAAATATTAATTATAATGTGAACTGTATATTATATTATATATGTTATGTTTGTGCTACTTTATTAACTAGATATATTTACATATCATTGTTGTTGTAAAATTTGAAGTAGACTCAATCTTTTACTCTAACATAATTGTTTTCTAAATTACAAATAAAATTTAAAGTATTATAATTATCTTTATGATATCAAAACTCTATGCTTGCAAACTAGTAACTAGGACAATAATAATTGAATAAACAAAAACCGGCATTTCAAACAAAAAAACACAGACAGACGCTTCACAATATGGGATTTCTGTCCCCATTTCTTCCTCTCATAGTAAGCTAAGCATTCCTTTGTATGGTGACAGTACAACACAACAGATGGCAGTACAGGTTTTCCCTATCTCTTTTAACACATCACCTCCACCGATACTCCTCTCAGTGATCAAAGTCTAGTTAGACGTAAACATGGCTTATCTGATCACAGACAAAAATCCCATACGGTGGAGCGTTTGTTTGTCTGTTAAAAAACTATTGCTGGGGAAAGTTTTCATCACAGTGGTTCTACCTCTTTTTTTTTCCTTCTAAATATTTAACTAATGTAAATTTTTTTCTTCAAACAAAATGACAAAACAATACGAAAATTAATTAAATTAATTTTGAGTTGGTATTTACGACAGCTGTAACAATAGATGACGAGATGAATCATATATAATAATATAATATATATAACATTACTTATTATTATTGTACATTCTAAGCATAGTAATGATAGCAAGCACAGAGTTGGCTGCACGGAGGTGTTGATGACGACAATTTAGAACTGCTCAACGAGAAGGTCACACACTGTTTGCGACACAGTTTCCTTGCTCGAACGAACGGTCAGTCGGTACATCTGAAACACAAGTACCAACATGTCAGCAGTATACTTTTGGAACTATTATTATCTGGAACATAAAGGTACTGGATATTATAATGACAACAAACTTAGTGCTGAGATGAGTTTTAAACTGTCCCTCGTCCAGAATAATAAACCATCTGTATCACAATTTCGTTAAAATGATGAACTACTGTATCTGCTTTTTCAGGTGAATGCAATTATGAGCTGTAAATCATTATAAAATAAAGCTCATAATTGCACTCACCTGAAATAGCAGATAGCTCATTATTGCAACGAGATCATGGTAGGCAGATAGCTCATTATTCAGGACGAGAGACGATATTATGCTTTTTGCCAGGAAGATATAGGTTCTGGTCAACTTAATATTCATTCAATGTTGTGCTAGCAGCAATCATCGTGTTGACATTGTTAACGATATGAAGGATTCTATTTTCAGTAAACTCTGTGCATCAGGCAGTTATTGAATTCCTTTTGGTTCACACTACATTTACTTAACATAATTGAAAGTTTTCAAAAATGCTATAAATTGATTAATTTTGTAAAAAGTTATGATGACAAACATGTGCACATAGATTTATAAAAATTAGAATATAAATTGCTAAAAAGAAAAGGAGATTGAATAATTATTTATAAATGATAATAAATATTTATTCCTGAAGTTATTTGCTAACTGCATAGTATTGATGTCAAATATACTGCAACTGAAATATATTAACAATGTTAAAATTTATTTTGGACGAGGAAATTGCTTATAAATGACTTTTCACCAGCGCCTGAAGATACCAACTTACATTTCAAGACAAGTCGACATCTGTAACTGGGAGTTAGTCTTTTTTAAAACAAGTTATTCTTGGGACAGGCATAACCACACTCTTCTGGTAGAATTAAAGGGGTTGGTAAGATAAACTGGTAAATTTTCTGAGCAAGAGAACCTTATCTTGTTCATACTACTGTATGTCCTTGATATGCTAGATCTCAAATCGGTAGAAGAGGGTTGGAGGGAGGAAAGGGGAGGGGGTGCCTTCAACATCTTTAGCATTTACCTAATATTGTTTGTACGTGGCCAGAGATCTCATGTAATGGTACTACACTGTACTGTCAAACTTTCGATCTATTTGAAATTTAATGAGGCTAGCTTGATAAATTGTTCAATGTAAGCCTATAAAGCAAATTACTTTTCAAATCAACGAGTAACATAATAATTACTGCAAAATTATCTTATTTCAATTTTTCATTCCGAGAAATGATAAGTTTCTTTATAAAAAATAATAAAAAAATAAACAAAATATGAACAGTTCAATGCATCAGCAATAAAAAGCCAATAAATATTTTTTAATAAAAAATAAAAATTGGGACTATTAGAGCGAGAAATTTGGCCCAAGCCACCACCATCCATTTTGTTTTAAAGACTCACGTCTATTGCGGATGGCATCTCATTGAAGCCGTTAGTTGAGGGCTGAAATCATAAAATAAAATTGGTGGCCAAAAACTGTTCCCAACTCAAAACCATAACCGAATGAAGATGATGAAGAATGACGAGGGCCAAATGCAGACCACGAAGGAAAATTGGAAGGAAAACAGACAAAAGCAGATGTGGTTAGCACGAAGGAAAATTGGAAGGAAAACAGACAAAAGCAGAGGTGGTTAGAGTGTGCTCATGATAGTACATGTGAAAAAAAAAAAAAAAAAAAAAAATAGAAGCAGTTATTTCCCCAAGTAGAGTGATGACTCTGAACATTAATGCAGCACTACACAGCTATAGAAGCTTCTGAAGGATAAATCTTTTAACTATAGTAAAAAAAAAAAAATAAAATATAAAAAAAAAAAAAAAAAAAAAATAGTAATAATTTATAAAAAAAAATAATACGGTAAAAAATAGATAAATAAATTGCAGAATTGAGAAAAAAATTTCTCATTCAAAATTAAAACAAGAAGTAGTGTTACTGTCTTATATTTAATCCAAACAATTTAGTCATGGGATGTTACTAGATATTGCTGAATCCACATTCAGCAATATCTTTAGCACTAGAATTTTGTATCAAATTTAAGTCTTAATTTTGATGAGCTAAATTTATGCAAAATTTCTTTTTAAATCTAGTCGTGTAAAGCACATAACTTTAAATGTTAAACTCTTACCTGTGCTTGCTTATTGGGTTCCAACCGCAGTAAGCATCCAATTTGCTGTGTGCTAGTGTGGATGATGCCTGCACACACAAAGTTCTCGGGGTTTGGATCTATGCCATCCAGAAGTTGCATACCAAAGCCAAGAAGTTTGGTACGAGCTGCTGGAGTATCCATGGGCTGAGTTGCTTTGAAGATTTTCTGTGCACGTTGCTGGGTTCTGTAAGTGATTGCAGTGAGTTAGTCAGTTTAAATTGCTGGTTTCACAAACAACTTACCCTCCCAAGTTCTTCCACCTGGCAAAGAAAGACTCGCCATTCATCTCCGTGGGCTCGAAGAATTTGTTGATGGTGAGAGGAAGCTTGAGGCTAAGTTTCTGAGGGATGTTGTTGTACATGAACGTCACCGTCAGACTGGGGGCATCTGGAACACAAAGTCAGCATTATTATCATTATTACAGAGAAATACAGTAAAAACTTGTTATTACGTAACTTGTTACAAGGTAAAAACTCGATATAGAGTAACGGAGTAAAGGTCCCGTAAAAAATAAAATAGTATTGCAGGTATAGGAAAAACTTGATATAAGGTATACTTGATATAAGATAAACCCAATTTCTTGGGTCCCTTGACTTGACGTAATAACAAGTTTTTACTGTATTACTCATGACTAGGAGATTTTCATTTAGTGTCTAGTTAACATTTTGAAAAATTGACGGAAAAAACAAACAAAACAAACGCAGACTTTTATTTTCTTGACTGACCTAAATATTGATCAAAATTTTGCCGATTTGTAAATTAATATAATTTTCATACAGTTACAAAACAACATGAAGATTGAATACAATTTCACAGCATTATTGAATCAAGAAAAATATAATGACTTTAGATCCTCCACTATTTCGTTCTACAACTTACTAAGTAAGATTTTTTGTCTCTTTTGTCTCTCTCTCTCTCTCTCTCTTTTCATTACAGTTGTTAAGTTTTTAAAAAAGTGCTATTGACCTCATAACATCCCAACAGATGGCTTTGAAATTCTCTTCTTTATCCTCACCCAAGATTTATGTTATACTTTTGACCAATGTTAAACAGCAAAATTCAAGTGTTTAACCAGTAGCAACACTCTAGTAATAATCATCGACTCATTCAAGTAAAATCCACCACCTGTCTTTATTATGTCAATAACTCAAACAATTGAATAAGTAATGTAAATATTAACCAGTTTAAGTGGAAGCAAGTGTGAATCAAAGACCTTCTCAGCGTACCTGCGTAGTCGTCTAGGCACTCTGCGTTGATCATCTGCTGCACCTGAGCCCCGGCCTCCAGGACAGGCTCCACCTTCTTGGCTTGCGTGCTCAGCTTGCCTGTCAGCTCAGGGGGGCTCGTCACCGCAGCGGCAAAGTTCTGTACATGACATGCCGTCAATAAAGAGGTTCACACAATTCCATTCAATTTAGCTACTACGTAGTTTCAAACTTTCCTTCTTCCTCTCATTTCCGATAAAGTTTATATTTTACTGCTAAGCAAGTCAATAACAAACCTTCTTGAAACTTGAGGAAGGGCTGTTGAAAGAAAAGTAGTAGAATCATATGGAAGATTACTATACTTTATCATTTAAAACAGGAAATGATAGAGGTCACCATTGAAACCTAAATTGTAGACAAGTTAAAATTTATGGTGCTATCATTATAAATCACACAGAGAAACTGTATACCAGTGGTGTTTGGTACAGTTGTTTGAGGGCATTTTTCAATACTTTCTATGTACAGTAAGTAATCACTGTAGAAGGTCACACAGCCAGTCCTATGAGACATCGAATTGGCTACATAAAGTACCTTCTATGATGACTCTTTCTTCGAAGAAAATAGATCATAATAATGGCAAATAACCTACCATCTCATTCCTATGCTGTATGCTTACCCCAAGAGTTACCGATGTTTTGTTGCCATAGAACAAACCCAGACGACCAAGGTTTTGCCGAAATTCAGATTTCACTCCAATTTGGATAAGATCATTCTCAAAAAGTACACCATTGTTTTTACAAACAAACCTGAAAAAAAAAAAATAATAATAATAATAATATCAGTATTGAAACCAGTGTTCTTGTAATAACTAAAGGTAAAATTAGTTTGGTTGATTAATTTTACAAAGTACCTACTGAAATGCATTCTAATATACAGTATCACTGGTTTTATGGCTAAAGGTACTGTTTGTAAAATGACAAATTTTCGAAGCAGCTTGTTAAGATGCTTGTTAAACTACCTATATACTGTATACAGTACAATATAGAGTAGATTGCAACCTCAAGATGAACTTATTTTATTTATTTTGAGTGAAATATGATTGTAGGAAGAAATGGAATTAATAAAACAATTAATATTTAGTTTCTAAAAAACAGTTGATAACATTGACAAGGCTACTCACTTGGTTGGATTATGGACGTTTTGTCCACCAGATCCAGACACATTGTTGGAGTGGGGCTGGGGCGATCCTGATGAGTTGTACAGCTCCCCCAGCATGTCCACCAGCACGCCGGTGTTGCCGGGACCTGCAGGCTGAGAGGCGGGGGGTGTCGAGAGACCCAGCAGGTCTGCAGAGGCTGCCGCAGACGTCTTGGCCGGAGCACGTTCCTCCTGAGATGAGTGGTTCACTCCACCAGGCACCGGACTCTTGTGCTCCTTGATGTCATTCTCAGGAACACGTCCTGGCTTCTTCTTCTTGAGCACAGCTAGGATGGATGACTCACGCTCGGGGAATACCGGCATCTCCTCTAGTACAGTGGCCTGCAACAAAAAATCAACTCAATCTTCTTGCAAGTAATGATCTTAAGATAGACATGAAGGACAACATAAAATCTTATCAGCAATTTTCACGTAAGTGCTTGGTAGTCTATTTAATTAATGATACAACAATGTATGTATCTCCGATATGCACAGCTACTGATTTGATAATGAAGTTACAAAATAGTGTTTACAAAATATTTTATTTTTTAAGTTCAGCAGCATGAAAGGAAATAAATTTTTATCCAGTAATTTCTTAATACAGTATCTAACTTTCATTTATGGTGACGTCTTGAATCACTTTTCTTTCACCCTCCTTTCCCCTATTTTTTTTTTTATAATAATTGTAACTATAAAATGTTACCGGTATTTATTATGCAGAAACGTAGACATCAGCCATTTTGCTTATGTACTGTACTTTATGAATA
This sequence comes from Siphlonurus alternatus, assembly GCA_949825025.1. NCBI lineage: Eukaryota > Metazoa > Arthropoda > Insecta > Ephemeroptera > Siphlonuridae > Siphlonurus > Siphlonurus alternatus. The sequence continues at coordinate 35,725,407 of OX463781.1, forward strand.
CCGTATCGGTACTGTACAAAGTGCCTGAGAGGTCAAAATTGTATATAGACCATTCTCTAATTTATTTATCAACAACAAGGCCCATCACAAGAGTGATCAAGTGTAGTTATTTTATACACACTACAAAATAGCAAAACTATAGTGATGCTTCAAAGAGAAGTTCAACTTTACTCATACTTTTAGTCTTTTTACTCATTAAATGACATATCCCAGCTAAAAAAAGGTGATGTTTCCTTACCAGCATATCATGGGACGCCTTTATGCTTAGTTGTAAATATTCTGACGCTCTTTGCTGGAGTTCTGCATCGGCACTACGCAGATTGCTATGCTGTCTGAATACTTCTTGGATTTGAGGTTTGATTTCTGGGAAGAGATTCACGAACTTGATGTACGTAGAGAGGAGCAGAGCACGAGTCATTGGTGAGCATAAGTGATACTGAAATAGAGAGCAACATGAGGAAAGCTGCAAACTATCATAGATGTAACAAGCTTTGTTAGTAAATTTTATTTAAAAACAAAACAGTGACATATTTAATACTTTTATCATCAACACTATTTTAAAGCATGAAAAAAATATTTTTTTTTTTGAAAATTTCAGACTGCAAAACAGCAAAATGTTGGTGTACACCACTCTTTAATATTTTTGCCTTTATGAAGATATATGTAGTACTGTATTTCACTAGCATGCATTCAACCCCTGTCATGAAAGCCTGTTATAACGTGCTGCTTGAAAGAACTGCGATTAACCTTGGAGTGCAGCAGCTGGAACTGGACGAGGGGCGAGGAGCGCTGGTCCCCGGCTATGAGGTTGCCGAACTCTCCAAGAATATAACCGCCAACCTTCACCATGTTCTCGTGGCACGCCGGGGCTTGCAGGGCCTGCATACACACCACAATGGTAATGATATAGAGACGTCAAGTCAGTGGCATAGACACAAAGGAGAGGGGGAGGGTGCATAGCTTAAAGTCAAGAGAACAAGTAGAAAATTGGAACCAATGCAGACAAACAATCTTTACATGAAATTTTTTATGACGCTATTGAAGAGAAAATATTATTCTTTATATTTTTTTAACCTTAGAAGTATGTACTGTATACTTTAATCTACCTTGCAAGTATTTATGAAGAGCGTTAGAATTGTTTTCAATTATTATTATTTTTTTTTTTTTCTGTAAGATTGTAAGATACCATTGGTGCACTTTAAAAATAAGCCTCTTGACCCCCCATTACTATACTCCTCTTTTTGAGAGATTCTAATCACAGGAGACAATTGAACTGGCTACTGAACTCTCGGTAATGACGTCATAGTTCATGAAAACTAAACTAAAGTTACCCCACTTTACTGGTGGAAACAAATGAACGTAGGAGAGTTTTGTGACTCACCTCAAAGACGGTCTTGGCAGCGTAGCCTTGTACGTCATCGCGGTTGATGACGATTTGGATGACGCGATACCACACTTCCTCAGAGACATAGTCGCCAGCAATGCGAATCAAGTTGAGGATCACGTCTACGTACCATGTGTAGTCCGTAGCATATTTCTCTGCCAGGATGGCCACTTTAAGCACCTGTAACAACAAGAATCAGTTACAATCACATACAATCTCAGCGTTTAGTAACCGGTATCTGCATTGAAAGTCTTGTTATTTTTTTATCTATCTCACTGAACTACTGAAATTTAACAAAAGTTTTTTTTTAATTTTTTAAATAACACACATTTTCCTTTAAACAAATTAATATGTATTCATTAATCAACTAGATTTTTTTTTTCATAAAGAATAAGGTAACATACATACATACATACATACATACATACATACATACATACATACATACATACATACATACATACATACATACATACATACATACATACATACATACATACATACATACATACATACATACATACATACATACATACATACATACATACATACATACATACATACATACATACATACATACATACATACATACATACATACATACATACATACATACATACATACATACATACATACATACATACATACATACATACATACATACATACATACATACATACATACATACATACATACATACATACATACATACATACATACATACATACATACATACATACATACATACATACATACATACATACATACATATATATATATATATATATATATATATATATATATATATATATATATATATATATATATAAAAAATACTATTACATTTTTGCTATGATAATAAATGTGTCATAATTTCTGCAATGACATGCTGACGTACCATTTCTTCTCTGATGGAGTAGTCTGCAGTTTCTAGGTAGTTGAGCATCTCCTGCACAATCTCCTCGGCGTTGCTCTTGTCACACATCGCATACAGCAGGTCCACCGCTTGCTGCCGCACCGAGACGTCCTTTTCCATCTGCCAACAACCACGACTCTCAGTATTTTGGGACAATCCACAATTCTCTACTTCAGACATTTAAGGCTGTTTTGTTTATGCTGTATTATAAGTTGCTTGCAACATTGCTGCCACAAAAAAAGTACCTGAGAACTGAGAAGTTCTATACTTTATAGCAACATTCCTTTATAAAGGTTAAGACGCATGAATTTCATATGTCAATTTGTTTTCGGACCCATTACAAAGAGAAATTTCAAAATAGCATTGCATGATGGACATATTCACAGTTTTGCGACACAATGGGTCCTGAAATGCTTGATTCTAATTAGCTAACCTCTTCAACATTGGTCAAATTGGTGGCATAACCTGGTATAAAGGAACATTGCTTTATAGGTTACTAAATCTTAATAAAGTTTGGATGGTGGTATCGAAGTATTTTGCAAAATTCAGTTGTTCCCTTATTATTTTAGTTTAAATTTTTTCAATAAGATTGAAATTATTTAATTAAAAAACTGAAACAATTAATTACCCAGAAGGCATTATTGTTAAAGGAATTACAGCAGAATTCTTTGATGAAAGAGTAATATTTTCTCCTGGTTGGATGTGTCGCCGAGGTCTCACCTTCATGGAGAGGATGACAACCTCCTGGTGCTTCTTGACTGCGTCGTGAGAGAACTCCGAGGTGGCCAGCAGGCACATTGACTCCAGGGCCAGGTACCTCAGGTTCGTCTCTCGGTTCGACAGGAACTGACCCAGCTGGTTGCAAGCTCGCACCAGCAGGTTTGGTTCACTGTAAAACACACCAGTCATTACCAAATTTACCCCCGTGACGAAAACTACACCATCTCTTCAATGTTCATGACAATGGTAATATTATTTAGCTTCACCTTTCATCACCACAAAACAAAAAATAAAAATAAACAAAACATTAAGGTCAAAATAAGTACCATAACAATATTGTTTCATGTATTTTAACCTGGTGACATTTACAATTTTATATTTTGCCAAACTTTTTTTTTTTTTTTTCTATCATTTTGATACATAATAACGTTTTGTAGTTTTAATTTGTCTTTATTTTAGTAACACAAAGAAAATAATTCTCTAATTTTCTTGAGATATTTACATTGGAAAAATATCAATACTTCTGTTTGTAAATTCAAATAAATGAAATAATCAGATGAAGGATGAATATGATTCTTGATTCTCAATTGATTGTGTATTAATGAACAGAGTTAATGACTCCAGGTTTTAATTTCCTCTTCAATGCCATATTTTAAAATAACATTGACAATGCCCATTCGCCTTGCAAACAATATATGTATTTCATCTTACCTGTCACTATGAATAATGAGACTTATTGCTTCGAAGAGAACGGCATTCTTTGCATTTGAGTGCTGAACTTTCTTTGACTTGGGAGGCTCCTGGGCCTTGTTGAGGATGGTCTCAAGGCACTCAGTTAGGCGACCTCTCACTCCAGGGTCCTCTGTGGGGTCATATTAAGGTCAGACATACAGCAAGAAAGGGTGAAAAGAGGAAAAAAATTATGGAATATCGGTACTGTACAACAATTGAGAGTGACAAGGACAGTTTTGTAAGCATTGTCTACAAATTCACTACCTCTTCCAGTTTCAAGGTAAAGTCAGGCAATAGTAGTGGACTACATTTTAGCAGAGACTTAAGCTGGAAACACCCACTTGGATCAGCTGATTCCAAACTCGGTGCTAAGCGTCGACCAATCAAAGGGCGAGCCCTTAGCATCAGCCAATCAGAGGGCACTTCTGGTGTGATAAGCTGATCTAAGTGGGTGTTTCCACCTTTATGCCTATTAGCTTGGGAGAGACAAAGAGGGTGGGGAAGCCTCACCTGGGGGAGTGTAGTTCTGCAACAGCCTCAGCAGCTTGACAGAGAGCCATGGCGCAGGAACGAAGTAGTACGTGTAATCCTGCAGGTCCGTGTAGCTTGCAGTGACAATCTACCGGCACACAACATATATCACTCATCCTTCAAAAGTAGATTCAAGCTATCGGGTAATGTCTGATAAAAAAAGTTGTGTTTTTATTCTTCATCATTCAATTTGTTTTATTATTTGATTGGTAAAGAACAATCATGTAATCACTACATCAATAGACTAATTGAACAAATGAATAGAACAAATACAACTACAGTGTAACATTGCCAACACGTGTTATTTTCAAGCTTTTGGATTCAGAAGCATCCCTGTTTTTTTTTCCAAAATCACTCTGTAATCTAATATTGAATCCAAAATATTACAACAAACAAACCAAAAATTTAAGAAATGACAACAATAATGTATGTTGCAGGCTAGAAGCTACGGTATTACTAAAACCTTAAAATTACCACTGTCTTCATAGTTGCCCTTAACATTATAGTAAGTTTTGACAGTCTAAGACCAAATTACTCTTCCCCTGATTGGATTAAAAGCACGGATATCATTCCAAAAGCTTGTTCCTAATAGTCGCTGCACAGCTCAGTTGTTAACAAAATATAAATTTTTTGACTGTAGTGTCTACTTTCCTAATACCAAATCTGCAAGTATCTTTAAAACTTTTTTATTTTTACTTCTTTTATTTATTTTTAATTTTATTAACCTCATATATTATATAACATGACAGTTGGCAGGTGATTGTTATACTATCGTTATAATCTCATCACTATATTCTAATAACGTAGAAGACATTAATTCTGACGTAGCAAAATTGCTATAAATTAACAGTTGTTCTCACCCTGCTGAGCCTGGAGACCGCCAGGCTGATGCAACCCTTGTACTCCTCTGGATTCTTCTTGACGAGAGCGTCAATGAGGCTCGTGGCAGCGGTCACCACCCCCATGTGCTGGTCGTTGAGCAGGTGGATGATGCGCGACGTCCACTCTCCTCCCGGGATGATTTCCTGAGAGGTGCGGAACAGACGCAGTAGACATAGCGCCGCGGACTGCTTCACTGTGTCCATCGTGTCCCTGTCAACGGCAAATGTTACCTCATAAGTCTTGGTAACAAGATGTAAGAACACTATACTATACCTCTACATGTATATTTTTGATCAATATTTTTTACCTATTAAAATCCTGTGTCAATAGCTTTTTTTTAAGCATAAAAAGGGGCATTCACAGAGCCTTAAGGCCACAATTAAGGCTCAATAATTTAAGACCAGAAATTTTGGGTCTTAAAAACACGTCTAAAATCAAGCTTTAAATTATCGAGCCTTAAATATGGCCTAAGACTTTGTGAATGCCCCTTAAAATGACTTGACTTTCGTAACTGTATTGGTACACAGTACAAAGGTCAAGTGATTTCCGGGAAAATAGACATACAGTACAACCTTTCTATTATTGGCCAGCAATATTTGAAACAATGATTCATTATAATACATTTCTTTTGACTACTAGAGGCATAAATATGTTGATTGCTCCAAATCGAACTAATCTTAGGTTATAAGAAAAGGAATGATAAAAAGGAATGTCATTTCTCAATATTTTTTTTTACACACTGTCTGTGTGATACATTATTTAAGTGTACAAGTTCAAACTTGTCTTTGCAGGCACTTACCCAGAGACCAGCAGTTTGGGAATGTCGTGTCCGAACGCTTCCGCCATGTCCTTGCTGCCGATGTTGGCTATGCATTGCAGAGCCAGGTTTACGTGGATGGGGTTCCTGGATAGTCATTGAAAATGTCAAAACTTGTTCTAATAACACACCAGTGTTTATATACTAAGGTTTATCTTAAACTTGGTTTTCATCGACAATGCCCAGCTTGGCCAGTGAAGTTCTTCATTACAAATGAAATATCAATGAGTGAAGACATTACAAACACAATGAAAACCAAATTAAAAGTGAACCATAATATAGTGTATTGCATGGAGCTAAATACAATTGATCCTCAATAATTTTTTTACTTTTTTATGGTTAGGAAAAGTATTATAAATTAAATTTGACAAAACTTTAAATCACTGTTGTAGTCATCGTTATATACAGACGTTACCCCAGAAAATTTCCATCACAGCAAGATGGGAATAGGATCAATTGTTTTAGAGGGAAAATTTCCAAGGTAAGACTGTATTAAAGAAACCCAGTTTTTATCTACCAAACGACAAACAAGAAATGTTCTTTTTTTTTTTTTTTTTTTTTTCACAGTTGCAACCAAATTGAAATATATTGATTACATTGAATACAAATCTGGCAACATTGCTTACCTGGAAGAAAGGTCATTCTTGATGCTCTGGATGATGAGCTTGATGAGGTCACTGTTGGTGTTGACCAGCACTGAGATGAACAAGTAGCCCTGCAAGCAAACAAAAACCGTCTCAACAGTTACATGGGATGCACAATTGCATTTTAAGATTGATAATAAAGACAGGGCAAATAGAATAGGAAATAGTTTAGAAGCATATGATGGCTTCTGAGCAAACATAAAGGTAGTCAAGGTTCTAGTATGGTTTACATTAAAATACTTTAAATAACCTGCTCAAGGTCTTACAAAATCGTACAAGAACTCAAGAATTTGTGTTATACCTTGAAAGTTTTTGCAAGTATTTGAACAGGATTTTGTAAGTCAAATCTTGAGAGGATCTTGTGTAAAAATTTGCAAGAGGATAAGTTTTTGAGTTCTTGTAATATATTTTGGTCTTGACAAGACTTTTGAGCAGGGATACTCAACATAGAGGCATAATCTATTTTAGTCAGGGACACTATTTTATGACATACTGTAATCACATTTAACTACACCACTGGAAAGTTTTTAAAATGATCTCTAAATCAAGTACAAATCAAAGTTTTTTACAGGCTGAACGTGATGAAGTCAGAGAATATAGCGCAGTCTATAAATTTTAACTCATGTTCCCCACACTCACGATTTGTTTCTCGGAGTACTTGTTAGAAGAGAGAAGGTTGACGGCCTCCATGTGTCCAAAGTCGATGTCATGACCGAGCAGGAAGATGAAGAGCAGCTTGCACACGTACTTCTTCTTCTGATAACCGTCCAGCGTCTTGTCCCCCTTAAACTTGCTGCGGATGTTGGCCAGCTCCTTGTTGATGCGCTTGATCTCAGCCTCCTTGCTTTTACCTGCAACGATGACGTAATTGCTATACAATCATGATCACAAGTACCGTGGGAATCGGAATCAAAACATAAGGATTCAACACTAAACAGTATTGATCTTATTCTTACATATATGCAAATATGCATGCTAAGTAACAAACAAATGATTGCAATCTGCTTGTTGTAATTTCGCAATTTTTTACTTTCCTGGTTAGACAGTCTCATTCATAGCAGGCAGAATTCAGCATCAAATATTATAATGCTGAAAATTAAATAATCATTTCTCAGAATATAGCATGCAAAGGGGAGCGGAGAAAGGGGGGAGGGGGGGGGGGGGAGAGAGAAGGGATCAATAGAGTATCAACCACAAAATATTTTAATTTGCAGAAAATGCAGAAATGGATGGACATGATGGAAAGTTATGCTACTCTGATTTTTTCGAATATTTTAGAGTCCGGGAACTATTAAAAAAATAAATATATAAATAAATAAATAAATAAATAAATATATAATATATATATATAATATATATATATATATATATATATAATAAATATATATATCATATACAGTATATTGATGGTGTTCCGTCAAACATTTTTTTATACCTGGAAATCCATAGTGCAAAACCGACCATCTCGGCTCGCGATAAAACAAGTTAGTCGTTTTTGAGAGGACGCGATAAAATGAGTTACTGTAGTCGTTTTTGACGTACCACCATCAATATATATATATATATATATATATATATATATATATATATATATATATATATATATATATATATATATATATATATATATATATATATATATTGAAAGTACAGAGAAAGTGATGCCTCTTGACACCTCTCTTAATAAAAGGAAGGGGTGTGGGTTCAAACTCGACCTCGGCAAAAATTTTTAGCAATACTTTCCGTCCTCTAAAAAATAAATATTAGTGACATCACTTTGCATCCTTATTTTTTTTTTTAGCTTTTTAACTGAACCCTAGTACAGGGTACTGGCCACAATTAAGTGACTGAATTTAACTTCCCGGCTCTTTGTAGACCCTACTTTTGTGGGTCCCTTCCAAACCGGGGCGGCCACGGCCTAAGCAATCCATCCCAGCATTCGCCTGGTTGTAATTGAGGAAACCATGGAAACCTCAATCAGGATGGTCGGCAATTGATGGAGGATGCCATCAATCACCTCCCGGATGCACGAGTGGGTGTTCTTTAGCAACCGCCACTTGTGAAAAGTATGGTTGCATCCTTAGGCACTTATGGAAAAAAAAAATTGAGGTTGATATTCTATTTTTGTTAATTAACCAGTCATAAAACATGCAGACAATTGTTTATTTTGTTTATACTGTAGTTTAGAGTAACATAATTTTATGCAGATTTTTTTTTTAAATATTAGGATAGAGGAACTTGAGTTATATATTATTTTTCTCATTATTATATAATATATACAGTACAGTATATTATTTTTAACTTTTCTTTTTTTTAAAACATTTTGTATTCAAGTATGCAATACAAAATTTCATGCAAGTTGTCTATTAGAATAATTTAATTTTTATTATTTTTTTTAAAGCAAATATATATATATATATATATATATATATATATATATATATATATACTTTTTTTACGAACAAAAATTCATTTATTGTTATAGAGGGCCAATTTAGGGCTCACTAAATTCTGACATGTTAAAATGGAAAATTGAGCTTAAAATCGGGCCTTTAGCCTTTGTGAATGCTCCTTATTATGAGCAAAAGAAATACATGAGATGCAAGGAATAAAAATAACCCCATTTTTTACTGGATGACTGCTGCAACTTACAACTCTAAATTATAATAAAATTTTAATGAGAATGCATACAATGTTTTTAGGTCTTTCTAAGGGGCATTCACAAATTCTTAAGGCCACATTTAAGGCTCGATAATTTAAAGCTTGATTTTAGACGTGCTTTTTAGACCCAAAATTTCTGGTCTTAAATTATTGAGCCTTAACTGTGGCCTTAAGGCTTTGTGAATGCCCCTTTAAAAGGGGCATTCACAAATTCTTAAGGCCACATTTAAGGCTCGATAATTTAAAGCTTGATTTTAGACGAGCTTTTTAGACCCAAAATTTCTGGTCTTAAATTATTGAGCCTTAACTGTGGCCTTTAGGCTTTGTGAATGCCCCTTTCTATGTTTTGTGTTGTAAGTTGATCATGATTGCTGGAAAGGAGTGTTCATAAAATCTGGCCTTAGGTATTTTTTTTATTGGTAAACAAATAACAATACATATTATAGTCCTACCAAGGCCGGAAGCCTTAATATGGGTAGGTGCTGGCTTACAACTGGATGTCATATACTACGTTTACATATTATATAAATTTGTAAAATATGCTGGATTGTGTGATTTCTTTTCTATTCTAGCAATCACGGTTGATGTAATACCAATTAATTTATTAGTAATTAATACTTGAGATATTTTTATAAAATTAATAAGACTAAGTACTGAAATAATTAATTTAAAATTTATAAGAGCTATGACAATATAATCAGTGTAATAAATAGATAAGTATTCCGGAACCCTGTATATGTGATGATGCCAATATGTTATAGCTATCATGTAACACAGCAAACAGAAGGGGGGCGTTGCTGCTTCTGTTACGATAGATAACAGCTGTGGAGGGGGGCGGGGCATTAGATCGCGAGGAAGTCGTAATATTTAATAATAACTTACAGTTTCTGATATCAGAGATGAACACCGCGAGTCCTCGCATGCCATCGCCGCGAACTGCCGGCATCTTGGTGCCCTCTCGCTGTACTGTCGCCGCTTACCACCTGTAGGTCAAAAACTCTGAGGTCAAAGATCGCGACCTTTCTTATCGTAAAACAGAAAGGGTTAAATAAATTGCCGCTCCAATAGAATAACAAGTGTTATCGTCAATAATTTATCACTGAGCATGTTTATTCTTGTACTAGTATGAAGTCTATAAGTCACTATATACAAGTTTATATGTTATTACAATAATATCAAATGCACCATAAATAATGTCGCGGTATACATAATCAGATGTTCTAATAATATTCCTTTCCCTCTATTTTTTTTTTTTTTTTTTTTTAATTTACCTACTTTACTCGCTATGCTATATTATCAAATCAAATTAAAATATATTTGCAAATTTGATTTATACTCCAACCTTGCAATTTAGGGTTGTGCTATAGAAAAAATGCTGAATTATTTCTTTCACAAGCAACTATAAGATAAAATGAGATAAGTCCACATTTATAACGTTGTTTTATTGTCTTTAATTTTAATTAAATACTGGTGAACCTTATCGTAATGTGTTTTTAAATTTATATAAACTTCATGCTGACGAAATAAAAAACGCATTGAAATTATTTACACGGTATAATTATCCAGCTGGCAAATGTGATAACTGATAAGCTTGGTGGGCTTCTATGTCCGCTATTGATCAAGCAGTATAGCAGGGCACGCGTGCGCGCCACTGTCGGGTGTCCGCCTCCTGTCTTACATAAAAATCCCAATTCCTCCCCCAGCGATGGCGCGGATGGTTCCGTGAACTCGTGATACATGCATACATGCCGTAACACCTCAAAAATTCCAGTACGCCCACTCAATCACTTTCCTGTTCTGGTCGACTTAATGAATTAACGTGTAAAGTATCTACCATTAAAAACGAGTTAGTATTCGTAAATCTCGTAATAATATTCCTTGAAAATACTGATAGTTTTTAATTTTTTACCTAGATAAAAAATAGTTTTCACTATCTTACGGATTAAAAAATTACTATAATTGAAGTATTGAAACAATATTATTAAATTATTATATAAAAAAAATCAATGGAATCTATTACGATGCGATTAGACAAATTTTAAAATTCATCTTCAAGTTAGCACAAATAATCCTGTCTCCTGTCTATATATTATTCTAATGAATAATATCAAAAGCAACCATTAAATTATTTATTTATAAAATATCGTATGCATAAATACAGACTCGTACATTATTTATGCATTATATTTTATGCATAATGCGCAAACTGTAAAATTATTAGATAATCGCAAACATTACAACTTTTTGTTTCTACTGTATGATACTGTATAGGTTTCCCTCAAAATAATGCTCTAACAATATTAATGATGCATGTTGTCTACATTACTGTGTGCCTACATCATGCATATTATGATATTTATTTGTAGATATCATTAGCATACAACAGTCTATTTAGGTCGCAATGCCGTACGTAAGCTTTCGAAAATTCTACGTAAAATTATTTTGAGTAAGCTGCATGCATACAACAATAGTAGCACTTCACTATTTACAATTATTTTAAGGAAGAGCAAAGGTAATATTCCCACACATTATTAATAATATGCACCAATACGTTAAACTTTTGTGGTGTTTAAAAAAAAAAGTTTGCTATGCATTATTCCGTATTCCATTGTTACCGGCGTTTTCGCAGTCAGTAACAAAACTCTATGAACGTCATTCAAGGTTGATGTCAACTTTTATTTTAATTTTTAACAATTATTGTTAGTACAAGGAACATTAAAACAACAATTTCTTGAAATAAGAAATCATAGTGGCCAGGAAAACATGATCAAAATTCTAGAGTAGCAGTTAAATTGCTTTATACACACAAAATTAAAAGACTCCCCAAAATAGAAAAAATATTTCCTACTTGCACAATCGGCTCTAAGTGTTGTCTATTAATAATTAAAATTCTAGGCATGCAGCATTTTACAAAATATCAATAATGAAATAATAAATATACATTTACCTTGGAGTTCTATTTGCTAATTAATTGTAGCACTAAAGGATTTTATTCACGAAAACTTCTAATGAATCACACGGCTGTTCCGCTGGATTACGTGCGCCATTTGCAGATTACGCACCACCCACTTTTTACTTTTTGACCAAGAGTCGACATCTATTGAGAACAACCTCAACTTCTTGAAGAAACTTTAATCGGTCTGTTTTTTGAACTTTCACTTACCATCAATACCATCATGCAGAAAGCAAAGCAGAATTTTAACATTGGAACTGCAGTCTCTTAATTATATATAATAATGGTTTTTATTTGATATTTTCTTGTATTTAATTATGTACATTATGATACAGTAAAAAAATATTTACCGTCTAGTAGCATAGCTGTAAAAAAGTCTACAAATCGTATTTCCCGACTTTCTCGCGATTATATATGCGCACTGCATTATATATATTAAATCATGGCATGGAGATTTCATTTTCCTAATATATTATTGATATAATTATAATAATATGTGTACTAATTAATTTAAGTATTGCATGATTGAACCCATAAAATTAAAAGTAAATTATACAGATATATATACGTACTACAATTTCTAGGCCCCATATAATATGCAGCCCCCAGCACATCGATAAATATATAAATTATAATAATTAAAATTAATATGAAAGGTTTTTAGAATTAAACAATTATATAATAGTTATATAGAATCCATATTTTGAGCTACTAAAAAATTTAATTTGTTGTGATTTTTAGATGTTAATTAATTAAGTGACCAAATTTTGGGTAAAAAACACATAATAAAAACAATCGCCATAATATATATATTATAGTCCCCATGATATTCTTCCAAGTTACTGCAATATATGTATATAATAATAATTAATGGTTATTTATAATACATACATTTTTTTTAACTGTATACATTGCAGTGCAACCAAATCCCATAGCATAATATATATATATCTCGATCCTGTTTTTCTTTTTGTATTTTGTCAAAAATTTATTTATTTTTTTAATGAATGAGTACACTGAAGAAATGAGTACGATTTACCATGTACTTTATAAGGATGGTGCTATTATTAACCCACTTGGTGACTGTCTGATTTGTAATTTGAGGCCTGTATGCCTTTAAGGGTAAGATAACGCCACCAATGTTTTAAAAAAAAAAAAAAAATCCCTCACACAAAAATTCTGAAAAAAAAATAAAATGTTCCCCTCTACACCCCCTATCAGTGGCTAAAATATCAGGTATACAAATACGATCTAGTTTTTGAGTTATGAATTTTTAAAGTTGACTACTTTAACATGGAGAAATGAAACTTCCATGTTAAATTAGTCAACTTTAAAAATTCATAACTCAAAAACTAGATCGTATTTGTATACCTGATATTTTAGGTACTGATAGGGGGTGTAGAGGAGAACATTTTAAAAAAATTTCAGAATTTTTGTGTGAGGGATTCTTTTTAACATTGGTGGCGTTACCTTACCCTTAAAACAATATTTACAAACAAAATAATTGCCTTCACAAACAAAGAAAATAAACAAATTACATATATAAGCAATTAAATAGTCAATCATTGGATTTTAACGAGAATGAAGTAGGAAAACAAAGTTTAATGTTGAAATATGTTGGAACAAATATAATATTTTGGATTTTTATATTTTTAATCAACGTGTGCTTTCATATGTTTGTTGAAGGGATGAGCTGTATGTTGTACTGTCCCTGCAGATGAGGTCAAAGTGCAGCGGAGAAGAGTCAGGCTTGTACACCACCCAGCAAGTTGCTCTGTCTGCAGGATGTCCAGGTAGGTGAGCTGTCAGGACAATTGAATGTTGAGGTCACATATCAAACAATCAGTAAAAATCTTGAAGGTCAAGCAATTTTGTATGAGGTTCGATTCAGCGTGTTCAGCTGATACTATGATGATACGCAACCAATATTGACCTGATTTCCTCATGGACTCTTCACTATAGCTACTCAACACTGGGTGGCTCTTGCACTCTTCATTGATGAAAGGTCAATGCTGACTATCTACCGTCATGGGTTACAAAAAATCACTTAAGAATATAAGTGTCGTATAAACCACAAAGTTTTGCGACGATTATAAACCTTATGCATGTGTAGCATAAGGTCTATAATTGCACTTCTATCACTTATATTTTGAGGCAATGAAAAGATAGCGGAGTGTGGAGTGTGCTGTCCACATGCTCTTACCAAGGTCTGTTTTATCTCCGTCTCTTGGCACCATCCTGGTCAATGCCGGGGTCGAGAACCTTGTGACACACCCCGAGGAAGAGCTCAAAGAGTAGCAGAGATGAGTCAAGTTCGTACACGGAGTTGCTGAGGTGCAACTTCCACAGCTTCACTTTGTCAAGTTCCTTCTGCTCAAGAGGTGTCATCATGTCTTCAACCTGTAAAAAGTAAAATTATTATTATTTACCAAACCAAAAGTAAAAGTTCTATGTAACTAACTCTATTATCCCGAACTTTCAAAAATTATTGTGTTTCATAGGCTCATCAGGAATGAGGCAATGAGGAATGGCTAAATTATTTTGACTGAGGGAACCATGGAAACCTCAGAGAGGATGATCACTATTGCTTTTTGTCAATTAAAAAAAAAAAAAAAAACGTGATGCTATTCTAAACCTTATCTCACTTGACCTTAAAGGCATACAGGCCTCAAATTACAAATTAGATAGTCACCTAGTGGGTTTAGAGTAGATAATCAAAATTCGTATCATTTTTTTCCACGCGTGATGCATCCGTGCGAAGTCGCAGTTCAAAGTAAGAAATTTAGTCCTTGATGACGTCATGAAGTCCTTGATGACGTCACAACTCAATGCTAATCGGTGCCAGCTGTGAGTTGTGACGTCAGCAAGGACTTTCTTTGTAGCGCGACTTCGCACAGTCGCACCGCGCGCATGTAAAAATAATACGAATGTTTATTATAAACTCGAGCAACACATAATGTCTGTCTAATTTGTAATTTGAGGCGTGTATCCCTTTAAGAGTTAAAGTTCCATTTTTTTTAGTAATGTGATTTGCATTCTGGACAATGAAATGTAAAGAAATCATCACAGTAAAAATTTTAACACATAATGTATGTTGTATGTGTAACAGTAGAACTTTAGAGAAACAGGCTACTTCTAAAATTTTGTTCAACTTTCTGACAGTATCTCTATTCTCTAATAGTTTTTGCAGGTACAAGAGTTTGCTTACAATTTGTCGCTGGTCTTGTGAGCCTTCCTGGGTGTTCTGCTGCAGTGATCTGATTATGGAGTTGACTTGCTCTTGTTTATTAAGAAGGTAGGCACATCTGGTGGTCACGTCCTCGTGGCGCATCCTGGCAGAGTACATTGCAACGTAGCACTTCTCCACACACATGCGCACCACCTGCACAAAAAATCAATCATCACAATCAGCCAACAAGAAAGTAGAGGGGGGATTATTACTTCTTTATTAGTTCATTATACATATTTATACTTACAGTATGCTTTTCTCCATTTCTCAATACTGTATGGTGTTTTTTGTTTGTTATTAATACCAGTACAACCATAATCAAGGAAAGGAAACAATTAAGAGTGCCAGAATCAAAATCATATAAATGACATTTCAATAAAGTCTACATTTCAGGTGTTGAAATATCAGAAATGTAAAGAGTTTATTTATTTATTTATTGATTGATTTATTTTTTTTTAATCTGACGGCTTCAATTATTTTGCAAGAAAAATTTCTTTAGGCATTTCTTTAAGCATGTGGGTATTAGGTAAAAAGTTGAAACTTTCTTCAGAGAGAAAATAAATTTAAATTTCTTTCCTGTTATATAGTTACATTAGTTTCATACTATGTATAATAGGATAATTTTTAAATAAAGTCTGCAGTTAATATTCTAAGTTTAATGATTACGGTAATAATGAATTGAATTTAAATCAATTTTCGTGTGAATATTTGGCTCGTGTTTGAATCAATGCATGAGGAGGTATATTATAGTACTTGAACATAAAACATCCATAAATATTTTGTGTTATTAAACAGGATACAATTATAAATGCTGAGTAGCCCGACTTTGTGTGGCCTCACCTGGTGCAGGTTGATGTAGAAGAGGTAAGAAGTTGCTCCCCTGCCAGCCTCCGAGCCAGCGCTCCCCAACTTGAGCTCCCGCACTTGCAGGAAGTGGTGGCCCATCAGCCGGTAAGTCATCTGCTTGGTGTCCTTTGGTGTGATCATTGCTGACTCCTGGATCAAGTCCTGGTCACGGTACTTCTGGAGACGCACCACTCTGTCACATACACATACAATCTGCATGACGTCAACGATGAAAAATATTATTAAATTGCTAATATATATAGTCAGAGTTAGGTCACAATTAAGTGACTGAATCTATGTTTAACTCTTTTCGTGTTTATGACCTAGAGATGTATATGTTATCTACTGTATATTTTAATTTTAAGTACTGTATATTTATTTGTAATTGTATAGCTGTACACTATTTGTGTTTAATTAATTTAAAAATTAATATAGCCATTGTGTTTGTTTAGGCAAATAAAAAATTGATTTATGGACAAATTGCGCAATGTTTGAAGCCAAAAAGCCAAAACAGCAAAAAATTACCCCCCCCCCCCCCCCCCCCCCCCCCGTTCCACCCAGACCTGAATGGTTTTGGGTTATATCTATTTTTGAAACCAAGACCTCATTTCTCCATGCTTACTTGATATTTCTACATTTCATTCTATTAACTTTATTCACGCTTTATTTATGAACCAAAACATACATAACATGTTACCATACCAAATACTGTAGAAATTGTGTATGTAGCTTTTAATGTAACACAGAATGGTCTATCTACTATATCATCAACTGTCAAGCCAGAACAAAATCTATAGTGCAATATGAAGAAAATACAGAAGAATAATCTTCATTGTGTCCTCAATATGTTCTGTTATTTACTTCTTACTTATAGTATATGTACAGTGTGCAGTAGAAATGTTTATCGAGTGTGAATGCACTATGCACACCACTGGTGTTTAATCAATAAATATTATTATACATAACAAATTACCTGAAGACACAGACTCCTCTGTAACCAAACTGCTCTTGCACAATTCTCTCAATGGCACTCCACGTGAGTTCCTCCAAGGAATTCTTCATCATGACTACATAAGCTTGCTCAAAAGAGGACTTATCTACAAGTTTGCTCGAGTCATCCACTGAAAAATATTACCAATATTTAATGCATTACAAAATTATTTTTTTTACAGTATTTTTTTTTCAAAGCTAATATTTTCTCTTTAGTGGCTTATAATCAACGTAGACATAGTTGATCCTGAGATTGAATATAAGAATAGATGGAAATTGGTTGTTATAAAGCTCAATTTTTCATTATCATGTAAATCATGTAACTGACTGTTTGAGAGAAGCTGACAAAGAACACACCTAGGACTTGAAGGTACTCTGCGAGGGTATCCTCGTTGTCGAGGGGAGATCCAGGGCAGAGGTGTTTCACTTCCTGTGCAATCTGTTGCAGGCCAAAAGCCTGCGAGGTGGGGCTCCATGGGTCTGTCCTGGCCATCATTCTCAGCAGCACTCGCACCAGGTTTCCCGCATGCTCATCCACACGACTGGCCAGAGACTTTGCCAGCATTTCGTCCCTGCACGCAGGAGCAATTTATTTATCATTTCACCAAACTATATTTCAGGCAAAAATATGATATTACAGTATACACAATCCCAGTTAAGCCTGTATTACACGATAAAATTTTGAATACAATTTTTCCTTTCAAGAAAATTTCATCTTCATACAAACAAATGGAGTTCAAGTTTTCTTGTAAGGAAAAATTGTATCCAATACTGTAGTTAGAAAAATGGTATCGTGTAATACCAGCTTTACATAGTATCAAATATGAATGGAGGCTTCAAGTCAGCTGATTTTCCGGTGCTCCCACCGTCCTATCTAAACCTATGTAGATTTTTTTTATTTATTTATGTGTTTACTATTTATTTAAATTATATTTTTTTAGACAAAAATAAACTCTCAATTCATTATCATCAGAAGACCCCTAAATGGGAAGCAGGGTAGGAGATGGTTTCAAATTAATATTAATAAACTAAATTTAATTTAATTAAAAAATTAGATTAATTAATTAATAGGTACTGAGAAAAATTCAAATTTTCTAACATGGTAGCTTATGGAGAAAATTTTCCCGCCGGGGAACACTGGAAGTTTCTGTAAGTATAAAGTAATTTAAAAGTATAAATTTGCAATTGCAGAAATTACATGGAGATGGAATAGTGAACTCATCATTATGATGATTGGACTGCTCTTTAAAAAGAAAAACATAATTTAACCAAACACTTTCCCATTAAGTTCATGATCTTATGTGTAAAGCATGCATGCCTTTTAAATTTAGCAGACATGAGAAACAAAGACACTTCATGAGACAAACAAAAGCTGTCCCTTCATCTTGAAAATATTATGTTGTTAATTAGCACAGAGCACTGATCAAGATGACAGGACTTATGACTAAATTGTACCTGAGCAGCTGTGTGATGCGTGCTCTCTTGATGGTCCACAGTTGGGTCCGGTCCTGCTGGTCGGAGTCGGAGAGGTCCTTATTTTGCAGCTTAGCACACAGTGCCGGCAAGTCAAGCGTGGGCAGATGGTACATCTCCGGCTCAGTCACGTCCATAGGCATCACCTCCTTGTTCTTGGTGCCCATGCGAGATGTAGTACGGTACACAAACTGCTCTTTCACCAGAAGCTTTAGTCGGTCCCACATCCTCAGTAATGCAGACTCAGCAGTGTGATCTATATGATGAATGATGTGTCAATGAGTTCAATTTTTACTTATAAAAATAATCATGTTAATGGGAGTGAATTTTTTGTGCCTACTTCACTGCAAGCTACTGGTATCCTTTAGTTTTCTGCATTTTTTTTTATACCTTGTTGGGTGTTGAGGAGCCTGTTTGCCGCTTGCAGAATGATTCCCGACGCAGAGCAACATCCATTCTTCAGTAAAGTGTCCAGCAGCATTTCTCCCTCAGTTTCAAACTTCTTTGTCAGTATTGGAACACACCTAGATTTAGGTTTTAAATTTAAGTACAATGTTGTCACAAATAGGTAGGGACACCAATCTATTTGCTACCCCAAAATAACATTGTCAGCTTAGGGTGGGGCATTCCTAATTGATTGAAAATAAGTCAATCAAAGCAAAAACAGACAGCTCTATTAGTTAAGTTGGTACAATAGAAGCATAAAGCATTAAGTTTGAAGCTTAAACTATAAAGTACATAACTTTCTATAGCCTGAACCACTGTAAATTTTATTTGGGATATCGATAGTCCTTTTCCCTTCCACCCTGCAATACAATCCCCTGGGGATGGAGGAGAAAGTGAGATCAACAGTGGCTCAAATACAGATCATTAGTACTGGACATGTTAAAACCCATACTTTATACTTTGATTTTCTCTGTACAACATTCCCAATATATCCTTTTTGAACCCTTATAAGTCTGCTTATTGGGGTATTGGGGATATACTGCACATAACCATAATAGTTCCATTTTCTTCAAAATCACACAATCTAAAAAATGGTTAATTCAGACATTTAACATGCTTTACTATTAATTTCTACCTATGGAATATAAAGTTCCAATTTTAAACTATGCATAAAGGGAATACAGTACTAGCAAAAATGAGTGAGTTGAGTTTGCAAAAATTTTATTTTCAAATATTTTTTTTTAGATTTAAAGTCCGAAGACAAGATGTTATCTCTATCAGATGACGTTTGTTTAATTAATTCCAATGTGCTTTTTCTGTCATTGGTATGTATCATACAAGTACAAGCGTTCGAAAGAAAAGAGTGAACTTGGCCAGGAATTGAACCTGGGACCTCCCGGATATGTACTCCGATGCTCTTCCACTGAGCTACTAGAGGTCACGCCTACTAGCAGCTATTGATGATGGTAATGAAAATGATGTTGTACATACCAGAAGTCAAGCCCAATTCAATGTCAATTATTTAATAAAATTGCATAATTTTATGTTTGACTGGATGTGAGTTTGTAATCTAACTATGGCATCTAAGGAATAAATTAATTTACAAGGTGCAATCACTGCCATGAATAGAACTCTCAAGCCTATGAAATAATGTTTCTATTTGTAACTTTATAAAATAGCTGCAGTATAATAAAGATAATGCATGGCAAGCACAAGCATTTAAAGAACCTTAAGTATAGTATTTACAAATTTGTAAAAACAAAAAGCACCTGAGAGAGCTTGCTTATACCATCCATATATTATTGTATTTGAGATTCATTCATACATTCATCGCACCTCTGAAAGATAACATCAGTGACAAATTTTAGATATTTACCGAATATAGCGCTCTAAGAACAACAGATGATTCAAACGCAGAGAGTACATTATAGTTAAATTTCTTTCTGAAGGTTTAGAGAACTTCACCAAACTGTAGTTGATCAGTCCATTCAAAGTCACTTGCACCTGGGAAAAAAAGGGAAAGCTTTATTACTTTGAACTACAGTATACGAGCTAACTACAAACACATTATTTTATTACTGTGACTTAGTGTACAGTATGTGCATACATTATTGTATATTGATGCATGGTGCAGTGACTAATCTGACCAACAGCGAATGACTTGGAAAAGCAAAACGGGCTAACAGAAATTGCCATGCGGTGGCTAAAATGACTAACAGCTATTCCTACAACACTGCATATAGTTATTATAGCCATTCGCGGCAATTTCTGTTAGTCCATTTTGCCCACTTCGCCTCATTTGCTGTTGGTCAAGATCCCAGTCCAACTCTGATGCATGTATATAGTGAACATATATACTATAAGGATATGCATACATATACAGTATACATAGTATGATACAATGGTTCATACAGAGTAAAACAGCGCATACGGTGACATTAAAAGCTGGATGCAGTAATAGTATGCATAGTATTACATTCGGAGGTATTACATACAGATCTTAATTTATGCATACGTGTAGATTCGACTGCGTGCGGCAATCATCTTTTACTTTATCTCATCCAAACATACGGCTAGACAGTCTCGAAGCTATAAGGCGTCATAGAGTCTACAGGTAAATACAGGTATCATAATCTAAGATCTACGTACTAGACTGTATGCACAATTATTTTTTCAACAAAAATATGCTCTCTACATGTTGGAAATAAACATGGAATAATATAATATGTATTTATAATGTTCTTAGCACATGCCAGCTAGTGCATGGTGGAAAACAAATAAATTAATTGTCACCAGAATGAAACTCAAACGGTACAGAATGTGTATCATACTCTAATCTCTAACGGTACATACTGTATGCATACCACAGACAATATATATTGTCTGTGTGCATTATACTTAGGAAGAATGGGAAGCAGATGCAATATTGACATAGCTGTGGTACAGAGCTAACATAACTTGACCTCAGGATATTGTATTTATGTATATCATATTTACTTTTTGAATGTGAAGTCGCGTCTGGCCTGCAATTTGATGAAGAGTTCTTTGTCCGAATCGGTACAAATGCATGGCGACGATTTTTGCATCCTTTCCAAACGTTTCTTTCATCACAAGTGAGCACAATTTACCATGGTGATAGCTTCCTGACATTTTAATTTTCTTCAAAGTATCAGTACAGTCAAATTGCACTACTTAATTAACTCTTTTTAAGAGACTATCCTCCAAACTGCAACAGATAAGTTTAGCGAGCAACATCAACAACAAACAACACGGCACGAACTCATCAGTCATCAGCAGTGAGCAGGTCATCAGCTGTAATTTTCGAACCCGCGCCGCAGAATCTTTTCGATGCTCTTTCCGGCTCTTTTCAATCGATAGCATCGATCGTCGATAGGTCGATAGTACTTTACGCGCGTCACGCGATTTTTAGTTTAAAAGTTTAGACATTTTTCGCCAAATTCCAATGATTATTTTTCACTTAATTTAATTGCTTTGAGCACTTCTAACTTCTAGAAATGATCAAAACAGTGAGCAAAGCCCGAAATAAAACTTCTCGTCGGGGTTTGCATTTTTTGAGTTGAGCACTTCTCAGTTCTTAATAATGAGCAAATAATATAAGCCCGAAATAAAACTTCTCGTCGAGGTTTTTGCCTTAATTTAATTTCGATTTGAACACTTCTAGAAATGATCAAATTTAAATGAGCAAAGCCCGAAATCTTTGTTAATTTCGGGATTTGCTCAAATCGCTAGGGGCACACCTAGATGTGCGCATTTTTTTCGGGCTTTGCCCGAATTTGAGCTTTGGTGCCAACATATATAATATCATTTTTTGAACTTCTTATTTAGAACTGATATAATTAATAATACTGATATAAGAATCCACATTAATGAATATATGATAATTATTATAGCTGCATGTGAAAGTCATTTTGTGTGACATATATATATATATATATATATATATATATATATATATATATATATATATATATATATATATATATATATATATATATATATATATATATATATATATATATATATATATATATATATATATATATATATATATATATATATATATATATATATAATATTATATGGTATAATATATTATATATATTATATCATGTGTGTGTGTGTGTGTGTTACAATCCGGAAGCGAATTCGCGTTTGGAGCATCACGATTTTGATTCTAACGCGTTAATGGGCACTTCGGCAAAATTTATAAATAGAAATTCAATGTAATTTTTTTAATAATTTTAATATATTGATTTTTATTTTTAATTAAACCAAAAATAAGGGACACGAGAACGGCTGCATGGTAATTATGAGCCATAATTGCAAGTTAATTCTGCCAGCATCACTGGCTAAGATATATTAGAGCTTAGAAGCTTTCAGGAATCAAAGATCATGTGCATTCGTTATAAATTATACATACATTCTGTGATGTTGTAATATACAACATCACTAACATTGCTTCAACATGCAGTTTCAATGAAATAAAAAAATAAATAAAATAATAATCGCAATAAATGTAAGTAAGCAAATAAAATATGACACAAGAATTGTATTTTCACAAGTTTATTATTTCTACATGTTGTACATAAAACAATGAAACAACTACATAGACAACTCTGATTTTTTTATATAATAAAGTACACATAATATTTAATTAAGTAATTAAGGGATCTTGCCATTGAAAGGTGTTTAATTTATTATGTATTTAATTAAGATGGACTCCTCCACCAGGAATGGTGTACCATAATATTCAAAGGGGGGAGGGGGGTAACATTTGATTTTTATTTCCTTTAATTAATATTAAATTATTATTATTTTTATAATATTCAATTATGAATATATTCAGCGATTTCTATACACAAAAGCTGCTACAGGACAGCTTTTTTTTTTTTTTTTTTTTTTAATACATTATTTTTTGATGACATATTTATGAAGTTAATTGTATTTCTTTTTAAACAATTTTACATTATTGGTAAAATCTTGCTGCCTTGAAACATTCATACCAGTATAATGTATAACATTCGTACAAGCACATACAATTCTTTGGAATTTGTACACATAGGTTTTTCTAATACATGTTTGGCACTGTATATATGAGCAAAACAGCCAAATAAAATTATGTAATACCACTATATTGTGGTTTTTGATGCTACACAATTTTTGTGCTATTCCAATTCCTACACAAGTTATCATACATTTCATACATATATATATAATTAACTTGATAAAATTATATATTTTTTATGTATACAAAAAAAAAAGAGCAATAAATTAAAATAATGTCAAATTTTTGTAATTGATACTGATTTCTACTTTATGTAATATATGCCAAAGTTTATTTTAAGTAATCTAAAAAAAAAAAAAAAAAAAAAAAAAAAAAAAAAAACATACTGGTGAGAGGCTAATATATACTGGCTTCTTAATTTGAGATACATACCTTTTTAAAAGGTAATTTGAAGTTAAGAAATTACAGCTGGCAAGCCATTTAAAAATGCATGAAAACTCACTCTCTGTACATGTGAATTTAGATAGATCTCTATCACATTTTTTATTTATTTTTTTCCTTTTTGGTACACAAGTGCCTTTTGATCACATGTAAGTAATTGGTTTTGCTGTAACATTAATTATATAATATTCAGTTAAAATTATAATTAATTTAAATTAATTTAAGAAAACTTGTTTTAAAAGCTACATTAAAAAGAAAATACAACGTAAAATGATGTATTGAAATTGATATTATTACAATTAAAGTAATTGATCATTAAATAATGAAATTATTATTTATTGGATTAAACGAGAAATTTGTATGTAAATTTAAAGTGTTTTAAAAAATAATGACATTTTCGAGATTTCATAAAAAGAAAAAAATACAACTTCAAGGGGTTTTGGCAATAATATATTGAAAATTAAATTAAATTAAATTAATTTTTTTTTGGCACAAAATTAATTGATTGAGCAGTAAAGGTGTGATCATTTTGCAAAATGGTGTAAAATACAAGATGAACAATGATCCGCCTGAATATTAACACGCAGTACTTTCCAACATGCATTTAACATTCCTTAAGGGTAAGGTAACGCCACCAATGTTAAAAAAAATCCCTCTCACAAAAATTCTGAAAAAAATTTAAAATGTTCTCCTCTATACCCCCTATCAGTACCTAAAATATCAGGTATACAAATACGATCTAGTTTTTGAGTTATAAATTTTTAAAGTTGACTACTTTAACATGGAGAAATGAAAATCCCATGTTAAATTGGTCAACTTTAAAAATTCATAACTCAAAAACTAGATCGTATTTGTATACCTGATATTTTAGCTACTGATAGGGGGTGTAGAGGAGAACATTTTAAATTTTTTTCAGAATTTTTGTGAGAGGGATTTTTTTTAACATTGGTGGCGTTACCTTACCCTTAATTTGTATTATGTGTGATGAGCTATATATTATCTGAATTATAATCACTGCACATTAAAGCTCCACTACATATTTACCAAAAAACATTGATGAAAATGGCACTTGATAGTTATACACATCAATAAATTAGTTAATAAAAATTTGTTTGTTTATAAATTTGGACCACAAAATAAAGAGTCAATCTTTATAAAATAATTTTAAAACAATACAAAAAGACCAAGACAATAAATTAAATCAAAATGCAAAAAAACATGCATACATTTATACATCATTATAAGTATTATCTGTACATTTTTTTATCGCAATTTACAATTTATAAAAAAAAAAAAGCAGTAATGAATCAAGTTATTGATTAAAAAAAAAATGCTATTTCATTTGACACACATAGAATATTAGATAGATAAATTAAAAATTATTAAATAATTATTATTTTTTGAGCTCCGTTAAATACACTTCGTTTGATTCTAATGAATTGTGAAGAAAAATTACATATAATTATTTCAAATTCATCAAATTTATGATATACAAATTAATATTATTTATTTTTATTTGTACCAAAACCGTTTTTTTGATGAATGAATAATATTTGTTAGTTCCATTTTTATTTATTTTAAATAATAAATAACCCGAAAAAAAACATGCAACCACTGACCCAAAATAATGTTCCCCTTAAAAAAATTAAAATATCACATCTGTTAATTGAAATTGTGCTCTCCAAACGAACAACAATATTTTATTCCTACATTACAACTGACCATGGATGCAGATTCTAGCTGAGATCCACTAGTTTAAAAAAGATGACCTTTAATGCACGTAAAAAAAATGCAGTTTGATTATAGTTTGAACTTAATTTAGACTGCAAAAACAGATAATAAAAACATGGTCATAATAATAGTGCAGTATACACAAGAAACATTTTTTTTTTCATAAGTTTTTATATTTATATATATTTTTACTATTATTACTTAAATGTTGAATACTTAACATGCTACATTCTACACAGTATATCTAATAATTAATTTTATACCATTCAAACTAAGTACAACAATTAATTAAAATACATATATATTTAGATATAATTATGTTATATACATAAAGAAGTTATTAAGCAATAATATTTTTTTACTTATTTTTATTTTGGCCTTTAATTAAATAAAAAATTATTACATATTCAAGTATATTATATTTAAATTATAATTTTTACAATATTGAAGTTCAAATATATAATATTATATTTCTTAAAAAGAAAAACACAGTTTGAAAAATAATAATATATAATTATTTTACACATGATAATGTAATTAGATGCCACTTTTTAAAATGTTTTTGTGTTTTTTTTTTCACAAGTGTTTTGTTTTTAAGAAATTTTCACTTCATGTTCTATATTTTAAAAATTCACTCAAGAATTCTTCTTTTTTTTTTCTTCATAATTTTACAGAAAAAGTAACTCATTCTCATTTTTTTTTCTGTTAAGTGTAAATGAATATGTTAATATATTATATATTTTTATTGTATAACATATTCATTTAAAATTTAACATCAGTCTTCATCTTTTTGTCTTGGACTTGATTCAAAAACCGCACTATTGTTATCTGGTGAGAAGTTGAGGACATCACTTGGAGATAAGCTATCAGAGTAGTACGAAGGGAAGGCTGCCTGGTGCTCAGAAGGTCCTCCACGGCCTCTTGCTGCCGTCATAGACGCCCCAGATTCACTACCAGAACTTCCGTTAGCCGCACTTGCTCCACCGTTGCCAAGCATGGAGCTACCTGATGAAGCGATTGGCATATCTCCTGATGAACCGGGAGGAGGAAGGAAAGGAGGCATTTCACCCATTCCTCCATCACGGCACCAAAGTTGACGCATTTCTTGCCGCCTCTGTCGCATCAGAGACTTGTACTCCGAGATTCTCATCTTCTTTCCATCGACAATGCAAGTTCGTTTTGGTCTTGGTCGGTATCGATAGTCAGGATGTTTCTCCATATGTAGCTTCGATAAACGGGATTGCTCCTCGTAGAATGGCTGCTTTTCTGCGTTGGACATTGCCTTCCATCGAGCACCTAAAATAAGACAAAAATGATAAATAAATAATAAAACATAAAAAAAATCTGATTTTAGGTCTCTTCGTAAATTCATCATACAAAATAAAAATCAAGGATAAGATTTTCTGTATACAATATCATCTTATTCATTAATCGATTGTGTGTATTATTTTATCGATATTTTATTACGTGCATTTAAGTAGCTACCTTGCACGATTATCTCATTATATTATTATTATTATTATATTATTGTTATATTAAGGAAATCAACTTAAAATTTAGCATTGAGACTCGAAGCATCACTTTACCCCTGATGTATATGTAACCAGCTTTATTTGTATGCTGAACAAGTTGCCTAACTTTAGGGTGAGAATTTGATAATACCCCTCCATAATAATTAAGGATTTTAATTTTACAATGAATTTAATTAATAATAACAACCCTTCTTAAAAATGATAAAAGAGCCCTTTTAGAAATACCGAAAAGAAACTATTATTTAGGTTTCGCTATATTTAAATACATTATTAACAATTTACGTAGAAGACATGATAATAATTAAAATATTTACCTAGTATTTTGGAGATGTTGGAGTTGTGCATGTCGGGACACGCCTTGAGAATCTTCCTCCTTTCGTCCTTGGCCCACACCATGAAGGCGTTCATCGGCCGCTTGATGTGCGGCTTGTTCT
The DNA here is from genome assembly GCA_949825025.1 of Siphlonurus alternatus. Classification (NCBI taxonomy): domain Eukaryota; kingdom Metazoa; phylum Arthropoda; class Insecta; order Ephemeroptera; family Siphlonuridae; genus Siphlonurus; species Siphlonurus alternatus. The sequence goes on from OX463781.1 coordinate 35,753,295, forward strand.
CGCCCTCGCGCTTCTGTTGACGCACGATCTTGGCCGCTGAAACAACAGACACGAATGTCACGGACTTTGCTCATTTTGAACCTAAAAACAATTTTACTCCCAAACTAAGAAATAAAATAACTGTTAATTTGATACAGTAAAAAAAAAAAAAAACAAAAAAAAAATCAGGCCATAGTTCTTGATTTACTAATTTTTTCATTAAAAAAAAAAAAAAAAGATGCTGATTATGAATGAATATAACGACTGAAGTCCAAATTGAATACAATGCTATGTTTTAATTCCGAATTTCATCAAAACAGGCTGAAATATTTACTTCAGAGTACTACATAACAGAAAAATACTGGCTTAAACCCATGCATGTATACTTCTTCTCCCTTAGCCCTCCTTAATCTACGCTGTATTATATAAACCATTTTTACTTATAATTACAACAATTTGAGCTGATCCAGACGTTTGTTTCGAACATAACTGATAAGACTGATAACGAAGGTCAAGTCTCTCTGTTGACCTGAAAAATTGACCCTTGAGATAGGACTGGTCTCACAAGAATTGCGAAATTTCAAGCACGATTTAAAATGTATTGAGGTAGTTTCTAGGCAGTGGAAAAAATAAAACGTTACTCTGAAATCTTTCGGTCTTGTAACAAACATTTCAATGCGATAAATTATCCCGCTCCTCGTTCTTTGCAAAAACTGACCGTCGTCTGTGTCATTGTCAGGCACTCAGCGCGGATGGATATCGTTCCGTTTTATTCTTTACATTCGATATTTATAAATGATCTCGATGCTAATTACCTTTCTCTGTGCCCTCGTCTCCGATTTTGAATCCAGGATCTTGGCCCCACACTAGAAGGTACAAAAAATTAATTAGTTCTGCAAGAAGTATTAAACAATATGTGAAAAATATAAATGAACACTTAACGTAGTTATTTTTGTTTTAAATTATTTGGACAGATATAGTTAATTCATTAAATGTAGTAATGGCTGCCTTATTACACCCTGGAAGTAGACAGCTAGCATTGATCGTTTAGTGATGAGCTCATTGGGCGGCACTGCTGTCTGCATACATCACGGCGAAACATTGCCCATACATTTAGGATTGTTATGTATAATATATTTAAAAAAAATCATGAAGAATTCACATTATTTTTTTTTTAATAATTTTAACTAATAGTAAAATATACACCATTTGGGACATTTTATATTATACATACATATATATATATATATATATATATATATATATATATATATATATATATATATATATATATATATATATATATATATATATATATATATATATATATATATATATATAAAATATTTCTAATAAAAAAAATTGTGGTAAAATTTATGGTATATGAATCTGACGTCACAAAATTTTGAGAAAGGCCTCAAAAATAGTATAATACTCAATAGGGCCAATACTGAAAAATAATATAACATTTTTAACTCAAAAATAGTATAATATTTATATGATAACTATAAAATAATAGTCTGTTCATTTGATAGACTTACTTTGACACGCTAGAAATTCCGCTTCAGCCTCCTTCTTTGCTGCGGCTTCGTCCTTGGGAGAGCGGTGTGGGGGTCCCAGTTGGGGTCCTGGCAGGTACATGTGCAGGGGTGAGTAGCCACCCTTGTCCTGACCGTCCTTGGGCGACGCACTTCCCGGCATGCCCATCTTACCAGCAGACTGCATCCACGAACGGCGGTCTGCTTCTGAAAGAAAATAACACGGGTTTTAGAACAAAATGTCTCATGGTACCTTTTAATAATGATTAATTTAAATCTTATTTGATATTGATCTCCATATCTTCCATATCTTCCATTGTTTGTAATCAGTGACTGGTTTTTAAAGCATTCAACTTTAAGATTTTCCATGGAGAAGTCGTCGTAGAAAGTTCCGTATAGCCAGTCCAAAGGAAACAACTCATTTTTAGAAGAAGTCAATTGTACTAGCTACGAAATCTTCTAAAATGACTGGAGAATAATAAAGGTGAATTGAATGCCTTGAAATACCTCACCGATTTTTTATTATATACTCTCGCAAGTGAAATTTAATTACGGCAAAATTAATATTTTAGGATAAAAAAAAATGTTAATATTTAAATATTTTTCTTACCTGTTGGCGTAAGAGGATTAAGATGAGGAGGAAGTCCAGCATAAGGTAAGAAAGGACGCGGCATAACGAGTCCTGGAGGTAACAGTTTAGGTGCAGTTGCAGGCACCGGTTGTTCTCCATGAGATCCCATTCCCATCGAGCCCATTCCAGACGCAGAACTAACTGGAGAAGGTGAACTTCCCTTTGGTTTTGATAAATTAAGAGGAGCATCAGGATCTGACTGTGATGCTGCTGGAGTTTGAGGTGACCTTGGAGAAGGTGGAGGAGGTGCTGCAGTTTGGGGAGGTGGAGAAGGTGATCCAGATTTTTCACCTGCAGCAGCAGACATATGTGCGAGTTGTGCTGTGGCTGATACCCAACTTGGTACCCCTTGTGGCATTAACTGTTGAAATAAAACAAGCTTTTATTACTGATGGTTATTTTAATTTAAAACGAGTTGTTATAAAATTTATTTAATTTAAGTGTGTTCTCAATATACTTACGTTGGCTGCAGAGAGTGAGTTCGCTGCTGAGGATTTGCCCATTGCCGCGGGCGACAACGAAGACATTGAGGAGGCAGGGGGCATACCTCGGAGTTGCTCGAGGAAAGGCAGGAACATCAGAGACTGTGGACTTGCTAAGTTGAGAGTCTTGCTGCTGCCTCCACTACCGTAGTGGCTTGAGATTTGGCTCTGCAAGTAGCGCAAACAAGCAACCCATCATTTTCAACCTTCTAAGCATCCCTATATAAACATGTGCTGGCAAGCTTTTCATTCATTAAATTTAGAGCTCAACTTTTTATTTTATTTTAATTTATGAAAGGAATAGTACGCATGAAAGTACGATTATAATTTGTCATCTCAATAGACATGACCAAGCTACCAATCGGATCTCTTGTTTTATATTTAAATAACATGCAGTGAATATTTTGGTCATAATGGCGCACTAAATTACATATATGTTATAGTTAAGCTCTGTATTAATATAATTATTTGCATGATATGACACGCGCTGTTAATCGTGAAGAAAGAAACAAAAGAGAGAGAGAATCTTGCACTATAGTGTGTGAGGAGGCATCACGACACGAGGGCACCTGGACACCTGCATGGAATCTAATTAGAGAATCGTGCTAAGCAGAGAGCCATTGCCAACTTTAAAGAGAGAAGAACGCGCGTGGGCCACTTTGATTTATCATACGTGTCATAACATTAAACTAACAATACCACAATTCCGGTGCCTTCGTCCAAAATAAACTTCATAATCAAATGTATTTATAACAATCACAAAGCATTTACTTTGTTCTTTTTATGCAACAAAAAATACAAACAGCTTTCATAAATTACACCAGAAATAAAAGGCTAATTTTTCTTATTATAAATTCTAAAATTATTAATAATTATAAGAATAAAATGACAAAGAAATTAAAACAAGAAAAATTTCGTAACATTTTTTAACATTAAAAATTATGTAATTTATTTTACAATTTGGTGCCATTATAACTTAAGTAAAATTAAACAACTCAATGGTTACATTTTTAGCTCGGTACTAAAAATACATATATATAATGAAAATGAAAACTGTCAATACTTGAAATAATGCTAATTAGCCCCAAGTTCGTACCTGTAGCTCCTGGATCTTGTGCTGCTGCTGCAGTATGTGATCTTGCTGCCGCTTGAGGTGCTCCTGCTGGAGTCTGTGGAGCTCCATCTGCTTGTGCGTCTCTGAGGACATGTGACTGGCGAACGCCTGGAACAACAGAGGTCAACAAAGGTCAGAAAAATGTATTATTAAATTGTGTTGTTTAATTTTAGCTAAATAAAATCAGTGGGTGTACGCTCTTTGCAATTAATATTTTCCACTCTTTTGACTGACTCTCTTTACAGTATATTTTGACATAGTAATCGGTCAAAGCCTGAAAAAAAAATTATCAAGGGTTTAAGATGTTTAAGTTACCACTTGATCTTGTTTCGTTAATACGTCGATTAACTAAAAAAAAATTATTATAATTTTAATTTTGCTAATTAACAATTCTTTATAATTATATATAAGTGATGTGTTGTTTTATAACGAAGTGACAGGAAATTGTAAAGTTTACTAATTGATTTTAATACTATTAATAGAAAAGTTTTCCATTTGTTATAAAAAAAGTTTAACGATTTAAATATTAAATGACATTATTTATAAAAAAATTGCACATTTTCATGCTATATATTATAGTTTAAAAGTATTTTAATAAGAAAATTAAGTGCTTTTTAAAAGAAATCATTTGTGTTTTATTATATAAAATAATAACATATATGGTCTTATAGAAAGAAACATTGGTAATCGTTTGAAACATTTATGAATTAGATTTTTTAAAGGAAGAAAATCTACTTTTGTAAGCAGTACATTTGCAAAGAATGTATAAAAAGGTTATAGTTTTTATTAACTATGATAATTTAAATTTTATATAAAACTTAAATTGCATTTTAAAAGTTTAGTGCATATACATTAAATATATGTTTTTGCATTAAAAAGTAAGTAAAATAACCATTGGGAAATTTCCTTAAATATAATTATTTTTTTATCAAAATATTTTGTACCACACAAATAAGTTAACAATGTGGTTTTGAGCGGCGAATGTATCTTCTTCTTCCTCATGGTTGTTAGCAAACCGCAAGCTACCCGCCCACGTACGTTATAACCTCCTTCCTATTTTATAAATAGTCCGTGCAAATGTTTCTAATTTTACCTATCCCATTCAAAAGTCACAGTAGCTGGTGCACGCTAGCAACAGCACGGGTACTACATGCTTGGTGCTCTTTATTCCCGGGGTCCCCCCGCCTTCTTGTTCTATCGCACATGCGCTCTCGCATTGTAAAACAACGTGGACAAAAGTCAAACACAAAAACAAATTTTTCTCTCCCCCCTCACCCCCCCCCCTAAATCATAAGCGGAAATCAGTTATGGTTGTATGTAAGTAGATACGATTCATAATGGAGCTATCCAGAAAGATAACTTCACGATCCGCAATTAGTCATTAATTTAGGCTGACACCAAGCCAGATTAGTAGCAATGAGAAATCAGAACGAAAATTATCCATTTCGATGTCCTATACTGATGAGTGCCGCCAGAGAAGGGGAGGGGGTCTAATTATCCACCTCTACCCTTGCTTAATACACCATTGTGTGCTTTAATGTTTGATTAAAATATTCATAATAATAGGGAACTTTAATTTAACTTAACTGTTTAAATATATTAATTTTAAATAATGAAATGTGTTTTGTATGTTATTAAATAATATCCGGTCATTTTTTTGGTATTTTAGTAAAATGAGATAAGTTCAATTAATTATTTTTGCTTGCGGGTTAAATTAAGCATGAAAAAAGATAAGAGGATAGTTGCTACATTGTATACCCCACCATGCAGGATACTCATTAAAAATTTAACGATGAAATATTGTTTCCTGCTCCCAACTTATGTTTCAAAAACAAAAGAACCAAACTTGGTTTGTCAGCTGCTCAAAGATTTTAAAAAAAAAAAGTTTCATATTTCAAAAATTGGAATCTTAGAAGAGAGAAAAATGGGGCGTAACACAAGCGGTCAGAACAAAGCAAAAATGTGTCGGGGTTGTTTGAGGGAAATGTTTACAGTCAGAAGAGTCGTGTGAAGCTTTCCAGAACAAAGTCTTTCTCTGTTGTAAGAATTTAACAAAAAATAAACATTTTATCTCAAGAATAAAAAAAAAAAATCTTAATTCCTTGTCTAGTTAGAGACGAGCCTCATGCATTCGGGAGGTGTTAAGACAGTGCTTTGACACCGACCATCTTGACTTGGGGTTTCCATGGTTCCTCCTCGTCTACATGGCTAATGCCGGGATGGATAAATTAGTTCGGACATAGCCGCAGTACAAACTATAGCACCTATCGATAAAACTGTCTGACGGGACAAGAATATGCTGAAGATGCATAAAAATAAAATTAAGTACAAGGCAGGATGTCTTCATTATCAATTATCTTAATTATTATCAGAAACTGTCATAATCGAAAATTGAGAATTTTCTCATTAGCTGTGACTTAATTTTTACAATTGAAACAACTCCATCAATAAAATCATTTCCTCATATTATATATATGCTTATATAATATTAATACTTGAAAATATTTCTTATCACTATGAAAAAAATATTAGTTGGATACTATAACAATATTAAATATATATACAAAAACAAAGCAAGTAAAAAAAGAAGAAAAATATTTCTATAGTATATATTCTAGTCTATAAAAGGAGTAGGATGAGACAGAGACTTGTAAAAACAAAGTGGAGCCTTTCATGTCTCAACAAACAAAAAGTTTGATATAAAAGAGAACAGACGACTCATTTACAGTTTTACTAGCATGCCTGCTATATATATATATGTATAATGCTTTTGCTTGCTTGTTGGCCAGACTTTTCTGTACTCTATGTACTGTACAGCAGCCATGTCTGATAGAAGAACAGACCACTGCAACCAAACAAGCTGAATTCAATATGCTCTCTATATGTGACGTTTTTTTTTTTACTTTCTTAAAGAAAAGTGCCGTTTTGTCTGTTCTTTTAACAGTTTATTTTTGTAAGTCTACTTTTTGATTGTTTTATAAACTCTTAAGAGTTAAGTTCTTTCAAATATATATATATATATATATATATATATATATATATATATATATATATATATATATATATATATATATATATATACTATTTTTCTCATAGTTTCTATTTGAAAGAAGAAGCTAGCACAGACTTTATAAAATAATTTTCTGTGGTACATTATTTTAAAATGTTTTTCCTCTCTCTCTTTTTACAATATATAATACTTAATACGTAATTTATTAATAAATTAATATTACATGGTATTTTATAAGATTTATTTAATATAATGTCAATATGATATTTAAATTGTGAATTTACACATTTCTAAATAATTAAACCAAAAAGATAATTATATTTTTTGTTTACATTAAAATTATATATATAATGTTTATATTTTATATATATAATTTACTTATTTCAATATATAAATTCTCATTTCAAGTATTAATCAAAGAAAATTAATATTATACATAAAATAATTTTATTTTATTTAAAATTTAATTTAAATAAAGTAAATGTCAATATGATTTATATTTCTTCTTCTTCATTTAAATTTTATTATTTTTGTTTGTTTTAAAATTTTACCTTTTTTGAATTGCACTTATATATATACTATTTTGTACATGATGAAAGTGGTTATGATTTAAGTGGAGGAAGTTATGTAGGGTGAGTAACAGATCATATTTACCAAAATATTTTAACTTAAAAGGAGTAATTTTACCCTTCAAATCTTATCAAAACTTATAGTAGAAGTTTTAGATGTTTGTATTGCTGTATAAATGTTGTTAACACATCATATACTCTTTATAATAAGTAAATATTATTTTGTTATATACAAAGATTTTATTTTACTTATATAAACGAGAGCGATGAAGCTAATATATATTATATATTTATGTCTAATATAAAATACACTATAGTTTTTTTCCTCTCTCTCTCTCTCTCTCTCTCTCTCTCTCTCTCTCTCTCTCTCTCTCTCTCTCTCTCTCTCTCTCTGACTCTCTCAAAGTTAGGTCTGCTTCTTTTCTCTTTCTCTGATGGGCAAAGAGAAGAAACAGAATGAGAACTAAGATATAGAGAGACTATACGACGAGCTTTTATCAAAATGAATTCTCCCATTTTTTTTTTCTTTTCTCTTCTTAATATGTTATGTCTTATAAAAAAAAAAAAGCCTTTTACTTTATAAAAGGTTTGTTCATTGAGCTTTGTTACTTGAAAGAGAGGTCAACTTCTATGATATGAAAGTAAAGCTCTTTATGTAACGTCACGGCTTCAGACAGGGTGGGGGTATATACTGACGGCGGCTTAGCTTGACACAGACACACACACACATAGGAAGAAGGACACTGTCCGCGAAGACTGTCCACATATCATGAGAGAGAGATGAGCATCTCGATATTGCTTCTGTGCACCTTATCATTTAAAAAAAAATATTCAAAGAAAGTTTCTAAAGAAAGAAGGATTTTTTTTACATATGAGTTAGCGCAAAAACGGATAACAAATATTTGAGATAGCGATAAATGCAAAGTTGAAATAAATTTAATCTTTTAACATAGTTTTTCATCTCTTAGAGGATGAGACGGATGACGGACTTTATTATATCTGTTACTGAATAAATAATAATTTGAATTTGAGTCTACTATTTAAGATAAAAAAAAAATGTGATTGTGTTTTATTGAGACGAAATATTAAAAATTACGCCTCAATTCTCATTTTAAACGAGGATAAAATTATAGGTGTTTTGTAGATAAAAAATCTTCGCATAGGCGATTGGGATTTTGATGAGTTTCTGATGACATTTTCAGCTAGAGTACACTAATCGCCTTGGAAAATTTTACTTTTCAGCCTTGTTAATTACTATGCCCTGTATTATTCTTACGGGACATGGCGATAAACAAGGCCACAAAGGAAAATTTTCCGAGGCAATGATATACCTTCGCTAGTAGATGAAAAGAGATAAAAAGTTCAGCCTCATCTTACTAATCATAGTATTAAAATGTTTTGTGTCTGCTAAATCTGCATGCAATAGTAATATGCTAAGAAAAATTTTTTTTTTCTAATTTATATTAATTTTTATTGCACCATTGTTAGTGTAACTTGATTTATCATGGCAGAGGCTAAATTTCTAAAAAAAGTTGTGATTATTATGGGTTCTTTAATCGTAAATGTTCATAACTTCATATATATTATTTTATAAATATAAATTATTTGAGATTTTTTTATGAAGTTATTTCTATATAAAATAATTATGTTACAGTAATTTATATATCTCATATTATGCAATGTTATCATATTTGTAAAAAAAAAAGACTGTGTAAATTTATATACTGAAGCGACCACAAATTCTCATTAATTTAAGCCTCAGTAACACAAAATAACCTTTTATGCGTTTAGTCACGTGAGTAGAATAATAGTAACAACAAAGTAATGTTAAAAAAAATCAGCTAAAGCTTTTTATTTATATATAGTTGGAATATATGGAGCGTTGTTGATGATGGTGAAACAGTTGAAAGAGAGGAGGCGAGCGGGAGGGCTTATCTGATTAATTAATCACCGTTCAATCTGATAGGCCCATCAGCATACTATATACTGTGTGTTTTCATACAAATCTCACATCAAAGGATTTTGCTTCAATAAAGAGAGGAAGGGGGGGGGGGAGGTTATTTGAGGGAGGAGAGGAGGGATGGGAGAGAGAATTATACACAGAAAAGTACATATATGTACTATTATAGGTTTGTTAACAATAAACAAAATAATTGAAAAATAGCTCTGTCGATATTTTGAAATAATAACGTATACAAATTTATTATTAAAATTGATTGTACACTATAAATAATAGTTAATTATTTTTAATTAAAGAATGGGTAAGCAGCATGCAATGTTTTATAGAGTTATGTATTAAGCCAATTTTACAGATTTTTTTTAAAGACTCTGAAATTGTGAAAGCAGATCCAAAAAGGTTAAGGCGCAAACAATATAGAAAAAGGCTTTATACATCACAAATAAAATGATATATGAATGACGTAAGACCACATCGTGATGCTTTTCAAATTTTTGATACACAAATTGAGTCCTCTGTATACATAATTTTCTGCAATAAAGAAATCATACCGGTTGTCCATTGTTTATTTATAAAAATTATTATTGATGACGAAACAAAAAAAAATTATTTTTATCTTGGCAAATACTCAAATTTAATATAAAAATATACAGTTATAAAAAATGTGAAATGATTCATTACTAAAATTAGTGTCATCCAAAATTATAATTATTCTTTTGTATACATAATTATCATTATGGATTTAATAAAATGAGAGTTAAATTATGTAAAAAAAATAATTATTGCATTTGTTTGAATAATTTAAAAATAAAAAAAGTAATCTTATTTGAAGTTGTTGAGTGAAGCGTGAACAGCCGCCATTCTCTCAAACTAACAATTCCACTGAGAGTCCATCACGAACGTCGAAGAAGAAGAATAACAACAATTCTTTAAGGAGGTTCACGCATTTGTCAACAGTATCTTTGCTGACTCGTTTATGAGATTTGTCGGCAAGAAACAAAATTCCGCGCTCTATTGAGTGATGAGAACGCGTAGAAGAGAACTAACACACACACACAAAAAAAAATAATAAAAAAATACAAGAGAAAGAATTAGATAGGTGGTGAGCGAAGCATACACTTTCAGAGTATATAGGGAGAGTGCATTACCTATATATCACGTTGTCGATATTCAGAAGTACTCCGTGTCTTCACACTTCTAGCTGATAAACAATCCTCTGACGTAAAGTCTTGAGTACCTCACTTGTGTCAGCCTCTGACGACGTCTAAGAAAGACTTGACAGCTGCTATAGTATGTCTCGCCTTGCTCTCTTCATGCAGCAAGAAAATGGGGAAAAAGAGGATGAAATAAGTGGTATATACCACTGTCAAAAGTAAGTATTAGAAACCACTTTCCGGACCACGTCAAAGTCACTTTTATAGCTTTTTACGTTTAACTTCTTTCTGCATTCAAACTTACGATTTTTAACTATTTTATTTATATAATATATATATATTTTTTTTCACTCTCTTTTCTGTAAGAGTATAATATGTATTTTAAAAACTTTGATGATAGAATTATAACTTTTTTAAATTTAGGACTTAAAGTTATTTACTTAACACTTTTGACAAGGATTGTATAAATAAATTTTTATTGAAATTGTTACATCATGTAACAGCTTATAAAATTGTTTGTTTACTCCTTAAGGTATATGCAACCAGAGATACTGTGATGTTCAAAAGGTTGCCTATATCACTTTTTTTTAGTGTAGACGTGTGTAGAAAAAAAACTTGACTAATTGTAAGTGCATCTATTGTAATGTGTTTTTCAATACAATAAAACCTTTTTAAACTTAAACTGAAATTATGCTTAATTACTTTGAATCCTAATTTTGTATTTTTATTATGTGAATTTGAATAAAACCTAATCTGAATATGGATGAAATTTTGCATTCTGATATAACATCGTCTCCGAAATTGACTTTTGATAATAAAATTATTTAAAACTGAACTTTATAGAAACGACATGGTATAGAACACAATATGAGAAGATTATGGTGTTATGAAATTTATAAAGTTCTAACTCAGGTTCTAAGTTTAACAGAAACAAGCATTAAGTACAATGTATATATTTATATTCGTATAGTAAAGACTGACTGTTTTTATCTTCCCATGGGAAAAAAATACTAAGCTTGTATATATACAGATGATGACAGAAAAATAAGAGCATTTTATACAATGTCCATTTTCACCGCCTTAAGAAGCTCTCTTATTTTCTGCTATGTGGTCCATTAATCTGCTATAGTGTGTGAGTGAGAGAGAGAGAGAGAGAGAGAGAGAGAGAGAGAGAGAGAGAGAGAGAGAGAGAGAGAGAGAGAGAGAGAGAGAGAGAGAGAGAGAGAGAGAGAGAGAGAGAGAGAGATTATGTTTTCACGTGAGCTGCTGCGCCCGCCGCCATGTTGAATCCCCTGGAGACATCGACAAGAAAGACGAGGAGATGTTCCCGCACCAATGCGTGCCTTGATCTGACACGTCATCGATAGTAATAATACCCATTCTTCTGTCACTACTCTTGTCAGGTTGAAATATTGCATAGAGAGCTATATAGGGATGTGTAATGTAGAAAATAAATATAAGAAATCACACTGTTATATCAGCATATATTCAGAATTTAAATTCAAAGTAATAGAATTCTATATTATTTAATTTTTGATACAAAATTAAACATATAGAGGAAACTGAAAAATATAATTAATAATCTTTTGCTTATTTATAAAGTATTTAAAAGAGTTATATGAAGTATAAAAATTGTTGTATTTTTTTCTTAAATGCACTCGAATGCAATGAAGTATAATAATATCAAGGAACTGAATAATATTATCTCAGTTCCTTGATAATATGAAAGAAAGTTTACTGCATGCAACCAGCATTATCTTATAATTGAAATTAAATTAAATATTGTATAAAAATTAAAAAAATAATGTACCATATTTTTATATATTTATATTATATAGTTACACTTCTTATTCTGAAACAGTGTTTTTAATTAATGATCATTCAGTTGTAAAATTAAAGTAATTTATTTTGTTTCATTTTACTATTTATTTTAAAGTTGTAACATTGAGGATGTGGTGGTAGAGTGAAACCATTAACTATATTTATATTTTACTGGCAGAGACAAACGATCTTCGTCCGTATTTTTCTCACTAATGTCATTTTTATTTTAAAATTTTAACTTTTGTGATTTGACAAGAAACGGAAGCGAACGTATAGTTTCTAAAATTGTATTTTTTTATTTTCTTTTCACTCAAGAAAAATACTTTCTTCAGTGAACCTTACTTTGAGGTCATAAGTTTTACCAGAACGTTAATGGAACTTTGTTTTAAAAATGGAGAAAACAATTTATCAGATTTCTTTGAGACAACATTTATCACACAAAACTTAAGGTCATGGGTTTTTTATTAAAAATTTGTCGCTGTCTCATAAGGTTCTAAATGATTGATAAATTAATGTATAACTAATGAATCTTTAGTTTGGGAATTAATTGTTTTTTATTTGACATTTTTTTTTCACTGCAGCTTGAGAAAATGGTTCTATGGTTATACAATATTATTTAAATATTAAGATATTGTATATATTATTTTAATTAATAATAAATTAATTAATAAACCGTTTATTAAGTTTCATGAGACTTTAGACCAATTGACATACGACTTTATAATAAATTCCAAGTAATTTTGATTTGAAATGTTACTACACCACAAATTAACGTACGCATAAATGATTTTGTGCTATAATTTGATGCGACAAAGATATGAGGAACACAAGGGTATAATTTGCAATGTAATTTGTGGTATAGGGACAACGTCTCTGATATACTCTCTGTCTGATGGTGTCAGGGGAAATTCGCGGAGGAATAGTGTGTCTTTGCTTCAACGAAATGAGCAGAAAAGACCCTAGCGATTCACAAAGCTATTTGATGAGACTGTTTCTTGCTTGTGTCTATGATGTCAACTATACATTATAAGCTGTGTATGAAGATATTACAAATACATTACACTACAGTTAGCAAGTGAGATACCATACGTAATTTGAAATATAGATTTTACCTGCAGACAATTAGTGTCATATATAATGAGATTTTATATATGGATGGCTTCAATTAAGCTTCACACAGAGTCTGCCTGATATCTTGTAAAATACCTAAATATATGCGCCTATAATATTCACAAGAGTAATAGAGTCTACTAATACATTTAATACATTTAAGGGACCGTCAAGTCCCATAAATACCCTGTACAACAAATTTCGGGATTAGGACACCACCTCTCCTTCACTTTTCCCCCCAAAAAACGGCTACTTGGTAAAATTGATAATTAGATATACACTCCACATTTTTATTTTGCATGCTGCAGTGTATCAAAAAAAAAAGTATTAAATTGTTTCCTATTAAGTTAAAAAATATTTTTGAAGACCAATGTTATGACTTAAGATATTATGATTAAATCATATGGATATAAATTTTAATGAAAAAAGAAATCATATATATTTAAAAAAAAAATATACTCAATATCTCAGTAAAATAAAATTATTTAAATATAATTGTGCAGTAATCTTTTCCTTTATAAAATTGGCAGTCTCTTTAGAGTACTAAAAATAAATTATATCAATATCAAAAGTTCAGCTAAAAGGTCAATAATGAAATGACCTGAAGTATCATACAAGAAAAAAAAAAAAACTCTTATTCTGATCTCCATTTTTTATATTATGTATTTTATATACATTTTATTTTTCTTTCTGCAGTTTCTCCTTTGTACCATAGTGAAGGTTTATTTTCCGATTGGGTGATTCCCTGGAGAGGTATACGCATGATACTGGAGAAGGAAGAGGCTACGCTTGGTTCCCACTTTGTACCCAATCTCAAAACTATATATATGGGTCTTCTTCACTATCGTTCTTTCTCTTTCTAGATTTCCAGCCACGCTCAATCGTGGAAGCAACCTTTCTTCTTTCTCTCTCTATTTTTTTCTGTTAAAACAAAGCTTGGTGTTTTCTGATTGGTGTGTCCCATGAGAATTATACCCTACATAAGAACCAATCACAACTGCTTTCTTTTATTGCTCAACAAGAAAAAAATAAAAGAAGAGATGCTTTTAGATAAAAGAGTATAAAGGTATATAAAAAGAAAATTTTCTTTCTCTTCTCTTTTTTTTATATTTTTTATTTATATAAAAGAGAATTGATGTATTGACGTCACATATACCGCATTGCCACAAAACTCTCTTGTTTATTATATTGGCTATTCTTTCTGTTGTAATGTAATGCCGCCACGAAGAGCAACTTTCTGGCAATGCACCAGTGATGCTGGTGGGGTTGCTATGTGGGAAAAATTCGTCTTGCTTTTCTGGCTCCTTCGCTTTGGAGCTTGTGTGGTCCGGGACATAGCAGACAGATGCACTAACTGCATGTCACTTGGAGGGGTGTATCTCGTGAACTTTGACCTCATCCATCACGTTTGTTTTCCCCTTGTTGCATCGGATGATATGAAACAGCTTTTTAAATTTAGATAAGTACGAAAATAAAATAAAAATAAAATTACTTAATGGTTAAATTTAAATTTTCAATTAATAAAAAAAAATAAGATGTTGTGTTGAGAAATTTAAAAAAAATAACTTTATCAAAACGAGGCCAACAACAAGATCATAACCTACTCAAGAAAATAAACTTAATATTTTATAAATCAGCATCTTTGACGATAATTACGAGTTGTATTTAATGATTATTTTTTTCTAAATAAAAATTAAAAGAAAATATCATTATATTATGTAAAATATACCCAAATCATTGAATCATTGAAGTTACCAGTTTGCAAAACACCTCAAATTTTCCAGTTATGAATTTTACAACACACAGAACAATTTAATTGCAACAAATCAGAATTTTCAAAACGATTTTTTTTAAACCATCCATCATAAAAGCCTGGTAAAAAAAAGCTGATAATAAACAAAAAGTCTCCGAAACAACATGTTCTATATTTCGCTGCTATATATAATTATTATTAAAAACAACAGACAAAGCAATTTGTATATACGTGCTGATAATTTGAGCGGTGGACTTTGCTCGTTCATCAGACACAAATGTTGTTGTGTTCGAGGGCCATATAAAAAAAATATATCGCAGCAGTCAGCACAAGGAAAAAGTCCACAGTCGTTCTATAGATGATTGAGTTACATTAGTAGCTCTGATCACGTCTCTCACTCCCCCTACCATCTCTATATATAAAAACCTTATAATATAATAAATAAGTCAGTCTTAAATTGACTTCGAGATAAATTGATCGAATTTCTTTTATCTAAATTTCTTTTAAAAATAGAAAAATTAATCAATTAATTTTTGAGAAGGAAATTTACTATACAATTTATAACAAATTGTATGTAATTTGTAAAATATAGATACTGCATATTATTTAAAAAATATATACGGCATTCACAACGTTTACTGAATGCCGGAAGAGCAATTTTTTTTATTAATTTCTATATTATTATAAAAAGTTAAAAAGTTTTAACCTCTTCATGTACAGAGTTAGTCATAAAGAATGAAACAGAGCTATATTGATGCAGCGCATTATTACACGCTGTTCCACTAAACTTGTCTGTGACTGTACATATAATATAATAAAGTTTCCCAATCTTCCATTCTTAAATTTTCCGCTTGAAGAGAATTGTTACCATTTTTAAGCCTTATGTTTATATATAATCTGAGATATCCTTGTTATCAATTACCCTGTTGCACATACTATGTAACTCGCTTTGTTATGCTCCTGATCATGCAGGTTGTCTGACCTGAAGGTGAACTAATTTTCACTACTTGAGTGCAGAAACTAGAAACACATATGACACTACAAGGTAATAACAGAATAGTAGCCATCTGGTAATACTAATAATATGATATTTAGTTATGATATTATTATAATAAATTACAATATATCATAAGTGATAAAATCTAATGTGTATTGATATATTGACAACGTAAAAGAAAGAAATATGAAATGATAAATAGTTTTTAACCTAAAAGATCAACTTAACATGCATGTCATGTTCCCGTTAACTTATTATCATACTGTTTAAATTTTTTGATCAACTTAATTTAAATTTGATTAATACTATAACCATTACAAAGCAATATTTTGATGTATAGATATTTAAAATATTATTATATTAAGTAATCAAAATGCTTATAGGGGTGTAAAGTGATGATAGTGGTTTATTATAATATATTTAAGCTTATATAATATAGTGTTAGATAATATAAACATACTGTAAACTACCATATAGTGATTATAATGTGTTATGAATATAAAATATCTCACACTTCGTTTAATATTATCAGTGTGAGGGAGTAACAAAAGATAAAGGTCATGTATAATCAAAAAAATCAACCAAGTAACAAGGATCATATTATAAATATATCATAAACCATATTGCATGTATATTATATATAGAGGGGTAACAATAATATGATAGAACAATAAAGAGGTATATAGTATATATAGGGTGAAGAGAAATTCATATTATATTGCCTTTTTTTTTTCCTTTGCCTATTAAAATAAACCACATATATAAACCATTATATTTTATATAGTATAAGGGATTCCAGTTCAATGAGTTATATTCTCATATATATATATATATATAAATAATATCCCTCCCTATACATATATAGTATAACCCTTATGTATACAGTATGTTATAAGTCGTGTGTTCCCGCACTACAACCGCAATATGCAGTATCTATACCTCAAGGGCCTGGTCGCGTGTCTAATTAACTGCTAATCCCCCCTCCCCCTCCCTCCCTCCCCCCTTCCAATCACTCGACTTCTTTACTCTGAATATTCAATTCGATGACGACGAATTCTCTCTCGTTGTTGTTTTTTTTACTTGAATAAAAAAATCATATATTTTTATTATAAAAAAAAACTTGAAGTGTTTCTCTCATTTTTTTTTCATTAGTTTATTATACAAAAAAAAATGATGTATTTATTATTATATATCTGATTTAGAACAATGAAAAAAAAAGAAAAAAAGTCTGAGAGTGAAATAAGGGTTGTATATTTTTTTTTTATTATATCTCAACAAGGTATTATGAAAAATGTTGTATATATTGAATTGTATATAAGTCTACTGACCGTAAGACACGTGCCTAATTAAAGAAAGTCAAAGAGTTAGAGAGAGGGAGGGATATGAGGGAGAGAGAGAAAGAGAGTTACAAGAAATGACAATGAATCGTCAGAGACAAAAAAAATATATATATATATTTCTTAAAAAATTAAAAAAGAATACAATATCTAAAAACTAAAAATGTTTAAATATCATATAATAATACACTTACATTATTTTGACAAGTGTTACTTATTTTTAATAAATGACAATTTCAGAGGTTTTTAGCTCATTGACGTGCAGAACTAATAGCGCATGCTCTGAAAACTTTCGGAGTGTAAGCAACATACCGCTGCGTGATGATGAAGCGTACGAGAAATATTCAGAGAGAAAAAATGGGAAGTTCTCTAAATATAAACACGTGCCGTCCCTCTCTGCTAATTCCTCAACGACGGAGACATGGAGCCACCCAACAATTTGTGACAGACAGCCTAACACGCCACACTGACATCAACATGGTGGCTTCATTATTGGAAAACATGAACCACGTATATAGGCAAATAATTGTTTTTACATACTGCAGGATTTTTCTATAATTTATAATTGGAAAAATGTATTTCTTCTTAACTCAAACCATTTGTAAAATACTAAGTCATTAACGACATTATTTTATACTTGAATAACTTCCAGGACTTTTTGTGTCATGAGTCTGACTGATTGTGAGAGTTAATTGTTTATAATTTTATGCGTTCCTTTCAAACCAGAGTGTTCACTCTCTATCCCACATTTACCTAGTTTTAACTAAGGGAACCATGGAAATCTTATTCAGGATGATTAGTAAATGATGGAGGTTGCCATCAATAATCTCCTGCAGGATGCATTTTTTATTTTTAGCTACAACCATATTATATGGCTACAACCATCTTGAATAAAATCCGGCGGTACTTGGGGATCAACCTCACGACTATCCGATTAAGAATCAAATGATAAAATTTATTGATTTCAAGGAGATATTCCTTATTTCAATTTAATTTCACTTTAAGGTAGAGATAACGCCGAACAGCTGATCGACGTAATCCCCTTTGATTAACATGTAAACCTTAGCAAATTGACAAAAATTCTGAAATTTTTTTGAGAGGCAGATATTAGTGCCTAAAAGCCATAGCAAAAGTTTCAAAAACATTTAACGAGCCGATTTTTTTAAATTAATTTTTTAGTTTGGCTCTCCATGGGAAAGCCCTATGCTGAAAATTAAAAAAATTAATTAAAAAAAATCGGCTCGTTAAATCGTTTTGAAATTTTTTCTATGGCTTTTAGGCACTAATATCTGCCTCTCAAAAAAATTTCAGAATTTTTGTCAATTTGCTAAGGTTCACATGTTAATCAAAGGGCATTACGTCGATCAGCTGTTCGGCGTTATCTCTACCTTAAAGTTAATTTTGAACCGTAAATTTAATTTTATACTCAAACATTTTAGAATTGTCCACATTATGTGTTTTTACCCCTGAAGTTAGGCAATTTGTTGAGCATAAAAATGGAATTTTCAAGCGTTACGAAGTCCTTGCTGCATTATGTTGTTCATTTTGATGGTGAACAAGTTTATTAGCCTTACTGTGAGACGATTTTTTATTAGGATTGGTTATAGAAAGAATGTTATAGTCAGAGTGACTTCTTCAAAAGCTGACAATTTTTTCCCACATGAAATTTTAAAATGAAGTATAAAAATAATTCAGTCTAAGAATTATGATGTTATTGAAAAATAAAAATTACTTACGATAATTAATAGTACTTGGTATATTAGCATTATTATGCCATCTCAGTAAAAAGCTTATAGATTTAATAAATATTTTCAGTAAAAAAATAAATACAAATTACAAAAATAAATACATGAAATAAGTTAAATTCAATTAATAAATTGTTGCATAAAATATTAAAACAACGTAAAAAAACTAAAAACAAAAATGATAATGAATAATGAAATAGATTAATATAATTAATAAATATTATTTATCAAAAGCCTCAATATATATTATATAGATACAAATTTATAATATGATGTATATTCAACAGCAAAAAAAAAGTGTAATATATAAATAATTTGAAATATGCACGAAGCAAACATTAAACTATTATACTGATTCGACGTAATATATGTTATATGTTTGTGCGACCAGCAGTACTAACTAAATCAACCAATCGTTATTAGCTTCGATGATGATCATCATCATCCATATACTAGTATACTATAAATGCCATGGAATATTTATATATGTATTATAGATTTGTGTCGAGCTGATGTATTATATCTGGCTGGATGGCATCAGAGCTCTTTACATATTTGATAATGCTGCAGTACATGATATATATACACGTATATATTATTATATCATTTATGCTTATGGCAAATGATTATGTTTTGTGTGTAAGGGGGGAGAATGGAAAGGGTTGATATTATATACACAAGGTGAGAGAGAAAGGGTGGGAAATGGAGGTACGTGATGTATACTGAGGAATGGGGGTAGGGGGAAAACTGTGTTGACAAACCTACCAACAAATGCGACTAATTAACTTGTGAGTGAAAAAAAATTCACGCTTACACCTTCATACATTGCGTGTGTATAACTGTATAACGGTATAGAGTTATAGAAGCTCGAACATGAGCGTTTTTTGTTCGTGATGAAATAAGCAAAGATGCTAAAAAAAAAATATATATACTTGAGTGATTTTTGTATTTTAAAAAAAATTATATAAACATTATTACGTACTGTTAGCATTTGATAATAATGAAAAAAATTATAATTGGTAAATTAATTATAAATATTTTTATGTATATACGGTAAAATTATTGTTCTAAAAAATATATTGTGAATTAATAATTTTATAATTAACTGCACGAGGAAAAAAAATACAAAGACCATTGTAAATTTTTTATTTTAATGAGGTTTTTAAATATCAAATATATATATATAAATATTAATATAATGATTTCTTATAAATAATAAATATTAAGCTCATTATAATATATTGTTTATAAAACTGAAAATAAGAGAGCGAATCTCCGCTATATTGAATGTCGAGGGGGTAACTTAATTGGTGCGTAAAGCAGTGTCAGAATTTGCGTTCTTGGCTTTTCGCACTGTGGAAGTGTCAATGCGTAGGCGCGAAGGCAGCCACGTGAGTCAGAAGAGAACAAAAATTCGCCGTACGACGGAATTTCCCCCCTCCTCCCACTTTCGTTCATTTGCTTTCTAGCGTTTTCTTGTTGGATGAAAGAAGAACGATATGCTTAAGTTGAAAGCCAAGGAACCAAAATGAACCATTAATAAACAAGAATCTTACTTGTCTTCGCGCTATTAACGATCAAGACATTTCTCTCTCTTTTTTATAATAACATATTTTTAATAAATCTAAAATTCTTTAATTAATTTATAAAATTGAATCAATTAACACAAATATTCTTATTTCTTTTTATATAAAGTGAGGTATTTATTTTGTGTCACTATAATTATAAATGGCAAAAGGCACGAAATTTTTTTTTGCTGAGAGGTGTCGTGAAGCACGTGGCGCCACAAGTGTGGGTGTGATGAACTAACCAGGGCGTTACAGTCTTGCCTTGCACAGGTGCGTTTGAGACACGTACATGGACCACCGAGGGTGTCTTGTCAAAAAGTAAATGAGTGTCATATTTTAAATAATTTTTAATGCAATAGTTTAGAAGTAAAGGTATATCTCTAAGTAGTATAGTCCGAATTTTATATTTTTTGTTTCTTGGGGAAACGTGGCAAACCCAATTTTTTATGGGACACAGAATTTTATAACATGGTGACTATTCACAAAGGAAATTATTTAAATTTCGCACTAAAAACGTTTAGTGCAGTCACTGAATTAAGGCGGATTTAGATGGCGACAACGGCGATGCGACGTGATTTTGTCACGCAAGCTGTGAAATCCTATGCGGTGGCGAATTCGCCAGGTTGCGGCAGCGAAATCGCGTTAATTGCGATGCTCTTTTTTTTAATCGACAAATATGGCCACCAATGGATGTTCCAGCAAGTGCGCAGTATTCGCTTAGCGTCGCATGATAAAAATCGCCATGTGAATCCGCCTTTAGGCTGGCGCTAACCGTGGTTAGTGAGAAAGCTGGATAACTGTTTCGTGAATCATCCCCTTACATTTCATATAATTCTTAAGTTTTTTTTCTTCCTTTATTGTAGGACTCCTGTAGGAGTATGCAAAACTCTGTGTGTAACCATGTGGAGATCCTGCATAATTTGTAAGTATGCAACTAATTATAAAAAGTTATATTTTTAGTAGAAAGTACAGTCCATTTAGGAATTAAAATATTACATGTATATATCATGGTCGAAAAAACAACTTTGAAGACCATAATTATATTAATTAAAAAAATATGTTGAAATCGCTTCTTAATTCATTTTTTTTATATTGTAATTATTATTTGCCTTGTTATGGCTGTATAAAAAATAACAATTGGATGATTTTAGCCTCTTATAATTATTTATTTAAAAAAAAATGAAAATTTCTCTCAAAGATTTAATTATAGATTTATTCAGTTCATTTGTCTGAATTAAAAAGTTACAGTAAAAATGATAGTCCAACAACTTTGTAACATAAAAACATATTATTCCACATACAATAAAAAAGACTGAAACACATTCACGGTTTTATCAACGATGCTTTATAAAACTTTTGACGATTCTTGTTTTATTTTATAACTTACTATAAAAAATTAGACTTTAAAACTTGTAAAAAAAAAAAAAAAAAACTGGAAAGGGTAAAGTCACCTCGATTGTTGATAAAGAAAAATTAAAATATTGCAACAACATGAAAGATTCACGTGATTTTTAATGTAATGAGGATCAGGAGGTCAACAAAAATGGGATATCTTATATGTACTAAAATACTTAGTATACTTATCCAGCAAAGATTATTTTATTATATACAATATATAATTATATATATACTGTATATATCCAATATAGTGATGCATGATGTACTATACTACATTATAGTTACTAAACAAGGAATAAAAATAAAGTTTTTACCGAAAAACTCAAAGTTATTTGAAAGTAGCTCACAAAGATGCTTTAAAATATATGATTTCCTTCCACTTTGTTTAAAAAATACCGAATATAATTTAATAAATTATTCCACATCAAGCTAAAGAAAATATCAATCAAGTATAAATACGTACGATTTTTTTTTATCAACTTAATTTTCTTTTTTTGATCTACAATAAGTATGTACACCATGGGACACCACGAAATTTGCCTTTGTCTCACTTCTTCAGCTTCAAAAGATAAAGAAACGCAGATTTGCAAATTTATGGGACATAAGAAGATTACCTGATCTATCCATATCAAAAGAGTATTGGTTCACCAAGCTTCCTGCGTGATGATAACGCCCTCAAACAGAGCAGGGGTAAATTTCATGATATCTGGAGGTGTAAAAACTACACAGAACACGTGTAACGAATTATAGATTTTTCTGATTTTTTTGTTATTAGAATATAAAAAAAGAAGACACCTCCCTCACCCCTCTTCTTTTTTTGTTGTTGAATAATTTCAACCCTCTATCTCTACATCATCATGTCAATTTCAAGTGCCGAAAGAATAGAAACGAAAGTGAGAAAAACATAAAATATAATAAAAGCAACCCTTGTGAGCAACGGCAGTGAGGCAAACGATTCTTTCAACCCCACTGTACTGTAGAGTTCGTTGAGTCGCACATTATAAAATAAGGGAGGGGGAGGAAAATAAGGGGGGTGTCAATACTCCCCACGAAAAGAAATCGCAAAGGCACCTTCGTATATTATACAATAAGGTAACTGTCTCACCTTTTTACGCAAAGAAAAAAATATATATTTTACCAAAGACTTGAATGCTAATTGTACTAATTGGACACATTGGGTGTATATTTTTTATAATATCATACGCTAGGACGATTCTTTAAAGAGGTGTTTGTTGAATAGCAATAAATATATGACAACAACAAAAAAAAATGTTTAAAAAATGCTTGAATACATGCTTTTATATTATATAATAAAAATAACTAAAAAAATAGATACATCATTATTTTTTTGGTGTAAATTTTTTTAACAGTGTTCAGTTATATGTCTAATAATAAAATTGTGGTTGAACTTTATTGAAGACGGCTGGTTGCTGACAATAATTTTCTATAATCTCTGCAGAATTTACTGTAATAATTAAACAAAATACTTCCTTACAATAAACTATCCCATATAGATGTTTAATAGAGTGTCTTGTAGAGTAAATAATTGTAAACTAGATTAACTAGATTTTATGATGTTTCAGTATAGTGATGATATAATATATGGATATATATTGTAATATGACTCTTAAAATATTGTAATTTTGTATATAATTTATTTTAAAGATCTTTGTTTGCATTGCTAATGTTGTATAGTTTTAGGAATGACGTGATTTATGTTGTATTGTACAGCCATTGATTATTATACCATTTTTGAAAAATTAACTTCATAAAATCGATGAGTTTGCGATGAAAAATACATACAGTATTCGTTTGTACCGGGGAATGCTACAATATTTGGTCACGACTGTGAATTTTTAATAAGTGTCATTTTTTTTTAATATTTTGGCCGTACTGATAAAATGTGCTCAATGCAGTTCTTTTGTGTTCCGTAAAACGTTTCATCGCGAACCCATCAAAATATTGTTATGTTTGAATCAATATTTAACTACAAAATAATTTTATATCAATATTATTATATAGATACAATATAATATATATAATAATCTAAGGTTAATAAGCTATTGATTGAGAATTATTTTGATAAAACATAGTCTCTGTATGTACAGTATATACCATTATGTGTGTATACGTGTGTGACTTAAGAGCAAGGAAGCGTGCTTTGTAATTCTCTAGAGCTTTAAATTCTGAAGGAGTATACATCATCTCATATACTCTTGTGTCTTAGTTTTTGGGTGGGGGGAAGCGAGAATCTCCCCCCCCCCCAGTGCTTCAATATAAGGTCCCTTTGTTAAGCTATGCATATATAGGCTCTCACCCACACTGTTCCTCCAAACTTCTCTCCTTTCTCTCTCGTCAAAGACATTATTTGTATTTGCTACTATGATGGAGCTTTATCTTTAGTTTAGTCAGTATCAAAATATAATACAAACATCATAGAATAGCATTAGTGTAATATATATATATATATATATATATATATATATATATATATATAGAAGTATATACATATATTATAATATTTGATTATATACGGTGTTTACTTGCTTTTATGTTAAATTTACAATGAATATATAATAAATATATTATTTTGTGTAGATATTATATACAATGTATACAGTATAATACAAACAAATATGTGATTATCATAATTAATAATTACGTTAAAATTTATGCAAAAGAAAATTTATTTATACCTTGAATTGTGTATTTCTAAAATATCAATGATTTTGCTTAAAAAAAGAGTTTGTTTTATTATGTATTTTATACTGGTTAATGGTTTTTGTATCATGTTTAACAAATTGTTTTTATTTTTTTTTTTTTAAATTTTAAATACATAGTAGCATTTTTCTTTCATTTTTTGAGATTTGATTAAAATAATATTCAAACCTCAACAACTTTACTCAGATGTATAACATAATTCAAAATCATCAAAATTTGCAGTTGACTCGCCCTCCACTCTCCCTTTTTTAATATATATCATTGTTATATCATTCTTTTATTCATTAATATGAAACAGAAAAAAAAAAAACCTTTTTTTTTTTTTCATTCTAACCACAATGATGAAGAGCTAAACTTACACCTGTTTGACATTATCTTTGAACCTCCAAATTTTTAAACATCCTGTGTCTTTATGCTATATATTTACCCCACAGAACCCTTCAAAACATCTTGTTTTCTAAACTTCTATTTTTTTATATATATATTTTTTGCTAACTTTTTCATTCATAAAAGTGACATATTTATATTTTGAATACTTACAAATGATATGATTTTTGTATTACTTAATCTATAGTTACATCAGATGTAAAGAAATATACATTTCTTTTCTAAAAAAAGTTAGTGATAATAAAATACGAAACTTTGTAATTTTTCTCGTTAAAAATATTGTGATCTATTCTTAGTTTATTTCTTTTTTTTAGGTGTAATTTTGTGAAGATGTTGCATGTGGTGGTAAACGTCTTACAGAAGACTGCAAATGAGTGCGACGAAACGAGAAAAACGAATGGTTTGTTTGAACCCAACGGTGTATGACCTCTTCTAGTCATGAAATGCACTGCAAGAAGCATCCTTTGCTCGTAATTCATTTTTGTAGCTTAACCAACACATGCTGCAGGTTTAGAGAAGTTAAACTTTCTTCAACTACCAAGAGAAATACTATGCTTATTATTATAATATACTACTGCAAAATGAGTAATAAAAATTATATTTCTCGAATTTCATGGACAGCAATTAAAAGAAAATGAAAAAAAGGAAAATCATAAAAAAAATTAACGATTTGTAATAAATTACACACAGTTGCACAGTTGTTGAAAATTAGTTACAATATATATTACACAGTATAATGTATATATTTTAACTGCAGTACTTTTAAATTACAAGGTTACAAAATATTGTTTAAAAAATAGTTTTGTGTTTCATTACTTTTTTTTCTTATAAATTCAAAATAAATGTGTTTATTTTATAAATACAATATATTATAAAAATGAATGAATTTGAAAAAAAAATCTTTTTACTTCAAATTTTTAAAAATTTTACAAGAAAACTTGAATGAATATAACACAAGTAAATAAAATTAGAGAACACAACACATACGTATATAATTATATAAAATATATTTATAATCTTTTAATTTTTTTAAAGTGTAAAAATTCTTGGAACTGTATCAAAATGTGTTGTTTCTTAAAGCAGAAAGAGCTTAAATATTGTAACAAATATATTATAACTTACAAAAAGAACATGTCCACACTATAATGGAAAATATTTTCATTATTATTTTTTAAAAATGAACAAGAAGCTTGTTTTCAACATTTACAGTATAACAACAACTAAAACTATTTAGTTAAAAAAATATGTGAAATATTGTAATATACCAAAAATTAAATATTATCCAAAAATCTGATATCTGAGTTGAAGTGTTGAATACAATGCTTTTATCTCGAAATTTTCCAATTAACTGGAGGTGTGGTCTGCCCCTAAGGATGCATACGGTGGAGGGAAGTGCTGGGTGGGGGAATGCTCACCATACTGCTTACCCTGAGATGCCACACCTAAATTCAACAAATATGAATAAAATAGTAGCTTAAATAGCAGGCAATATTAAGAATTTATTTTTATTTGTAATATTTTTAGTAAGACACTGCAAAATTGTGAGAAAAAAAAAGTCATTGAAAAGTCGTCTCCACTTATCTTTTGTTTGACGTCACACGACCCTACCATTAGCATTGTATTGGAAGACAATGGAAAAGTTTCGTGACGTCAAACCAAAATAAGACGAGACGACTTCAGAGGAAGCAACATGACAAAAGTGCAAGCTCCCATCAGCTCAGAGCCGTGTGGGTACGCAATTGATTGGTTATACTGCCCAGTAAACAGTTCTTGGGGGCATCGGACACCCACACCCCAACTTCTTTAATATCCAATCTATTTGGCTGTTAAATACCTCAACTAAAGTTACTGACTTTTTTTGTTGTAATATTTCATTTCTTGGGATTATTTAGCACCACCAAGTTAGACGAGTAAAATTGAAAACAAAAGTATATTAATATTTTTTTCATATGTGTACATTTGAATATATTTGCATAAACGTTGTTTTAGTGTCCTTTTTTTTATTAATTCGACAGATATTAGGATACGTTTCTAAATAATAAGATA
This sequence comes from Siphlonurus alternatus, assembly GCA_949825025.1. Lineage (NCBI taxonomy): Eukaryota > Metazoa > Arthropoda > Insecta > Ephemeroptera > Siphlonuridae > Siphlonurus > Siphlonurus alternatus. Next base: position 35,780,612 of record OX463781.1, read on the forward strand.
GAATACGGATATACAGAATTCAGCACAGTTAAAATAATAATAAATATTTATAAAGCCATATCTTGCTTCTTGCTGTTATCCCCACCCATAGAATGTGTATGTTAATATGTTCTGTGGTAAAATAAATTAATTAATAACATGATTGAATATTTCTGAAATGGCTGTGCTGTAAAATTATTAGTAAAGCAAATATATTTTATTTTTATAATTATATTTTCTACGGAGTAGGCTTGAGATATGACAAGAGTTTATTAAATATGATACTTGTTTTGAAGAAAAAAAAAACATCCTCCCTGACCTACCCCGACACGTGTTGTTACTTGTCTTCAACTAAACAAAAAATCTACAGAGCCAGCAGTGGTTCGTCAAAGCAAGTAGATTACTTGCGAAATATCACCAATTAGTTTGAAGTGATTACATCAAGTTTTGTGCAAAATTGTACATTTTTTGTGAATAATAATTATTAAAATAACATATGCATATGTATATACTTAATTTAAATATTATTAAAATCAGTACTAATTATAGAGTGTTGCATAAAATAAAGGATCGGCGAAGATTGCCCAGCATACATCAAATGGTATATGTAAAACAAAAATAGTTTATAATGTCTACTTCGCCTGCTAAGTTTTATTATTCTATTAAAAAAATATATATATTAAATATTAAAAAACGAAATAAGAAAGGAATTTTACAAGCATAGTGCTCAATTATTTTTCCATATCGTCACCTCAGAATATAAGTGCCTTCAGCATCAGGAAAGGTTTTGATGCAAATGTGAGCCTTATGCTACATGCATCAAAACCTCGTGGTGCTTAAGGGCACTTCTATTCTCAGGCGACAACATTTCATGCAAATTATAATGACTGTAAATTTTACTTCACAATTCTTCACGGCGAAGTTTTTTTTTTTGTAGTTAAGGGTATTTATTGTAGCACAGGTATAAGTTGGCAACACTTACATATCTTCATCAATGTTAATCTTTCAATCTAATTTTATAATAATTTTGAGAGCTTTGCCGATGGCACAAATATTGAGATAAATATTTGCTTTGTAGAAAGATTTTAGGGAGCAAAATGGGTTGATAAACCATGATTTAAAAACAATTATTAACATTTTTGAACAAATGTAAAAAAAAAAAAAAATAAATAAATAAAGCGGTTTATAAATAATTTTGCTGCTTAGAGAGAAACTATTTACCTCCTCTATTTTGTGCAATTGGTAAAGCTGTTAATATGTATTAACAAAAGTTAAAAAAAATACGGCATGATGTTCAGTATTAAAAACTAAAAAAAAAAATATATACAGGGTGTCTCAAAGATCTTTAGATTTTTCAAACCCAAGTAGCAACCATTTAATATTTTTTAATGTTCACTTTATACACATCAAATTAAAGCTCTGAATTTAATATTTTCAAAAATGTGAACAGTTTTTTTTTATTTTAAAAGTGATTTTTCCTTTTTAACCATTAGAAAGCAAAATGGGCACTTTTTTTTCGGAATCACCTGCACCTAAAAATTGATTGCATCAATTCTTATGCTTCTTAATTTTTTGTCAATGCAAATGCAACAATGCTTCTCTAAATGGGCACCATTCGTGGCTCAGCAAATATCCAGCCCCTCCTAGAGCTCACGCCATACAATGCGCAGCATGGCAGGCATGGAAGACTGGATCGTGTTGGTGATGCGCTGTTTTAGTCCCAACGAGTCTCACACTGGAATTGTGAATACAGTGTCTTCCACATTGCCCCGTAGGAAAAATTCTAAAGTAGTGAAATCAGGGAATCTGTGGACCCATGTTGTGGGGCCCCAGGTCGATCCATATGCCTGGAAACACCTCGTCCAAAAAACGATGCATGAAAAAGTGAAAAAAGCTCCCATTTTGCCGTCTAACGGGTAAAAAGAAAAGTCACCTTTCATATTTTTTTTTCTGTTCACATTTTTGAAAATTTTAAATTCAGAGCTTTAATTTGATGTATATAAAAAGAACATTAAAAAATATCAAACGGTTGCTATTATAGGGTTTAAAAAATCTAAAGATCTTTGGGACCCTGTACATTATATATCATTAACAATTAAAGGTCCCTGAGATTCAAGTTGTGTGCATGCTAGTTAGTACCTGAATATGTAGTAATATATTATTTACTTCTTAAACGAGGCACTTCTTTGTATATAATCTTAAATATTTTATAATATATAGACATAAAAAATACAAAATAAATAGGGTAAATATATAGAAAAAAATATAAACATAAACAAACATTATAATATGACATGACTTAAAAAAAAAGAAGCATGCAGAAACATTCTAAATTTAAAATAAAGCATAAAGATGATCATGTTGTAACCTTACAATATTATGCGTATGAAGTTGGTATCAATAATTGAATAGACAATAATGGTTACATTTTTTTATTTCATAATCATAATTAAAAAATATACATAAAATTATGCTTTTCTGAATTTTTTTCAGATTTTTTGGAGTGCGGGAACTAATTTTTAAAAAATATTTAAAATAACTGAATTAGGGTGGTACATCTGATGGGACAACCGTGACGTCATCAATAGCCAATCACAGCAACCGTGATGTCATCAATAGCCAATCACAGCACGACAAATGACGTCACGGTTGTGACGTCATTAGGGTACCACCCTAATTTAGAGATTTTAAATATTTTTTTAAAATTAGTTCCCGCACTACAAAAAATCTGAAAAAATTCAGAAAAGCATAATTTTAGGTATATTTTCTAATTATGAAATAAAAAAATGCAACCATTATTGTCTATTTAACATCTTTAATTGCAGCTGTCGGGATGTATCAAGTATAACTTTTTACGCAACACGTACTGCATGTTTGATTTCACCAAGGAAGGATATCGGAATACAATCGATGTTTAATTTGTTAATGTAGTAAACAATCTTTCCTCACGAAAAACGATTCTGTCAGTTGTGTCATCAGGCACTTAAAAAAAGTAATAATGAAAATTAAAAAGTGGGATAATAATATTTTATTTATTATAAAAATTCCGTTGTTCTATACATCAAATAACCAGTCTTTTAAATAAAATGTATGAAGTTAATATTAAAGGTGCTAGGACAGGACACGGCACGAACCAGCCGGCCTCCCCAACTTGTAAGGTTACTTTCCTTACAATAATTATTTATTTGGTGTGGTGTAATGTAATTAACTGTAGACGACACTTGTATGTGTTTTAAGAATTTATTGAATAATTAATAAATGTTTCACGATACACAATGAATACAATAATATTGAATTGTTAGTGAATAAGTAAAGGAATGAATATTGAATATTGGCGACAATCACGGAGGCCGGCTGGTTCGTGCCGTGTCCTGTCCGCGTGTCCCGATGCCAGCTCACCTCCGCTCCGTGCTTATTCTGCCAGCCATGCAATTCTCACGATACAGAACTGTGCATGGTGCAACCATGTTGCTTAGCCCGGAGCAAAGGTGACTGTAGGACCAAGGGCAGTAATGCTGACCATTACATAAATAATTAACATTATTTTAGTTGGGTTTCTACTATACTGTATATGTAAATTAAAAATACAGTGATGTGGTATTTAGTTTTATAGCCATGGACTGTTATAGTGTAGTAGATACTACTTGATGATATAAATTCAAATCGAACGGACACTTACTAAGTCAATCTGCACGCTCGTAACTTTATTTCCTGACTAGCTCAGACACACCGACAGTAGCACTCAAGATATCTCGGCTAGTTTCTTACGTCACAAAACCAGAAGAAGAGTATTATTTTGTTTGCTATATACTTCGTTTGCTGATGCCGGGGTCTAAAAGTAGAGAAAGGGGTTTTGGTAGTTGGGGGGAAGATCTTAAAAAACTCGTACTTCACTTTGACAAAGGTCGGGCAAGAGAATCATCTAATGTTATGGTTTTGTGTGTTGTTGCGATATAGAATAAAGAAATTTTATTATATTATATATTTATATACCCCTTCTGCTACATTACTATAGCTTTTCTCTTAAGAGTTTTGTGGCGGGTTTACTCTCTAACTTCAGTCATATTTCTTCTGCTACTCTCTCTCTCTCCCTCACTTATAGCATATAGCTTTTTTTCCTATCGTACAAAAACACTCGGCTCTTTCGGTCTTTTGTTCTATATTTAGTGAGGAGGAGTTCACCCCCCCCCCTCCTCCCTCCACACCACACACGATAAGCGCTCATCTGTTTGGGCGCCTCAAGGCGTCAGTGTTATGGACTGGCGCGAGCTTGCTACACAAAACACACACACACTCTCTTTTCCTAGACCATTAATAATATAAGAAAAAGTTCATATGTCACTGATAAAAACAGGGAAATAAAGACAAAATGACGTAGAATGTACCGAGACGCGACGAGAAAATGTCTTTACTCACAGATGTTAGATATATATGAGAGTGATTATTTGAATATTTACTGTGGGTCTTGGCAAAATTGTTCTGTTTTGCCATACAAAGGAAAATTGATAAGAGCTGATAAGACTGTTAAATGAAAAGCAACGTTACCACTAACGCCCTTGGGGAAGTGAGGACATTTTCTCCTGGTGTTTCGGTATGTGTTGTATTTTAACGATAAATATATGCAAAAAGAATGTATTGACATATATAGTTGTTATTAAATTTGTTGACTAGAAAAGTATTTTGAATATATATATATATATATATATATATATATATATATATATATATATATATATATAATATTTTTGTGTTACAAAGCTATGATACTATAATTTTTAAATCATAATTGAATAAAAATAAGTTATTGTTCAAGAATTAATAATTATCATTAAAATATATCGTATATACTATATACTATTATATATAGTATATATTGATTATAAAATGCTATTTAAGATGTTTTAAGTTTTAAAACAACGTAAAATATTTATAGAACAACATATAGAATTAAAAACTTTAATATATGATTTTTCTTCATAAACTCAATCACAGAAAACTTTTTGTGTTAAGTTATTTTCTTTTAAAAGAGGTATACAAATTAATAAAAAGTTGTCCCTCTTTTTAACCGGTTTCGTATAGTACTTGGTAATAAAGATTATATATTGACTTAATGTATATTTATGTTTTTCTTAAAAACTTGTTTCAAGAGTTCACTTTAATTTTATTACTGTAAAATAATTACCAAATGATTTTTTTCACAGCATTTCAGTAACAATGCCTAAATGTAGGCAACCAGTAGAGCACTTCAATATGATCTATTGCATAAGTCACAGGCGCTAGTTAAGTATATGGACTGTATGGAGTCAGTCTAGTAAGTAATAATATAATACAGTATGTTGAATATAACAATTTTTTTGTATAAGGTATTGAAATAATAATCACTGGTTAGACACTGTGCATTTATATAATTATGTGATTATTTTAGCCTTTGTTCAAATATAATTGAATTGACAATTTCATTAAAAAATAATTAGAAAAATTATAATATACGTAATTATCATTGTTTTGACACGTCCAATTCAAAGTGGTTCAAAAATTAAAAGTCAATACAAATTATTGAACAATGCAATTACAGTGACGATGAAAAAAAAAAGTAATTGAAACAATCCATGCATTTGTAAATTTTTCACAGCAGCAATCTATTATACTGTACACATGCACGAGAGTTCAATTCAACGGAATGGAGTATTGTCCTCAATTTTTTTATTGCAGAAATGGATAGAGGGTGCAAAGTTATGCTACCCTGATTTTTTTCAGATTTTTTTGAGACCTGGAACTATTTTTAAAAAATTATTGAAAGTCCTTTTTGTGACGTCACGCGGCGGCAAGTCCTATCTTTTTCTTAAGGAGCGGCGTCTCGTGACGTCAAAAAAAGAACTTTCAATAATTTTTTAAAAATAGTTCCCGGGCTCTAAAAAATCTGAAAAAATTCAGAGTAGCATAACTTTGCACCCTCTATCCATTTCTGCAATAAAAAAAAATTGAGGACAATACTCTATTGAACCACCATGCACAAAAAATATACTATTGTGATTATTTAATTTAACAAATAACTTCAAAATTTTAGGCAGATAACAACATTTTTTTTTTTTTTTTTTTTTTTTTTTTTTTTTTTTTTTTTAGAATTTTTAGGTGTTTGATTTTTTTATACTTCACGTGTGTGTCAAGAATATATCAGTATATCAGAAGTATCAGATAAAAATAATTTTACATTTTTCATGTAAATTTAACAGTAAAGACTATAAACAAAGATTATACGTTCACCGTACCTGCTTATAAATAATAATAATTATATTATAAATAATAATAATGGTACCTGTATAATATTTACACAAACTCTCAATCATTATTTATATTTTTATCAGGCACAAATAAGTATTTTATATATTTAATGGATTTTATACAGTAAATATTGATTAATTCAAAAAAAGCTTTCATGTTTTCTCTATTGTGTAATATACAAATAAAATTGATATAAAAAAACGTCATTATTTATTATTTTGCTCTGATAAATATCAATACAAAAAACCCAATTGTTCTAAACAAATACACATTTTATACTGATGAGAATTAAAAATTGTTTTCAAATTTATTCTTTGAAACGAAATAAAAAATGTAATAATGGTTATTTTAAAAAAATATATATATATACATGAGTTATTTTTTTCATTTTAATACATAGTTGAATGATTATACCTTTGTTTGTATGATACGTATGGAATTATTGTATAGTATATAGTATGTTTAAATTGATGATATAAAAACAAACATCACTATAATATATATTCTATGCCTATATCATGATCATATATTTATATCCGTACACATTTGATATTATATAAATACATAATATATATAATGGTTTGTTTATCATGGTTAAAAGCTTATATAGTAACATTTTGTATAATTTATAAATATGTCTCTTTGATTGGGATATTATAATCATGTGTATATATATTATGTTTTACGTGTAATGGACTTGAAATTGTACATAAATTTGCTTTATCATTGGACAAAATTTTATCCATCGATTCTAATATAGCACAAACATCAAGTAAATCAATTGACGAACGTTTTGCGTTGCTTTATGTTGACATTATATACAAATATATATCGAAAAAGCAGTGACCGTTTCATATATACAGTATTTTCGTGTTACTATTGAAATGAACACAAAATTTTTATTCCAACTGATAGGATGGAAGAATTAATAGCTTACAATATTTATATAAATATACATATACATGTGGAACATTACATATGTAACAAAAAATGTGTATATGTAAAATATACAGAGTAAAACGGTGATGAGTGTATGTGTGAGAGGGTTGAACGAATATTTTTAATGTGTGTATATTTTCAAACGGTTTACCTCAAACAATATTTATAATTGTGTTAATTATTTTATTTTCAAAAAATAAAAAAAAAAAATTGATAAATATAATTATTATTCTTTTTTTTCATAACATCAAATTTCTACCTTTATTATTTGAATATGTTATATTTTAATTAAAAATGTTACTTTGTCTAATTGTTGTATTTTAAATTATTTAATAAATTATAATATTATTATTATTTTTTTAAATAATGACTTTTAATACGAATTTTGTAACGATACTTTTGTAAAAAAATATTTAGCTATAATTTTGCAGAAATATAATTTAAGGATCCAAAATACAAAATATTTCATATTAAAATAAGAAATCTCATAGCTATAATTTTGGTTAATATTTTATATGATTATATTAATTAATTGTAAATTTTATTATTTGTGACATTATTAATTTATAATTATTTTTATTCAATAAAATATCTTTTACGAAATTTATATCTCAAGAGAGTAGAAATAATTAATTTGAAAGGATTGCAGTGTAGAATAAAAATAAGAATTGGAAAAAAAAAAATAAAAGAAAATGAGATAGAGAGAGAGAGAGAAAAAAAAAGGGGAAAAATTGAAATTGAGATGGGGCTTTTAGCACAAACAGAAAAGCATTTCTGTTCGTATAATAGAGTTCTATAGAAGCATACAGAAGATCTACTTAGCGTGAAACAAAATGGAACTCGCCAGGCACAGAGATTGGTAGTTAGTTCGTTCTCTTGTAGTCTGAGAGAGAGAGAGAGAGAGAGAGAGAGAGAGAGAGAGAGAGAGAGAGAGAGAGAGAGAGAGAGAGAGAGAGAGAGAGAGAGAGAGAGAGAGAGAGAGAGAGAGAGAGAGAGAGAGAGAGAGAATCCACCCTCAACCTCCTCCCAACACGAAAGCTTGGAGAATATAATATAAAATATATTTATGAAAAAAAGCATTTTGCCAAAGACAGAAGCTTGAAAAACGAATTCACTGAACTGTTCTTTTGTGTGTATATATTATTATAATATAAGAGTCTTTTGATGCGCATGCAAGAATATTATATATTTTATTTTATAATATAATGCCTTTTCAAATATAGCAAAGCTTTATATATTGTAATATATTTATAAACAAATATATACTATAAAGTTCAGTGTATATTATAAAGATAATATTTATTCAAAGTATATTATGTGAACGGACCTTATTAAGCCCCTTTTGCTTTAGAAATTGCAATAGAATATAATACCTTAGAATTGAAACAAGGGTTTATATAAAATTCAATTGATGAGTTTGTGGTTGGGTGGGTGACGGGAAAGGAAGTGGGTGTTAATAAATGGAGTTGGAATCTTTGTGTGTCCCGTGGCAACGATGGGGCTTGTCTTCTGTAATCCTCTTACACAACTCTCTAACCGTGGGCAGAGTACACCCCATGGCACTCCCTTCTTTTCTCAGTTGTTTGAAGTCGACCACTAATCTCTAAATATTCTGTGTTTGTTTCACAACTAAATCTAACAGTTTTATTTTAAACAAATCTTTGTCTCTTTACGTAAATAATTTTATTTCCATGTTTTGTAACATTTTTTTTAATTGTAATGCTACTTTATAAGAATTAATCGTATAGGGATAAGCAGAAGCGATTGGTGCTGATTGTAGGATTGTACCATTCATTTTTATGACACACGTTATAAACCATTATTATATATGACACCTATTCTATATTTGAAATACATTTAATAAATATTGAACACTCAAATGCATGATATATTTATATATATATATATATATATATATATATATATATATATATATATATATATATATATATATATATATATATATGATATATAAATATATACTCTTTTATTATAACAGATAAATATAATGGGCGATTCATAAAAGAGTTATCCAGAAAGTTATCCAGATTTCTCACTAACTGCGGTTATAGAGCCAGCCTAATTCAATGACAAGATGACATGCATGTGGTTTGTGAAAAACCTGGATAACTCAAAAATCAAAATCAAATCAAATTTCATGAATTCTTTTCGTGAATTGTGCAACTTTTTTTTCTTAACAAAACACATTCAAAATTAAATGTTAATTGAATCAACAATATAAGTGTACGTATTACACAGCTAAAATAATAATAATAATTATTACATAATTTTTTTAATTAATTTTTATTTTCCATTATATTATAAATAATTAATAAATATTATATTTTAATTAATTGTATAATTAATTATATATTCTTCACTATAATCATTTAATAATATCATGATGGTGGTTTACAATAGACTTTATATATACAGACTCTCTCTCTCTCTCTCTCTCTCTCTCTCTCTCTCTCTCTCTCTCTCTCTCTCTCTCGATCTCTCCACCTGTTTTTCTGATAGTCCCGCCTGCTGGTACCACGCCAACCAATCCCTGTTTGCCTTACAGAAGCGGGCGCCTCCCGCCAACAACAGACTGCTATGCTACCTGTTGTTATATCACCATTGTTATAACATCCAGCGCCCACTATATTCCGCGCATCAAGCTTGCAAGAAGAGAGAACGTTACAGCAGCCAGCCAGCCAGCAGGCCTTGCTTGGTCCAGCAGTCGGAGCACGTGACCTCACTGGCGCCATATATATATATATATATGCTCCAGCAACAGAACAAAGCAGCCACTCTTGTCCAGATAGCAATGAGAGCCAACCATTGTATATATAATATAACACAAGCCAAACAGCCTACAATATATATTATATATATCTGTGTGCACTATAAAAGCCACTATATATATCTGCATGCATGGTTAGTGTTGTTCATGTCATTCAGTTAAACCCCTTATTATTCAGCAACCAGCTTAACACAAAGTAGAAAAAAAATATATATATATATTATGTATAGGAAAATTAATCTAGCTTTCTATAGTTGTATTATACATTTTATTATCGTTCAATTTAAATGCTTTTTTATGTTTATTTTAATTAAATTTATTTATATATACTTTTATTATCTAGTATATCATTTGATTTAGATTTGCAATCGAATAAAATGCAATTTCTGGGGTGGGAGGATGGGAGTTTAAATATACAATAGTTATACTCTTTTATAATTTTTATTAATATGAATTCATGGTAATTATATAATATATTTTTCTTTATAAAAACTATAATAATTTTTAGATTATAATGTTATTAAACTGAAACTATAATATATTATTGTTGTATTTTTATAAAATTATTTAAAATAATTGATGAAATTTTACACACTTTTTTAATATTAATTCTTAATTTTTTCTTAAAAGAATAAATGTTTAGTATTTTTTATAATACTTTTTTTAAGTTTATATATATATAAAAAGTGGTAAAAAATTATATGAATTGTTTACTGACTTTAAACCACAGATGGCTTTTCTAAAAGTAAACATTCATATACCACATAATATATATACACACAAAGATATAATGTACTATAACAGAAAAAAAAATACTGCTGGGAAGGAAAATAAGTCATAAGGATGACAAGTGTATATAAATCTGGAGCTATAACTATAAATTCATATTAACCTAATTTTAAATATCTTCTTCTATTATAATTTATTTCTTATTATATATTTCTTGAAACGTTAACAGCCTTTCTGGCTTCTCTAGAAAGAATAAAAGTAGACTATAATACACTGTACTAATATCTATTTTCAGCCAAGCATACATCAGCGTATTATATTATATACATACAGTACAGTATGCTTGTATACTATTAACTTTACACAAGCAGTAACTATAATAGAGTGTTAGAGTGTGTACCTAGCTTTTTTTATATTAAAGAAATGTGGATTAAGAAACTAATATTTTTACATAACTTATAATGGATTTTTTTTATAATATTTAAAATACATTTAAAAAAAATATATTACATAATATATCGTCATGATAAATTTAAACAAAAATATTTCCATAAAAAAAAAAACGCAGAGAAAAGTGTCAACAAAGGCGACTATTATAATATGCATGTACTACAGTGGGTTGAAGCAAGCACAAAGGCTACTCGGATGGTGAGTGAGTGAGTGAGTGAGAGAGATATAGATAGAGAGAGAGAGAGAGAGAGAGAGAGAGAGAGAGAGAGAGAGAGAGAGAGAGAGAGAGAGAGAGAGAGAGAGAGAGAGAGAGAGAGAGAGAGAGAGAGAGAGAGAGGAGAGAGAGAGGAGAGAGAGAGACTGGGGCGGGGACACAGCGCGGGTACACGGGCCGCGATAGAACTAAGCATTATAGACACAGACTGAGTTGACCATATATACAGTGCCACCCCTGCCTGCCCACCGTATATGCGCCCACCGCTCTCTTCCAGAGCTCAACCCCAGCATATAATATATATATATATTATATACTCTCCTTTTCTGTTTTTGTTAAACAGAAAAGCTCTTTGTGTTATATTATCAGCCGAGTATAAAGCAGTATTATAGTATAGCTAACGTATACCGGGCGTAGTTACGCAATGCGGGGACCATATATACAGTATATATACGATGGGGGTGGAAACGAGGCAGAGTTGTTACAGTATGCAAAACCAAACAACGTGCTCACAGCACAGTCTGAAAGCTTGTGTCTCGTTCTCTTCCACCGTACCGTCCATCATCTTGCTGTGTGTATGAGAGAGAGAGAGAAGCTGTTGCTATAGCTACTCGCCATGTTTAAGATTACCATAGAAATCACCCAGTATATAGAACCCAACATTATACAAAAGCGTATAAGGAAAAAAAGAAGAACATTTTTCTTTATATGAAGGCGTTCGTAGCTTTAAAAAAAAATTATCATAGAGACGAAAACATCAAGACTTTACCATTATGTGACTTGTCCTTTTATTTGGAACCTTGGTCAATATAATGGATGACAAATTTGAAATAAAGTTATATGTTTATACTGGAATATATTATTGATCATATTGTTAGAAATATAAATAATACTCGTTTATAAATAGTGAGGATATAGAATACACTATTGATTTCTTAATATACATATTATAAAGTAAATACAAAGGTAGATCGTTGAAAAGAGGGAGAACTGCACACTTTTTGCAATCAAAAGCATAATTATTCTGATAAGAGTGATAAGGTCCTAATCCATACTCTTTACATCTTATGATAATCTTTATGTATATAAGCATCAAAATGGATTAAAATATTGAGCATAATACATTTACATAATATATATAATATGTTTGTTTGATTTATGTAATATAACAGACACATTATATAAATAATGAAATTTGAAATTGATATTAACGTTTCTCTAAAAAATGCTATACACTTAATTAATGCATGATTGAAAATTGTAAATAATATTTAATTGAATAGAGTTACCAAAACCCAAAACACAGTAGTTTTAACTTACTATATTATATACAGTAAAAGAAGAAAATAAAAGTGGTATTTATAATAAGACTATTCATTAATCGTTTAAAAGTAAAAAAATATTGTGTAACACTAGACGAATTTAATACCGGTCTTTAATAAGAATACGAAATTCGATATTCAATATTATATGTGTTGGTAAATCTTTTGATTAATGTTCTTATTAAAAAGACTTGTTTGACGTTACCTTTTTATCATATAATATCTATAAAGGTATCCGTTAACATAATATATAAAAAGAAAATATTGTGTAAGATCATATATTATAAAAGTTTGATTATTATCAAAAAAGAATAATAATAAAAAAAAAAATGCATTATGATTTAATGAATGGTAATGTGAGAAAAAGTGTGTAATAGAATTACAAAAAAAAGCAAAGTGTGAATGTATTTGTTCCTTTTTTGAAGTAAACTAAATGCGATAGAAATGTATTATAAAGAGCATCAAAGAATTTAAGATGAAATAGACTATGACAGTTATCAGTAAAATCATGTTTCGGTTAAAAGTGACGACCTAACCAAACGAATACTTAAAACTCTTCAACTTCAATATTAATATATAACATATTTTTTAATTCTTTTATTTAAAATCCCTCCCTAATTCTTTTTTTCTTTTGGTCAAAACCACTTTAGCTTTTCACACAAACAGAAATGTATACAGTAAAAGTTTTTCTTTTTTTTTTTTATAACACTATAGTTTCTTATTTTGTTTCTTCTCTCACTTCAACACCTCTCATCCTTTTTTTTTTCTTACTATTATTATTTTTGTTCATTCCAAAACTGTTTTATTTAAATGCATTGAGATATAATATGATGCTTGCTGCATTTTATGATTGTGTCTTTTCTTCTTTTTTCCACTCTAATGTCACTCATACTTGAGAGGCAACCAGACCTGAATCTTGTCAACTAGGATGACGACTCTATTGTGAATGCACTAGACTGTGAAACTATTGTAACTATTATAACTGACCATCATTGTACTACTACTATGTAACATTGCATCCACAAGCGTCTTATCCTTTACATAATTAAATTCATTTTTATCCTCAATCTCTGGACCAGTGGTCAGTTTGTTGTAAAAAAAAAAAATAAGTACACTTCTTTTTTAACTCATGAGTTCTAGAGCTCACTATATTATAGATCTTAGTGGACCAAACTTATCGTTAATTGCTTATAGGGTATTATTAGAACATTAGAATCATAAATGCTACTGTATACTTATGTTGAATTAGTTGCAATTTCTCATTAATTATTTTGTGATGCATTCAATTTTTTGTATTCAATATTTAAAAGTCTTTAAAATTAATTATACTGAGCAATTTGAAAATTGTTAATTATTTTATTGCGGCTGACCTGGTTAACTGTATAATCTTGGCCGGTATGTAATGGTAAAATAAATAATAGTAAAAATATAATAAAATCCGGATGATCCGGGGATCGAACTCACGATCATCTGATTACGAGCCAAATGTGACGCAATCAATTGCCTAGCCGATACAGCTCGACTGCATTGATGGGTCTCCAAAAGAGATTTGTATAATTTAGGGGTGGCAGTCCAGCCTTCCCAATTATTTTTTACTTAATTCACCTACATAAGAACAGTGCAGACAAAAAATATCAGATTCTATGTAATGTTAATTATAGTTTTGAGATATAAGTTTGCAATATATTTACTTTTTTCATAAAAAAAAAGTCTATCAGAAAGTTTGTTATGTTATAAAATTTTGCTAGAAATAAAAATTTTATGACATTTTGTGCGTTGCTATTAAATTTTCCCTCGTTAAAAAGTAGGCCTATTACGTAAGTTTGTTTCATGTTTTTCTTTCATGTATGTAGTAGAACAGCCTATATACTTTAAGTTGTTAAACTGATAAAAAAATACAGAAAATGCGTTTGAGTTTTGCTACAGTATTGACTTTAGAAAATGACTACTTTTCCTTATTTTTCCTGTGCCGTATTATACAAGTACAAAAACGGTATATACTCTCATGCTGAGAGATTATAATATGTTAAGTTTTGCAAAAAAGAGTTATGTTTTTAGCCTTGTATAGAAGATATATCAGTATTAACAGTACGTTCTTAAATATCATCTGCATTTAATATACAGTATATACACAAGGATATGCAAATAACTCAAATCTATGCTTAATTATTTAATATAAATATATTATAATGTATTATATGTTACCAAGATTTTAGTTATATAATAATAATTTTTTTTACGTATACATTTTAATTGAGAATTTATTTGTATGAACTATTGTATTCTTTCTAATCGGATTAACTAACGTGTACAGATCTGTTTTTTGAATAAATATAATAAATAAATAAAATAATGACACAATACGTACATACATACCTCTGTTTCGTTTGTGAACGATGCTTTATGGAAACAATCATAGTGAACTTGATATATATATTTTTATATAATAAGGTACTCTTCTTAAATCTTTAAAAATTTCATCTATCAGGACTCACTATCTGAAATGTCAGGGATAAACTGAACTGTAGCGAAGGGAGTTTAAAAAGTGTCTAAGTATACTCAGGCTTATACGAGTGGCGTTATAGAAGACATTTGATAGTATCAAAGGTAATATGAGTGAAAATAAGATAAGCAGCATCAAATACATTTACTTCACAAATACAGTACACAGTACACATAAATTTTGTTCTTTAAATTTCAAAATTTTGTCGATAAGATGTAAACAATAAGACACTTTGTAAACCCTCTTCGGTACATACAGTTAGGGGGGTCGTTGTCAATCGCACACTGCCTCTTCGAATCGCATCGTATGACTTCGTATAATAAAAATTAAAAACCAATTCTAAATTAGATACAATGTAATTCAATGCGATACGAAACGAAACTGTGTGCGCGTACACCTAATCACATAGGTTCTTATTTTTTTTTTTATCATACGCTGCGAAATCATGCTAATCTGTGTGAGACAGCCCTTAAATTTTCCTACCTTGCTCTGCTGCTCCTGCTGTGCTAGCAACTGGTCACGCACCAATTGTAGTTGAAGAATCATCTCAGAAAGACGTCGTTCCTTCTCCATGAAAGTTTCTCCTCCTAACACGTGTTGCAATGAGGCGCCATCCAACTCTCCCGGCGAGGCGCCACCACCCAGACTCTCAAGAGGAGGTGGATGCTTACCGCTACCACTGCAAGCAAAAACAATTGTACACATTTATATACTTGCACTGTCATGTATACATTGGAAGTATATAAAAAGAAAGAAATCTTCTGAATAATTTATAGTCTAGTAATTATTAAAACAAATCAACATGCAAGGGACTCTTATACTGTATACCAAAAGCTACAAACATATATATTATATATACATTTAAATAGCTAGAGGGCAGTTTGAGTGGACACTCTCTCAATTCTACCCTCACAAAGAGAATCTAGACTATCACTTACATATCAATGGAAAATAAAATTGACATAAAAAAGGGGACACGAAAAGAGAGAGAGTCTGAAATTAATTATTTTTTTTTTTTTTAATATTTAATGTAATCAAAAAAAGTTTATAATATTTGATTATAAGATGCAAATGTTACAAAAGGTTAAGAGATAAGATGTGATGTAGCTCTAAGTTAAGATTGTTGTAAAAAATTTACTATAAAATTTTAACAAATATTTGTGAAAAATATCAAGACTTCAAATTCTTACATGAGTTATTGCTTTGTGCACTTCCCCCCTACATACATTCTAATTTGTACTTTTTTTTATATATTTTTAGAAGTATAAGCATTGATTTTCAAACGTTGTTTCATGTATAAAAGATTGTTGAAATTAAAATAAACAAATTATTAAAAGGGATGAGCTAAAAGTGGCAAAGACGCGAGTGGTTATTTCTTCGCAAAGATTGCACATCTTTGTTTATGAAATGCAGATTAAAAACAGAAAAGATAATAAATTCATCAAAAATTAAGCAACTCAAATTGATTACCCTTTAAACAAATGAATAAAATAACATAAAACAGATGTTAAAAATTTGCAATACTTTCTAAATATTTTGTTTAACTAAGTTATATTTGTATAAAAATTGAATGAAGAGAAATGATATTAAAATAAGAGATATATGTTAAAATATTTCTCATGCTCCATAAAAAAAGAATTTGTATGCCATGAAAATACTGCTTATAATTTTTTAATTAACTCATTGCATTGAGGCTTGATTTAGGAGGGGGGGGGGATAAGGGTGCCCATAAAATAAATTTTCGAACTAAATTGGAGATATTACTTCCCTAAAATATAAGAAAGATTCTTTTAAGAAATGACAACCTTCCCTCCATGAGCTGAGGGCTATAACCATCATCGATTTATATATTGTTATATAATTATGCTTAATACAAATATTACATAAATTAATGCACATGAACATTAATTCGTTGATATATAAATGAAACTGTGCAGCAAAACAAGACAATGTCTGATAAAACAGCTGTTTTTTTTTATCTATAAATAATGTGTATCGCAAATAATTGTCTATACTTTTACGTGTCAAATATTACGTTAATAACTTTAATATTTTGTTTATATATAAGAATACAACGCAACTATCACGTATGTAATACCTTGTATATCATTAAAACAAAAAGTTTAAAGACGTCAAGAATTAATGGAGGCATACAAAGACTGTGAAAACTATAAGCTTCGGTGTAGCAGAAGACTAGGACAAATAAACACAAAGCTTCCCTTGTGTTATTAATCTTTTGATAAAAACAGCGTGTACCACCAGACCAGCTAGCTCTCAAGATTAAGAGTTCGCATCAAAAGCTCTCTAACTAACTTCCTGTCCACTGCAGGATATATATACCCACAATTCGGAAACTTTATTGATTATGTACACAGCATATTTTTATAATATTATAAAGATTTCAATAGATAGAAAATTTTATTGGCTTCAGCACATAATAATGATAATATTATAAAACTTTGTAAATAGTAAGTTTGTTCATATATAACTTAATTCGACTTATAGTTCAAAATTTTAAATGGTAAAATTCATAATGTATAAATTAATAAAAAAGTAGGAAAAGAAAATTGACAAAAACAAAAAGAACTGAAATATCTGTAACAAATATAAAATTTATATTATATAAATTTATATTTAGTTCATATATTAAATACATATATATATATATATAGTATATATACTAATGAATTAAAATGGAAATTATACAAATTTTTACCACTTTAATTTTTAAAGAAGGACAGAAATGTAATACATAACAATAAAGTTCTGACAACAAACTATTCAATTCAATTTAATTATTTTATTAAAAAGACTGCATTATTACAAGAAATATTTTTGACTTAGCGAAGACAAAACAATTTTCTCAAAATACTAAAATAATAATAATAATAATGCTCATGAAAAATTAATGTCTAACCTTTATATCTATATATGTGTGCATGGTTTAAATTTTGCCAATTAATTACGCGTCAAGCTATGAATAATGAAAAACTACAAAGACAGTTTCACGCAAAACCCTGCTTGATATACGATAGGTACACACAACTACACATACAGTAATTGTACATAGCGTGGGTTATGGATATCAAGTTCAATCATGTATAGAAAATAAATATGACAGTACTGAATTGATGTCAATTAGAGGGTATAATTAGATACTACTAAATTATAATTTTATTTACATGTTATAATAATAATTAAACTTACCTTGATAATCTACTATTAGGTGTAGTTGATGGCGTTGGACGTCTGCTTTCTTCTTTAATTGTATTATGATTCATTTTAGAAGTTAATCTTTTTAATACATCATCCATAGTACGTTTTGGTGCTGTTCCTAATATACCTCCTAAACTATTATGATTTAAACTAGAACTATTGTTATTAAGTGCTTTAAGATCATTAACATGTCTTTCTGACGAAGATCCACGTCTTTGATTTAAATCTTCATGTTGTTGAAGTTCGTGTTGAAGATGTATTGCTGATAATGCTGGTACAAGGGCTGTTGGGACAAGGGCAGATGGCGTTGATTCTTGGTGTTCGATCACGAGTTTTTGTTTTTTGTTTGGTGGTGACCGGTGATGATGGTCACCATTCCTCTGTCCATCCTCGTCTGCTTCAAGATCCTCGTCATCCACGTCAAGATCTTCCTCGTCATCATCTTCTTGATAAGCTCCTTCAGAATCGTCAGATGATATTTTATATTTAACTTCACATGGTATTATTGGAGGTACATCGTCACTTAAATTACTATTACAATCATCGTAATCTACATCATCTGTAGTTGCAATATCACTTAAAACACTTCCTCCTCCATTTTCACCACGTGATGAAGGAGATGTATTTCCTACTTTATTATTTGTACATGATGAATAATCTGTTACGATTTCAGAATGTGACGATGTATTATTACTTCCTTCATGTAGTTTTGTTGGTGGTGATTTTCTTTTTGAAGACATTGTTTTCCTGTAATCAGAAGAAAAAAATAAAAATAAGATTAGTATTTTTGTATTGTATTAATCATATAATAAGAAATAATAAAATTAATTACTGTAGACTCGAAAAATATCATATTTGACTTACGACACTTTATATATATTAAAAAAAAATACATTTATTAGCTGAATAAACTCTGTAATTTTGATTATTGTTTTACTTTTTAATATCACTGTAATTTAAAAAGTAATTTTTTAAATTTTATATTAAAATAAAACTAAAAATAAAAATAAATAGAAAACTTCAACCAACATTCAAATTATACATATAAAATATACGCGTAATATTTATAAAATGAATAAAATTTAATAAATACCAAACACAACGGAAACATTGGCAGTAAATCTTCATGATATTTATAACTGCACTATATAGTCATCTTGTATTATAAGACATGCACATATGCACAGAGATGCTGTGTTAGAGATTTAATGTGAGCTGGACCAGAAACTCTCTCTTTCATCCCCGTAGCATCTTCCCTTCCTCCCTCCCTCCTCATCTATAACGTGTGGCGTGTGGGGGGAGGGGGTTAGATGATGATGAAACTTGTCACACTAGTAAAAAAGTGTTGGGACGGAAAGAGGTACGGGAAGGTTTATACACAATATATAATATATATAAAAAAATAGATAAATAATATAAAAGAAAATAAGAAAAATTTGGTTGTGTTCTCTTGTATCTATA
The DNA here is from genome assembly GCA_949825025.1 of Siphlonurus alternatus. Taxonomy (NCBI): domain Eukaryota; kingdom Metazoa; phylum Arthropoda; class Insecta; order Ephemeroptera; family Siphlonuridae; genus Siphlonurus; species Siphlonurus alternatus. The sequence goes on from OX463781.1 coordinate 35,800,495, forward strand.
TATAGTAAGAGAAGATGTTCTAATAATGATAAAAAAGACTATATATCTATAAAAGAATTGACACACAAAAATCTAATAAAATAAATCTCTTATATATGAAAGGTTATATGTTAAATGAAGAAAATATAGAGAGAACAAAATGTTGCTATGTATCTTTGCCAAGATGATGGAGTTATAGGATAAACAAACTGGATCTTCTTACCTTTATCTCCATCTCTATAATGCTACTTTATTATAATACATATAACTTTTGTAAAGTGCAAAAAAAAAAAAAAAAAAAAAAAAGTTGAAAATAAAAGAAAAATGAGTTACGCACTAAATCTTTCATATAATATATTGTGTATATTTGAATTGATGATCTTATACATTATGGTATGTATATTTTCCTATGTATATTATTGTGATTTGTATTAATACATAGTAACGAAACGTTAAATAAAATTTATATTGTAAGTTTTCTTGAAAGACATAGACACAAGTTGTAATATATGTACCATTTAATGTAATTAAATATTCAAACATTTTTGTTACAATGAATTCTTATAAACAGATTTATTGATTTTGTTTCAAATAGACACACAAAAAAATTTATTATTACAAATTGCAAAACCAGTTCCATCATTTTTTAATATTTTTCTTTTGATGTTAATTAAAAATTAGCATGATTTTAATGAGAATAATTACGTAATATTAAGAGAAAGATATTCATTTTGACTGGAACATTTTTTATATACCAAATGTAATTTTTTTGAATAATATAAAAATATAGACTAATTGATTTAAGTTTATAAACATGATATCAGGTCCTATTCAAAAGAAATTAGCACGAATTTTAGACTACACATTTTTCTTGACAAATTAAGTACTGAAATTTAAAAAAAAAAAAAAAATAATAAAAATTTAGTATCCCTTTTATATATATATATATATATATATATATATATATATATATATATATATATATATATATATATATATATATATATATAATATAAATTTATCCAGTCTAAAATGTAACATGGATATTCTACCTAGATAATATAATATATTACTGCACACTATGCAAATAGTTATAGTCATCGCTTTTCATATTATATGAGAAGATATGAAATGTTAGCTTGTATTTTATTATATTAGGAATTGAAAATCATCATCATTGCATGGAGGGAAGCCATGTTAAGAGATATAGGGAGGAAGGGGGGAGACCTGTTCTCTAGTGTTTGATCTCTAGCAGAATGATCACGAGAGGATGCTGCGCTGGACCACATCTGAGAGATGACCGGTAAAGATGCTGGAGAAGGAGGAGGACTGGGAATGACCAGCTCCTCATTATTCTAACTCACCATTCCTGTCACACCTAAAGGATAAAAGCTTATTCGTCGTTCATATAATGTAAAGCAGAATACAGAAGCCTATAGTTTAAGTTTTTTTATATAATATAATACTATAGGTATGTATGTATAGTAGAATCTTCTTAAGAAACGAACATCAATCATCTTATACCAACATAAAAAAAAATTATAATAATACAATAAAATCTTTACTGAAAAATATGCGTCACTTAATATTTCTATTCAAAAAAATATAAGAAAGAAAAAAAAAAAAAATAACGTATTTTTTTATATAATGTAATTTAACATTTTTTAAATAATGGCTATTGACTTAACAGATAATGCTATTAAATAATAAAAAAAATCTTTTCAGTACCTGATTCCTTTTAATGGATTAATTGAATTTATTTTTGGATTATAATTTAAGAATAACTGTATCTAATTTATCATTATAAAACGCTTTTTATGAATAATAATACAATATATTTTTTATTTTTTTAAATTGAGAACTAAAAATCTCGAATATTTGTTATAAACTATAATACGGTATATGGAATTGAACTTATATTAATATCATGATTGTAAAATAATAATTAACTATTAGGTATTTTCAAGTGAATAAAAAAATAATGCGCAAAGAATTTTTAATTTTGTACATATTTTCCGAGACACACAATAATAATGAAAAAATTAAAATTATAATATAATTTAATTGAAATATAATTATAATTATGTTAATAATAAATCAGGACATACAGATTTCTTTAGTACGTATTCTAATTTCCTTTAAAATTTTAAGACGTACATAAAACGGAGATGAACTTGATTTCCTTTACGTTAATAAAGCCGTTACCTTAAAACATCGTCTCTAGAAGCAAAACAACATTTGATAATCATATTGGCTAAGCGGTAGCAATTAGGGAGCTAATGAAGCTTCGTCTACTACTACTCGAGAGAGTTTTGCAGTGACTCGATCTTCTCTGAGCTCGTCGTTGAGATGATGTTAGGGATGCTGTAGTGATGGACCACTGACTAGCTATAAGTTAAAAGGGGACATGACAAACCAAGAAATCCATTAACTTTATATAGAGTAATCACATTAGTGTTAATTAAATATACATTATGTTATGATTTTTATCAAAGTATACCGCTATATATAATATTTATTTTTTCTTCTTCATATTTTAAAGAGTTCTTTTTTTTTGTTCTAAAAACATATAATATATATGATTGCTTGCATTATATTTATAAATAGTTTATAAAAGTATGATGTGTGTAAGCTGATGACTTTTAAATAATATTATGGTAGATGTGCTATAATATACACTATATATATATGCAAGAAAAAATAAGACTATATATATAATGAATGAAAAAGAGAGAGAGAGAGAGAGAGAGAGAGAGAGAGAGAGAGAGAGAGAGAGAGAGAGAGAGAGAGAGAGAGAGAGAGAGAGAGAGAGAGACAGAGAGAGAGAGATTACTGAGTCCGTCGACCAATAACAGTAAGTGTAAGTTAGGATGCTATAAATGAATAATAATAATTGTTAAAAAAATATTAAAAAGAAGTCCAGGTTTTTTTTTCGTTTGCACTCTTATAAGATGTAAACTATTTTACATTGAAAAAACAAACTAACTGACATCAAAAAAAATATTAAAAACCATTAAAATTTATCCTCAAAATTTTTCTTGTAATGCGTCCAATACATATGTGTGACGCGGGGACTTCATTCATTCATTCATTTTTTTTTTTTTTTATGTCAACGTCCGGCAATAAAAAATGTAAGCCATGAAAAATTCAGTCAAGTCAAGCTTCTGTCTAAATGCACATCGCCTGCCGCTTCGCGTCTGTTTTCTTCCCAAATAACAGCGGAAGTTACCACCAAACCTTTCTGAAGAGAATTCTTTACCATCGACATCACAACCAGAAGGCAAGATTTTTTTTTTTTTTTTTTTTGAATTACATTTTCTTTCAAAAAAAGCGACAATAAACATTCAATTTGATATAAAAGCTATTTCCATCATTTTTATATTCAATAATCTAACTTCGTAATATAATGTAAAAAAAATTTATTTTATAACGTTAATGACATATTGAACAAAACGAATTGAAAAGGAAATTTTATTTTTATTCCATGAGATTTGTATATAATCGATTTCTAATATTCACACAAGGAGACTGAAAAATAATAAAAAAAAAATCACACTTATTATATTTTATTAAGTTTGATGAAAAATTTCAGATATTTTTTAATATAACTTTTTTGTATATAAGTCAAATAAAAAGTTTAATATAATTTTATATAATTATATGAAATAAATTTTACTCACAATATGTGTATACTTTGTTTCATTGAGAGTAAAATAGATTTAGTGAAATTCATATTTTGTAATAACCGGGGGAAAAAATCGAATTAAGTTCAGAAATTGGGACAACCTCCTTTCTATTTATTTCTAAATTTGGTGAGAGGCAACACCTAAAAGAAATTTACATAAAATGCAGATTAAATACTGAGATTTTATATTAAATTTTATTACTAAAAATTTTTTGTTTAATATAATTCTTACAATTTATTATTAAAATTTAGGAAAATGGCAAACTTTAATTATTCAATGAAGTGAATAAAAATAAATAATCATAAAAACCGTAAGAATTGTTTGTAATTCTTAATTTAATTGTGGTCTGCCTTTAGATAAGATTAATATTGATAAAAATATTCAGTTGACTTTGACGCGTTTTATTTTGCAAAAAGTGCGCGCCTAAATTGCTGCAACTTTTTTAGCACCAGTGTATAGCAATTTGCATCGGACAGGTGCAATAACCTAAAAAAAAACTAAGATGTTTAAAGAGACGTACTTCCCGGCAGTTTATTCTAACGTTCCTATTTCTAATTATATCCATTCAGCAACTTTATAATAATATATAGTGAGTTACTTTATATTTAGTGTACTGATTTTAATATGTAAGGGAAAATTGAATATTATAAATTTTAGTAATAATTATTATTTGTCATTGCCATTGGACAATTATATTTAAAAAAAAATCAGGAAACGGATACATTAAATTTTGATAAATATCATACATTATAATTTTTTAACATGAATTACTAAAAAAAATATATAAAATGATATAAAAATTAGATTTCTATATGAAATGAATAGATTTCTTAATGAATTACTCAATACAAAGATACATTACAATACGATGATATTGAACGTGATAATGACCATGTACGAGGCTGTTATAAGAGGGCACAGTTAGGAGCATTATGTGCTGAGGTCAGTGTTGTTATCAGTTAGCGACGAAGAAGGGGGGGGGGGAGTGATAGTCCTTCTTGTCGAATGACCGTCACAAGAGAGCGCGCGCGGCGTGGCAACGACGTGATCACAGTTCTCACAGTCAGTGTGCACCCACCACATTGCCCCGGGCCAGCTTGCCTCCTCAGCGACAGTGGTCGCGTCTATTGTATTATTAATATCTTACTGCGGGCTTCTCAGAGCGAGGTGCGTGTAGCTGCTCATCTCCTCATCTCTCTCTCTCTCTCTCTCCTCTCTCTCTCTCTCTCTCTCTCTCCTCTCTCTCTCTCTCTCTCTCTCTCTCTCTCTCTCTCTCTCTCTCTCTCTCTCTCTCTCTCTCTCTCTCTCTTCCACTCGTATAATACATCAGTAGCTGAGAAAAATAAGTGGGGGATTATGAGAATTATTTGGCACACATAGTTTCTTTCTATAAGACCGCCTTATTATTTTATATAAAAGAAGAAATTTTTGAATAATGAACGTAATAATGATATTTATCTTCTTTTGTGTGGCAATATTAAATTATACTAATTAACGTAATTATAGCCTACTTTAAATAGTAATTAATATAAGTGGGTTCAAAATTTATTTGCAAAATGTTTTATTGAAGTAAGATATTTTAAAAAAAAATCTATATGTTCAAACGGGTCTAGGTAATTTCGTCGCAAGACATTTGGTCGTAGGACTTTTGGTCGCAGGCATTTGGTCGCAAGGACATTTCGTCGCATGGACGTTTCGTCGCAAGGACGTTTCGTCGCAAGGACATTTAGTCGCACGGACATTTGGTCGTAAGGACATTTCGTCGCATAGACATTTGGTCGCAAGGACATTTGGTCGCAAAAAAAATATATATATTAAATAAAAGTGTAAAAAGAGTGTTACTTAACTGTCAAATAAAACCGTACCGTGATCGTCATGCACAAGTGTAATTAGTTTTGTAAGCACTTGCAACACACTGATCAACACACTGTTATGTTGAAATCTGTATAAATTCGGTATAATTTAATTATAACGTATAGAACTAAATTAGAATTTAGTATAGAATTGTAAATTAAACATTGTTTGTTTGTGGATGGATTAACTAATTATATCGGAAAGTGAACAGCATAAAAGATTCAAATTCATTAGTTTATTAAAGTCTCATTACCATTTGCAACATTCGACAAATAGACGATGAATATCAAATTAAGCGCGGATCCAAGGGGGAGCGATGAGGGGGGGGGGGATCGCCAAAAGGTCCCAAAATACATTGAAAGTGTTAGCACCCCCCACCCGTAGCCACCCCTCCCACTCCAAATTTTAACATTGCGGGATAGGGCACCGCCACCTCTCCCCCCCCCCCCCAGGGCCGCAAAATCAATATGAATTCATTACAATAAATGTAACTTTGAATTCGAAAGAAATTTAAAAAACAAAAAAATACGTATAAAATTTAAACCTTTTTTGCGACCAAATGTCCTTGCGACCAAATGTCTATGCGGCCAATTGTCCTTACGACCAAATGTCCGTGCGACTAAATGTCTGCGACCAAAAGTCCTACGACCAAATGTCTTTCGACGAAAATTCCGGCTCCCCAAACAAGAGCATTTGAAATTATTCAAGTATTATTGTACTGTTCAAATCTGGGTTGTCATGGGAAAAAAATTTATAAATAAATATATATAATTTTATTCTATATATTATAATATATATATATAGAGAGAAAGAGAGATCGAGAGACAAAATCTATACTATTGTCAAATTGGTCATTACAGTATTATAGGATCTTTTCTATTGACATTACACATTATACAGTATAAATAAAATAATAATAATATATAAAAAAAGTAGAGAAACCGTGAAGTAAAAAAAATAAAATTATATAAAGAAAAATGTACAGTATAAAGTAAGAACTAGTTCTGATACAATGTAATGTATGAAGTTCTTGAATTCATGAAATAAGAACCGTGTAAATTTAAGCTTCATTGTGCACAATAGCTGCAGCATTTTCATTGAAAGAGCGTCATCGTCATATAAGATGATTGTACTGTACAGCATCAGTGGTCCAGCGAAGATAATCTTCTTTCCATACATTTGGTTGAGCAAGGACATCGTCGTTGTTGCTGGAGTTGGGGAGGCACGATGGACAATCGTTAAGAAGCTGCTTCTGTAACGTCGTATGTATGTGATTGTCATCAACTTGAATAAAAATTCACCGCATATTGTAATCGCTTTAATTGTGTGTAAGCAGATTTTCGCAGCCATAAAACGATGCGCACATGTTGCATTGTGTTTTTTTTTAATAAAAATCTATAATGCTAAAATTTTAATAAAATAAAAAATATATAGCGGAGTTTGTTCATTATTGTGTTTAAAATATATTGAATTCTTTTATATTATACGTTTAATATTTTAAGAATGCATGAAATTCATAATATTTTGTAAATTTAATTAGTTTGGTCCAATGTTTTATTAATCTTTGCACCATTATTTTAATTATGGTCTTGTATAATTTAATATAAAAATAAAAATTATATATATAATTAACATGGCAAACTTAAAAATAAAGATTATTATAAAAACATTAACATCATATTCGAATTGTAATATTTTGTAAATTCATGCTTAATAATTATCTTTAACATTTTCGGATTGAGCGTGATTCTTTTTTTTTTTTTTTTTTTTTTTCCCCATCCAATTCCAGTGATTAGTGATATACATTTTTTTAGTTTCATTTCACTTATAATATTAATAAATATTTTAGAGAAAAAAAGGAAAAAAAGATAAACCTTTTAGTTATTAGCACACAATTAACAAACCAACTAAGACAGCTTTCAAACATAATAAACAATGAATAAATTTTATGTACAGAATAAAAATATATTATATCTTTATGGTATATACGTATTATGCATAGAATAACATTTGAAATTCATAAAAACTTCAATTGAAAAATAAAATATATGTTTTTCTTGTATAATGATTATATTCTGACATTGAAAACCAAAACTGTCGATAAAGCAGTATATAATAAAATGATAAAAGCAACGAGCAGAAGAGATCTAGAACTTTGTGTATTTTACGAAGCGCAGATAATGCTCATGTATAATCCAAGCCTTATACTGCAACATTATATAAGACTCGATCACTACCGAAAACCTTCATTTTGGCTCTTATAGAACGCACTGGTTATACAGTGTGTGGTCAAGTGAATTTGTGACTGATGAGCAAAAACGATCCTCAAGCAACGAGACGGAAATATTTTATATATATTATCAAAACTGAACGATTCGGCAATTTTCTTCCTTTCCTTTTATGTTAGACAAAATATTACAAAGTAATATATAAAAGATATATGAATTTCAAAAGACAGGAATATTATATATGAATAAATAGATTTTGATCAATAGTATAATATGATAAAAAAAATGAAGTTGAAAATAAAGTTACATTAATATGACAATATAAGATAAAAAAAATATACGACCATGAATTTATAGTCTGCAAACATTATTTGTATAAGGATTTTATTCTATTTTTTTTTTACATATATATATGTAAAATTTTGCATATTCAGCGGAAATATATAAGGTTCATATTACTTTTGAATAGATTTATCAATTTTTGTACACAAGGTAAAAAAAGGAAAGGTTGGAAAATTTTATAAATCTTTAACAAAAGAAATAAAATAAATGTATATGGTATAAAAAAATAAACAAACAAAACTCCTTGATTATTTAATTTTAGCACGTTAAAAACAATCATAATTTTCGGTAATGATTACGACAATGCTACAGCTCTAGATACCACCATGTAGCTGCAAATTTAAGCTGGACGATTGGATGATAATTTCTGATACATACGAGCTATTTTTCATATGCATGCAGTATATTTTAAAATTATACATCACGTTAATTATTATATCAACTTTCATTGCACATGCCGTATTATATGTATGTTAAATTTGCTTCTGTAAAAAAATTAATTAGTACACAGTATACACATTTTAGAAAATAGAATTTGTAATTTTTCATAAAATTATTCATTTAATAAACTTATATGTATACAACTTTTGTCAAAATAAGTAAATAGATAGGACAGACTGCACGTCAATCGCTGATGTTCCACCACATAATAAATATATCTGGTCCCACTCTTCATTGCTTTACATACATAGTAGTATACAGTATAATAATATATCACAAATTGTACTACAATCGGAAATACATTAAACATAAAAACCATTGCAATAAAAAGAATTGTTCTTCGTATATTACTTAAGTATATATTTATCTAAAATATATTGGAATTCATATTATATAAATCCGGATGCATTTTATATGGAGATAAAATGTCATCAATGTTATACTATATAATACATATAGTGCTATATGATGGTTGTATTATACCACAACTATATATAGGCAATGGTGCGAGGATTATTCAGTAAGAGAGAGAGAGAGAGAGAGAGAGAGAGAGAGAGAGATGGTATGCAGTATAAATTCTTCTCCCCTTCCTCTTACAATACTTTTGGATTGAGAGGTGACCGTTTGTCTGGCAGTTTCTCCTCAATGTTATGGTAATGATGATAAAATAGAGCATTTTGTCAGCCGGAAGGAAGGCATAAAATGACGATCGAAAAAGCAAAAGCATTGACGATCATCAGCGGGGGCGCCGGACTGCTTGATGCTATTTTGTAAATGCGATCGAGTGGATGACCACACAAAAACGATAGCTCATTTATAATGAGGGAGAGCAGAGGGGATAACGAAAACCAAGCCACTTAAAAAAAATCTACTTCAATAAAAGTAAAAATTAAAAAATATATATATTTTTAGGTAATTATATTTCTTTTTATCAAAATAAATGTCAAATAATTTGAATTTTTTTCATAAGTATTATATAATGGTATTATATATTAAATTATTTATTTATAATTATTTTTTAATAAATTGAATATAATAATTATAGTTGATTATAATTAATTACGAATTAAGAATTTCTATTATAATATTGAGAGATTGCAAATCAATATACAGACCAAATTTTTTATTGAATTTATTGCAAAATAATTATTCTACGTGTCACTAATAAATAGAAATAGTTAATAACATTATATAAGTTAATTGTATAATTATATTGTTAAAAAAAATAATTTAATCTTTATCAAATAAAACCACATAGTCCAAAAACTAATTAGTCACTTGATTTAATTGAAAAAAAAAATAATGAAAAAAAAAAACCTTCCTCCCCTCCACCTTATTTATTCCACATTGCATACAGGTGTATTTTAAATTACGTGTGTTGATACGTTCATGCAGGTGAGAGAACGAAGGGGGAGGGGAATGAATTATTTTTATCTCATGAATGTGGTTTCGTGTGAATGGTGTGTGGAGGAGGAAAGAGACATGTGGAGGGGAGGTCACCCCCCCCCCCCCCCTCTCCCGAGTGTGAACCCAGACCTCCAGCAGCTTGGCACAGAGTTTAGCCGTCGTCGCTTTATACACGAACACAAAAATTCATTAATGTGAATCGTAATTTTAAATTATAAATAAAAAATAACATTTTGAATGTTAAAATTTTTAATTAAAATACAACATTGCATTTTTAATGATGATTTAATAAATTAAAAATAAAACTTTTACTATTAACTGCTATAATATATACTGTATATTATTATAATATGTATATATAGAATGATGATTCATTAAAAAATTACAGACCTAGATCTGTGAAATATATGATTGAAAGAATCTGAAAGTGGACAAGGTATATAAAGTTATAATTTTATTATAGAATATTTTTAGTATTTTTTTTTTGTGTAATAAATTAATTAATGTTCAATAAAAGACATGTCCTATATATTTTTACATATAGCAGCGATGGTAAAAGTTCCTATATATGTATATATATATATATAGGTTTCTGATAAACGTTTTTGATACATATTTTTGAAAGCGCACGTGTATGAAATAATGTGTGAGAGTCTTATAATATCATCGGTGTTATTTTGGTTTTACAACATTTTCAGTTCGTCATTTTAATTAAACCCAATTATATATATTATACCCATCATTACTGGTCAAACTGGTTAAACTTTAGATTTAATGGAATTGTTTTGTTCTTTACAGGACTGAGGGAAACATGGAAACCTCAGTCTGGATGACTGAAAATTAATTGAGAATATCATTAATCACCTCCGGATGTACTTATGTACACTCATCTACTCAGAAAATTTCCTTTCTTCATGCCGTAAGAATAACATACGTCATGGCATAAGTGGGAAATTTTCCAAGGCGACGACTGTACCAAATTATTTATCAACCATATGTTTGGATAAAATCTCGCGGTACATCAGGGGATCGAACTAAGTAGAATGCACTAACCACTATAACTCCAATTGCTCAGTTTTGATTTATAATTTTACTTTCATACACGTTATCTTGCAAGTCTCTAAAATCGTTTCAAGCGGTTTAGCTTGATGTCAAGAAGGCATGACAAAAAAAAATGTCAGCACATGTGTTGCGTTCGTCCTCGTCATCTCGTGTCTTTTGTTTCTCGCCTGTCTTCCTGTCCCATCCATTGTCGTCAGCCCCCACAGTTGCGTCACGTGTGCACTTTATAACTTCCTTGTATTAATTGCAAAAACAGATTCTACCGTCAGACGGAAGTGAAATAATAATATAATCGACCATATTCTGAGGTATCTACAACATTACGTTGCAAAAAGCCCTTTAAAATATTAATTTGAAATTATTTATTAAATTATATTTTAAAATCAGGAAAAAAAATTTAGTTTCAAATGGATAAACGTGCACTATGATTTGTTTTTACTGGTTAAATGTATCGTAATTTTTTAGCTCTCTAAATAATTGAATTACGCTATGACGTGCGTAAAAGAGTGATAACGTCGATTAGAAGCTTCAAAAAAATATAGGAAGTTAAAAATAAATATTAAAAATGTAGAAAATTAACTATAAAATCCTGCTATAACATCCATAAATTATTGTGACATAAATAAGATGCTGATTGTAATGTAATTATTCCTTATAATTTATATAATATATTTGGAAAAATTGTAGAATTTTTTAAAAATAAAAAGTAATTTCAAGCCACAATTGTTGTTCATTAATTCTGACTTTACATGCAGCATTCTCTTTGCAAGTTATATGATCTCAAAACTGTTTTAATTTAAAAAGATTATATTTGAACCAATTCAAATATCGGTTTGTGAGACAACGTTTTGTTACAAGTCTGGCTCGACGCAGAGAGAGTCTAGTGACACACAGCTGCGATATCTCGTCACGTCTAGAGAGATGACTCCCATGCTCCAGGGACCCATGACCTAGGACCCATTCATACCCTCACACAAAAATATCAACCAGTTCGAACTTCAATCGGGCATCAAAACGTTGCGATAATTTCATAAGTATAAATTTTATATATAATTTTATTATTAAAAAACTTATAAATAATTATATTATTATTTATTGTATACTTTTGAAATGAGTTTTTTTTATGAAAAGAAAAAATAAATATACAGTAGGTATTCGTGGCATGTGCATGCATGATTTCGCAATTCCTATTGTGGTAAAACTTCTTCAAAAAAATTCATACCGTATATGGAATTTCCATGATAGGTCAAGCGCAACCAATCGTTGATCTTCACATCATAACGCATCATAAGCTCTATTTTTCTTTGGCGCGCTTTTTGAATGTCAACTGCTGAACTGGTGGAAGGCGGAGGGTGGTGACTATTTTTTTGGTGCACAAGTAAGATTGACATTATTTATAAAACGATAAGAATATAAAAGCTGAAGTGGTTCCCCTCCTTTAATTATTTTATATCGTTTATTCGAACAACTGGTTTGTACAACAACATGGAATTACTAAAAAAAAAAAAAAAACAAACATAAACAACAATAAAAACAGCATAAATGCACTAAAAAAATTGAATTGTTATATGTGCATAAAAGTTATGACAATAATTAAAGAAGTTTTTCTGACGAGGGTCCATTATTAATGATTTTTTTTATAAAAGTTATAATATAGCCCTATATATTAATTATTTATAGTATTAGACCTTATATAATACTATAAAAATAAGAACTTTAATTGATATTATATAATAAGTAAAATATATTATAAGTTATTAGTAATATGTTTTAAATCCATGCCAAGATGTATATTCGTGTATATATAAGTATATAAGTGATACTATACTAAAATGACGGGATGTTATATGACGTAAAATTAAAAGCTATTCGACATCTGCAAATTCTCTTGTTGCGTCTTTTTTTCTCTTAGTTCATCTGACGTGGTATCATTTTTCATTCACCACCCAACATCCTTTTGTTTTGAGACTGCAAAACTTCTACTGTTGTTAAAACGTTGCAAAAAAAAAAAAAAAAGCTTTTTGTGTAGGCATCTGTAAACCATTATTTTTTTTTTCTTCAAAATTATATATATTATAAGCATAAGAGGATAAGGCATTTTATTATAGAGCACTTTAAAGTTAAAAATGTAAGTAAGAATAAAAACATTATATTATATAAGAAACAGACACTATTGTATTATTATTTTTTCAAGATGTTATTTCCGGTGACTTGATCATTATAAGAAGCCACCACCAGACTTTTGACTGCATATAATATGCAGTAGCAAGATGATATTATATTTTACTGTATGCACCAACGATGCACATTGTTTTTCCAGCCCCGGGGCAACAGAGGGGTCAAGAACATCCAGATAGGGTGGCTGGCTAACCAAAGCCAGATGTGGACCATATATAATCTTGAGCAACACAAAGCTTTTTTCTCTCTCTCTCTCTTCATCCTCCCTGCCTAGGGAGATATGAACCACACTATAACCCCCCAACTATAGACCCCCCTTTTTTTTCCTGTTGGCCCAAACTCATATAAGTTTTAGTAGTTAGGAAATAGAAGGGGACAAAACAGTATAGAGAGGCTGCAGGTCTAACATGTGTCGGTAACTCTCTCTCTCTCTCTCTCCTTCCGTCCACAGTCCTAGCCCAACATTTTTATCTCTAGGCTATATTATTGCTAGCTCGCTCTTGTTGCTTTGATGCACTCCAGTTTAACAATGACAAAATAGACTATTATTTACATTGTTTGTATTATAACAGACAAATAGTAGTTTCACAAATTAAAATAGAAAGTATAATAAAAGTTACATCCCTCTATACGATCACATATTATTATTAATGTTTACATTATTTTATATTTGAAGAAATAAGTAGTTTTTTTAGAGTAATTAACTTATAATTAATAAAAAATATAAAAATATTATATATTACTGCATTATATTATTATCATAAAATAACAGTCTTACCAACGTGCAACTGTCCTTGATTTAGTTTGATCATGGTTAAATTAATATTTTAAATACAAATTAATATTAAATGACATAAATAATTGTATAACAAAATATGGAAAAAAATTACCGTAAAGAAAAGAAAACTAATATACTAATATACAAATTATATAAACTTTTGTAATTTCTTGTTTCTTTTTTATTATAATGAACTTAATAATTTTTTTCACAAATATGATGTTTTAATATTGTTAATAGTCAATCAATAAAGAAAACATTGATAATAACACGTTAAAATTAAAAATTTGCTGAATAGGAAAGAGAGAGAGAGAGAGAGAGAGAGATAGAGAGAGAGAGAGAGAGAGAGAGAGAGAGAGAGAGAGAGAGAGAGAGAGAGAGAGAGAGAGAGAGAGTGAGGAGAGAGAGAGAATTAAAATATTGTATTTTGTAACAATAATTTACAAAAAAATTGTAATTTTTGACAATATGAAATCCAAATTTCAACATCGATCCGATGATATTAAAAGATTAAAAGATATTATAAATAAAATAAATAATTGTAAAATGCTACTTTCTTCGCTGAATATTCCAATTTCCAATTCACTAATACAGCACTGTCCTAGTCTGTTCGGCAGAATGATTCCGCAGAATGTTCGGAAACAGAAAAACTCTCGACCAATCAGAAAAAATAAAAATGTTCTATTTACTGACAAAGAAGCTGAGCTATATTTAATTAAGATCTGATATTATTTATTAAAAGGCTTAGCCAAATTGCAGCCATATACAATAAGATTGTTTTGATTTTGTTCAGTTTCCAATTTCCAAGTTAATTATGACATAATTAGAACTTGCATCTCTATCGTTGATGTTAAAAAACACAAATTAACCATTATTAATTAAATTAGAAATTAAGCAGGATTGCAAGACGAATTTAATATGGATCTGTTTTTTTATCTGGCTAAAGAGATGACAGTATTTTCTCCTCTACATATACATATTATAATATGTCACATAATAAACAATTTGTCTCAACAACTGTGTCATTCTAATTATGTATATATGCTTTATATTATCTTTATATATAGTGTATATTATTGACGTTGGTCTTGTACCAAATATTTGTAATTTTATATAGAACGGATAACTGCCACACTGCTACATATTATGAGATAATGTCTATTAATGATGCTTTTTATCATGTTATCCCCACCCTTTATATTACTTTGTGCTTAGGTGAAATAATAAAATAAATAAATTATTCGTTCAATATTATGCAGGTCATCAGCCACGCAGTTATCGTGATCAACAATATTACTTATTATATTATATAAATTAATGTTCATTGCATGACGGAGTCTAATGTGAAAATGTTGATGACAGATAATTATAATATTCTTAACCTTACGACCCGTGTCCAGTAAATACGTTTCAAACAGTGTATAAATTGCAGTTGAAAAATTTCTATTTTTTTTTTCTATCAAATCCTAATAGACCCCATTTTTAGCAAAAAGTAAACAAAAAAAAGTGACCCCCAGTTCATTGTTGTTTTTATTATGTGTAAAAATTTTGCTTATACATTGAACCTTATGGGAAATTGACGATTTTCACACACAGATTTCAATATGTTACAAACCTACGATTCTAAATATAAAAATATCACCTGAATCTGCAGTTTTTGGCCATTTATAATGCTGAAATGCGTATCAGAAAAAGTTTTCTTTACTTTAATATGGTAAATTTCATATGATACCAAATCAGCCAATTGCATGGGGGAAGATACGTTACTAGGCAAACTCCAGTTTGTTGATTTTAACTGTTGCAATAATCAACAATCTAGAAGTTCCTTGGTTACGTATCTTCCCCCATGCAATTGGCTGATTTGGTATCATATGAAATTTACCATATTAAAGTAAAGAAAACTTCTTCTGATACGCATTTCAGCATTATAAATGGCCAAAAACTGCAGATTCTGGTGATGTTTTTATATTTAGAATCGTAGGTTTGTAACATATTGAAATCTGTGTGTGAAAATCGTGAATTTCCCATAAGGTCCAATGTATAAGCAAAATTTATACACATAATCAAAACAACAATGAACTGTGGGCCCTGTGGGGTCACTTTTGTTTGTTTACTTTTTGCTAAAAATGGGGTTTTGCAAGTCGTCTATTGGGTACTTCTACTTACTAATTACTTACTAAGTTCGGGAACTTTATGAAACCCTACAACTTGAGCAATTGCGGGCTCTTTTGGAACGGAAGCGGCCACGGCCTTGCAATCCATCCCGGTATTTGCCTGTGACTGAGAGAAACGTGGAAACATCAGCTAGGATATACGCTACAGCTTTTGTTAATGTACTGAAAGTGATCTGACGAGACTCGGTCAAACGCACTGCGCTGCACCTCATAATATAGTATACGTAATAAGCTAAATAAGCAATGTGCATGGCAATTATTATAAATTACTCTCGTACATCGGCAGATTAAAACGTCGGAATAAGAAAATAAAAATAATTTCAGTCTTCAAGAGCTTTTGAAATTAATTCATGCATACAGAGACGATGGGCTGCCAAAACTCCGACAATTATAGGGGAGAAAACCTGAACATCAACCCCTTCGTTAAGGTAAGAAAACTCTCCTAGCCTGCAAGAGGTGTGATATTTTTTTACGTGCAATTATGTTAAATTTATTTAAAAGTTTATTTCATACTACTCCCAGATTGATGTTACATGCACGGATTAAACGGATTGACAATCCAGAACATTTACGATTGCATCATCTGGTACTGGCATTTATCATTATATTAAGTTATAATAGTTATACCCAAGACTCGTATATAATTATAACCATAAACTACTACAAATTACAAACTGTTATATAAAAGATATGAACTAGGGAACAAAAATTCTTTTAAAACGTTTATTCATGTTCCAGCATCACGCTAAACGGATTGACAATCCAGAACATTTACGATTGCATCATCTGGTACTGGCATTTATCATTATATAAAGTTATAATAGTTATACCCAAGACTCGTATATAATTATATCCATAAACTACTACAAATTACAAACTGTTATATAAAAGAACTAGGGAACAAAAATTCTTTTAAAACGTTTATTCATGCTCCAGCATCACGCTATCTTATAATTTATTTATAGCTCAAATTACATTTTTAACTGGGCTACGCAATCCAATGACCAAATAAATATAAATATAATAAAATAAAAATTCATTGCAGCTTCCCATTAAGCTGAAAATGGTAACGGTAAATGTTACAAAACACAATTTTAAACAATCTACTAGTAACAATGGGGGGCATTCACCAAACACTTTAACCCCCACTTAAGCCTCGATTTTTATCCCTGGTGCTAAACCAGGGGCTAAACATGGTCGGCCCTATGTTTAGCCCCTGCTTTAGCACCAGGGATAAAAATTGAGGCTAAAGTGGGGGTTATAAAGTGCTTTGTGAATGTCCCCCAATTTATCTAATTATTGCATATATAATGTATTTTTTTAATACGAAACTTCAACTCCATTTGTTTATATGGACATGAAATTTTCTTGTAAGAAAAATTTAAATGCAACATTCTTTCGTATGAAGCTGGTATTACACGGCACAATTTTTCTATATATTACATATTTACATATTTACAATAATTTTTTATTACTATAAAATTTCAACTCCATTTATTTATTTGGAGATGAAGTTCTTGATGGAGGCAAAATTGTCAAAATTGTATCGTGTAATAAGGCAACAGGCTCTTAGCTCTTATACTTTTTTTTTTAAAAAAAGTAGCACTACTTTTTCTTGCAACATTTTTTTCGTGTGACGTCATGTGTCCGTGCATTTATTCTCCACAATAAGCAGACTGCATACATGTCTTGTCCTGCGCATCGCAAGTCCCAGTATGCACTTCACGTGAATGACGTCACGTGTGTAGTCTAAGAAGTGAAAGATTGTGTGCAGGAGTTTCTCTTTGTTCGCAGCCGCCTTTTCACAAGAACCGACATCCAAATAAACAAAACAACGCCCAACAATCGCACCATTGTTAACACCAGATGTACACACTTCCTTGATACAATATTAAACATTTTCAAATAATAACAATTAAAATTTTAATTTAACTCTTCTTTGAAGATAATATTTATACAAAAAAAAATAATAATGAGAAAATGAAATAATAATGACATTGTTGTATATTAAATAGAACTTTTGCTTTCATGTTTTTTTTTATATATATAATTCACACATGCATGGCACATGTATATTATTATAATGGTCAGTAAATTTAACTCAGATGTATAATATAAATTGTAAAATATTGTATCATTTCCATTATAAAGGCATTTTTTTTTAATTGTGAGCACCAGAGAAAAAAAAAGCAAAATCCCTACTATATTATACTATTATCTTGCACAAAAGCTTTGACATTTTCGTAAAGGTTAATTACAAAGTTTAGCGATAAGAAAAATATCTCTCATCAGAATATCTGCAGAATGTCTGATGGTTTTGTATGTGGTGATCTCATGTTAATTATATAATAACTGCGTACTTCTGACATTAAAATATTAAAAAATATTAATTTAAATGTAAAAGTAATAGGTTCAGATTTCTTCTTACTTTTAGTTTAAAATTCATATTGCTAAGAGTGCATATTCTCCCCTTAACTTTTGTATTAATTAATTACCTTTTTTCTTCTATTTATTTTAACTCGTATTATTTAAAAAGACAATGTATCATAAATAATATAACGTTATATTATTATGTATTTAAAGTGTAATTATTCCAAGTTTCATCCAAAGTTTATATTAAGCTAATTAGTTACAATGTTTTATGCAGTACATGATGCATGCTGAGTACTCCTCTGATTATCTTTGCGGACAAATTGACCTCTTGCTGACCCCAACCAAGCGGGGACGACATTGAAAAGAGGGACGGGGGGGGGGGGGGGGCGTGGTGGTCACATCATCATCCCCCGTTGACATAATTACCAATGTGCGAATATGGGGGAGGGTCAAATATTCTCCCTCTTCATTACTATAATTATTAACAGGGGAGGACAGAGAACCACAGTGTGATTGGCATTAAACAATATGCTGCATGCTACTTCATCTTGGTCAAGTGTTTCAAGAGAAAAAGAGACAATCACAATTTTTTATATATCAAACTATAATTGGTTACTTCTAATTACTAATTACTCATTAAGTCTGAAACCCCGAACCTTCAAAAACCCTAATGTGAGCTTTTCGCGGACTCATCGGGAACGGGGGTGGCCACGACCTTGCAATCCATCCTGGCATTTGTCTGTGACTGAGGGAAACGTGGAAATCTTAGCCAGAATGGACACTACAGCTTTTGTCATACATGAACCGGAAGTGTTATGATCCAAAGTCACATGATGGAAAAGCGTGATGATTTACCCCTGAGTGGGAAACATGCATTATTTGTGTATTGAAAATTGTCAGCCAACCAACTACTAACTTATAACGCTCGGCGTTGCTTGACTTCGGTGATCTGGCGAGAATCGGTCAAGCGCGCGCCATGATCCAAATGGAGGGCGATAAGACATAAATTAATTGCCCAGACTCACATTGTATCTCAAAGTATCTATTGTAACTTTGTAAGTAATGTTGAAACTTCAAGTAAAAATTATAAGAGCAGATAATTATGATTAATTTTGTGTATTGTTTATTTTTATATGATTAATTTTGTGATGGATTCAAGATTATTTTTTTTTATGCGCGTGAGTTCATTGTGATAGATTGAATTATTCTTAATATAATTACAGGTATCATAATTACGTTCCTTTTGTCCAGCTAAGCAAGGTTTTTTCAAATAAGTATATTATAATACACTGCCTATTTAGGGTGTTACAATTTAACACTGTATTTTATATTTCAATGCTCTCATTGCAGTATGGATTTCATATTATACATCGGTGAATATAAATGAAGTTTTGAGTTTTATATATATATTTTATACTGTATTATACATAGAAAAATTCAATAAACGCCTTTTATATGAGAGAAATGGCAACAAAATTCAATATCCCTTAATTCAGTATTATGGTCGCTATAATAATAACCTATTATAACGATATACTATGGTTATCGCTAAGTTTTAATTGTTAAGTTAAATTTGTTTGTATAATTATTATATATTAGAAGTACTACATAAATATTATCGTAATAATGAATTTGATTACAATTAATTAATGACAATTAATCAATTGTTTTCAGATATTATTTTCAACAATTTCAACATGTATATATAATGTGTGTAATATACATCATATATTTTATTTTGCGTTTATAGGATGTAAATGTATGTATTCAGTGTATCCATAACCAGGACTTCTCTGTATTGATAGAACTAATAAACAAATCAAATCGTGATCGACTATCCAAAATATTGTTGTCAATGCCAATTAATAAATTTCTAATTTCCGTTATGAGCTCGGGAATAGGCATTTATTAAAATGCTTTCGGTATTTGCGTTTGATATTTTCCGAGGAAGAGTAGAAATTTTTTACAAACTATATGCAATAATATATAAAATTTAAATTATTGCTATACACTGCTATATATAGTGATAAGAGGCTAAATATAGAGCTAGTGTTTACGTTGATAAGAGTTTATGTGATTCAGAGATAGTGATAAGAGGCTAAATATAGAGCTAGTGTTTACGTTGATAAGAGTTTATGTGATTCAGAGACGATCTGTTCAAATGTAAAGATCACCTTTTTCAGTGTACACATTGCTATTTTTATCTTGTAATTTTAAAAAGACAATTTTGATAAGAATTCTTTATCATTGAAGACAATTAATATTTTCAGGTATACATTTAGTTAATTAATTGTTATAAATTATATTATATCTCTATAATTAAAATACGATGAGAAAACTAACAAAAGAATTACACGAAAACCAAAATATACATAGCAGAAAATGAGAACACATTTTGATACTGCAGTGATAAGAGATGGCCTTATAACAACAAAAAAATTATAATTTCGGGTGCGACCTTGCAGACGATAGAATTGTGTCAAGTGGTTTCATGCTGGGACTACAATGAGCCAGCGTCGTTCAGACATGCCACTGTGTATATGCAGATGTAGGCAGGGTCCTCCCCCCTTTATATGCTCCCTGGGGTGCCAATGATAGGGTCACACCCCTAGTTGATGTACATCCCGCCCGCAGTGCATAAACAATTCCTTTTGTACCAACTCAATCAAACATCAATCATTTATAATTCATATATTTAGATAGTATATTGTGAATCACAGATTACTCTAATATATAATGTATTTTAAATTTAAATCAATTGCTACATAGATTTCTATTTAATTAACATAATAAATTATACAATTATAATTATATTTATTATATAAAATTTAAATATTTAATTTATAATTATATAAAAAAAAAATGAATTATTTTTAGATATTAATATTACTTAAATTTTAAAAAGAGTATACGGACAATGTAGAAATAATTTTACCGGCTAGTGCGCTTGACATCACCGATGTACGAGACTGGTTATTTCTCGGACTCTTATAATCCATGTCATGCCATTCCTATTTTATATACATTATAAATATTAAATTAATAAAAAAAAGGGACTTACCTAAGTATATTTTATTCTCTTGCGTATATTTAATTTATCATGACTTGAATGAATGAATATAAAAAATACATTACGTTGGTGATTATCCCTCCCACACTTTTCTTTCTTCCACCTTGTTCAAAAGAAAATCCCCCCTCCTCCTTCTACTTATTTTTTTTTTACTACACTGATTATATGATATAGAAAGAGAGAGAGCAAATGACACACCTCTTGCTGTGAAACACGGGGATAAAATATAACTTCTTACAAGACACGAGTAGACGTTGTTTCAATGATGAAGCTACTGTTCAATAGTGCCGGCCACCACCACCTTAGCTTGGCTGACTGGCTGGCTTGCTTTGCAGCCACCCTTCGTCTTTCCCCCTTCCCCCTACTCCCCTTTTCTCTCTCCCAGCATCCTTAGAGATCCTTGCCGCCGCTGGACCAAAAAAGAGAGGCGGGGAGGTCTTTTCTCTCTCTCTCTCTTTCTCTCTCCCTCTATTTTCTTTTCTGTTGTTCCCTATAAATTAACTTAGCATCTTCATTGGTTCCCTATACGTTTATGCTCTTATTAATTACGATATCTTAATAAATAATTAATATTGACTTACCTATTTTTCAGTTGAGGAACAAAACTTGTTGATGATGTATGATGATTGAATTGATTGTAGCCCTGGATGATTTCACCACCAGTTCGAGAGAATAATGCAGCACCTTGCATACTATCCCCTGAAGAACACACAAAAGGAAACAAAAAATTAATAATTGAAAATGATTAAACACTTATTATTATTATTATTATTATTATTAAAATAGAGAGAGGAAATTGAGTTGCACAGGATAGCACGCTGCTCTCTGTATAATAATCTTTTTCACTTCCCGCCGTAGCTAGTGTTTCTCTCAATCTCTCTCTCTCTCTCTCTCTCTCTCTCTCTCACTCTCAGCTGGTCCAGACTTAGTTATGTATGCTCAGTACGGGGCCGCACACAAAGGGGCAGGGCATAGAGCATCTCTGGGTGATCTTGCTTGTCTGAGAGAAAAAAGGAGGGAAGTGGGGAGTAAAGGGTGAGGGAGGGAGGCGCGAGCGAGCAGCCAATGGGCCGTCGTGTAGAGTTGAGCTGCGCGGGTGGAGAGAGGAAGCGGAGGGGAATGAGACAAAGATGTGCGCACGACAGGACCACGCAGCATCAGCATCTTTACACCTGAGTATCTCTAAACACAAATATGCTCCTGCTACTGCTGTGTGAACTTTACAATAGCAATTTTAACTATTAATCAATTGATTGATTGATTTTGTAAAATTTGGTTTTGTGTTTGGAAATAATTAAATTTTATAAAATCAACTGTTATTTCATAAAATATGAAACAAAAATAATAAAAAAATATAGAAAATGTGAATTTAATAATTCAGTTTTATATTATATTTATATGTCGAACTCTAACAATATAGAGTCAAGTTCCCGAACTTTGCCAACACTTAATTTTTTATTTATTTTTTAATTTTATTTAATTATTTCCTTAAAATTACTTTATAAAACAAAAATTTAATATGAAACACTGTGCTAAAATCATACAGCACATAATTAATGCATTCCTTATAATTAATGTATACTGTATACAATTATTCTTTTTCACCTTCAACCTTTAATTATAAAAGCGAATATAAAAGGGTGCTATATATCTATTGTATTTTTTTTTTTGACATCTTTTAGAAAAGATTAAAAAACAGTATGATTTGGAAGTATAAAAAGGAAACGCATCCCATTGCATAAAACAAATGCTTGATTCAATTAATAATGTATTATTGTGTCTTTCATTAAAACAAAATTATGATTTACATTTTTTATTTGAATTACAGTTTAATTATTTAAATACTCCAGTATGAAGAATATAATGCAATTTTACAACCATCTTATACAATAGTCAAGATGACACTTGTGCATAAATTTTATAATATATAAATACATATATAATTAATTATATATAGGTATTCGTTAAGTTTATATACTCGGAGGAAAGCCCCTAGTGGTTCTGTGACCCGCACGGCATCAACTTATCCACTAATTCAGTTTTCCATCGTTCGTTCTGCAGCAAAGCAAGCGTACTTTACAGATTTGAGAGATCAGGGGTGTCACTGAGATGTGTCTATAGCTGTTGGGACCACGAAACATGGTATATACTACAAAGTTAGGCGTTCCGTCGTGGTAAAGGTGCTGGCAATTCACGTGTTTCAGTTTGCTTCTAACAGCAAAGGATTTATAACAACATTATATATTATCTACCTCTCCCAATTAAACCTTATAATTAAGGCTCTTATTAACGGGAAAGCAGATATAATTTATTATTTATTATGTAAAGAGAGATAGAGAAAGGTAGGGGGGGGATATTTGAGAATACGTTTTATTATATGGTTTTAAGAATAAAAGTTTGATGATGTTGTGTGTTTATGTTATAAAGCTTTCTGCATGTTAAATTATTTGACTCTACAATTACAACATTATATTTAAATATGTCAAATTTACAGATTTTGGGATGTAAGTTATAATGTTATAATGCATATTGTGTTATTTTTTTCTATCATAATAGTAGAATAAAATGTTATAACATAAAAATGATAGTTAATATAATTAACAGTTTTATCTCTTAAACGAAAAAATTGTTAATATATAATATCTTTATGAATTATTTCGAAATTGTAATAAGAACTATAAGTTGTATAATATATGCACCAAAAATTCTTCATGTAATCGTGATACATGTATAAATTAAAATTAGAAAATTATTTGAAAAACTAAAGTTAAATACCTTGTTCATGACATAAAAATTATAACTTCTGCTATATATTATATGCAAAAAATATGTAAATAACTGTAATTCAAGTGTATAATTTTTCATGTATATTTACAGTTAAATCGTGAACTAATTAAGGTCATTATTGATCTAATTTAATGATTTTTTTTTGTCTACCCAATTAATCATGGCCATGCAAGTGCATGTATGACACAATATAATAACGTTCACCATTACTTTGATTGTACATTTCGCTCGAATGCTATAATGTTACATATTAACATCAGCAGGTCGACATGATAATGATGTTGTTCATTTATATTTCTCTTTATATACATTTTTTTTTGTATTGCGGAATAAACGCACCGTCGCACCTTATATTATAATGTCAGCCTTTTTTTTTTTTTTTTTTTTTTTTTTTGTTATTTTAAATGTTAAAAAAGAAACTTTTAAAACAACAAAGACAGGGTAAAAAAAATAAAAGTAAAAATGTTCAAATTTCTGCCCGGTCGCATCAGTTCAAAAAGATATGACAATTTTTTTTTATATACATATAAATATATATATTTCAATAGGAAAAGAATAAACCCATGTCCTTCAATTTTTTTTTGTAAATATATAAGAGAAGTATATATGTTGTGTTATTTTTTTCTCAATCTCTCTGGCAAAAGTACGCTTGCTTGCTCTCAGAATGCTACACTGCTACACTTATCTCATTAAAATCTCGCTACAGTGCGTACGAGCTAGCGCTTGCTTGCTTACCGCCTGTACATCACCCTCTCTCACTAATGTAATCTGCCACCGTGTGTCGCGACGTTTGAAGCGAGTTGCCTTTTTCTCTTGTGCAGGCACTACAAATCAACGACTATACAAGTTAAGCGGACATGGACAAACCTTGCTAAAGCAATGAGTACATCATCATGCCTTTTTAAATACATCTAAAAAGGTTATGTTTATATAATATATAAAAATATATAATATAAAATTATTTTATATATTCAATTATATATAAAATAAATTTCTTAAATGAAAAAAAAAATAACCTTTTGTTTTTAAAATATATTAATAATTTAATGGTTATAATATACGCTTCATATAAATTCCATGACGTTGGTAATTTACTGCTAGCAGATTTAATTGCGTTATGCTATATAAGATATAATAAGAGGGTGTCAAAGTGAGAGAGAAGATATATACAAGATTTTGACGTTATACCTAACAAGGAGAATATAACTTCTACCTTTCACTAAAATCTACCAACTTAACCCGCACCCCCTTCTCCTCCTCCTTCTCTCTCTTACCTTTAAATCCTTAATATAGTTGTTTCCTTTTAATATGCGAAAAACATTTCCTATTATATGTTGTTATCTTTTGTATATATACATCTTTAACATCATAAATTTTTAATGAAATAAAATTATAAACTTCCTTCTTGCTGCTTAAGTTACAAAGTTTTGAATTAATATGTTTATATAATATACATCAGCAGTAGTTATTTCCTCCTTGTATATAATTTAAAGTATAACTAAGTTTTAGTTTAAATTTATTATTATTTAATGACTTACTACGTTGTTGTTACGGTACTTTGATTCTTCGTTAAAATTAGTACAATAAATATTTAATTTGAAACAATGTATTTATTAGGGTTAATTACTAAATTATACCATCACATTATATTATATTTATATAACATGCATGTTTAATTGTTGTTTTGTCCAGTATGCAGAATTATGGACAAAGGATCCATGAATCTCGTATTAATTTATTTAATGAATTTATAGTTGCATCAAAAGAGGTCTATAAATACAGGAAATGTAATAAAAATACAATTAAATTCTTCCATTGAAGCATTTTTTTAAATTATATTACCATCAGAACTAAAAAATTGTACCCCTCTCCTTATGAGTTTTATATGGCATGCTATTAAACTAATTAAGGGGTACTTTTTTTAATCCGATATAAGTAGATGCTAAATTTTGACTTTAACTGTATAGTTTTATGTTTATTTATGATACAACATGCCATGTGCCATGTTGTATATATACATATTTTTTTAACTGGCATTTAATAAAATAAATAGCATAAATTTGTACTAAATATGTGCCAACTTCCCCATGCCCTAATATTTAAATACCGTACAATTCTCACGATCCTTCAACAATTGAAATAACAATAAGTGCTTGACTTAAAAAGAAATGAAAAGTACTTTTATTGTAAATTAAAAAAAAATAATAAGTTCTCACGATTTTTGAAATCAAGTATCTCTTAGCAAGAAGAGTGCAGCTAACAATAGTGAGGCTTGATCACGGGCAAGGCACGCGAGCAAGCATGGCACGCTGCAGCTGTGGCGAGTACGCCAAACAAATTTAAAATATTTCTAATACGACTCCTCCTGGTACTATATAGCATCACGATGCCAAGCTAGGTGTTTATGAATAGATCAGAAAAACTGGGACTAAGCTAATTTTATCATATGGTTGGTGATGTGTATAGTCTTAGTGTTGTTATGTACTTTCATGCGTATCATGTATATAGTAAAGATTCATTCATTCATTTTTATATAGCAAAACAGAAGCATTAACCACATCTTTTTTATATATAGCACACATTTAGTTTTTTTTTTTCTATTTAACTATAAAAATGGTATGTAGGTATGTTAGGAACCGGAAGCCTTAAAAAAATTATATGAAAGAAAAAAAAAAAAGTAGCAAAGGAGGAGAGGGGGAAAGCATCACGGATTTCATTCAAGAATAATTCTTCAAGCTTCTTACCATACATAAAAAATAATACAATTATAGAACAAAGTCTTAATTATATATTATTTCTTTTCTTTGTTGTATAAAAAAGAATAGAAGCATGAATTACAATTGGAGCATTTAATCTTATTAATGGTGTGTAGTGGGATGCAGGTAGTTTCATTCATGAAAAGTATAGGCTTAGAATAGAATGGGGGGGGGAAGGGGGAGAAACTCTCTGCATGCTTGTCGTTCATTTACCTCTGGCAATTAATATACATGCACAAATCAATAATGAAACAAATGAAAATATACCTCGCAAAATATGACATTATTGTTTGAACCATAATAAAATTGTTACCATTTCTTAGGGAGGGAAATTTTACAAGGTAGAAAGTGTACTTTACGGCAAAATTCCATAATTAAATATACTACTTAATTTGTTTTTATTGCATTTAAGTGGTAAGGAGGTAATATTTATTGCAAACATTTATATTTTTAATTAATTAATGATTAGTGTATAAAAAGGTAAGAAAATGAGAAAGATAGTGGAATTAGTA
The DNA here is from genome assembly GCA_949825025.1 of Siphlonurus alternatus. Lineage (NCBI taxonomy): Eukaryota > Metazoa > Arthropoda > Insecta > Ephemeroptera > Siphlonuridae > Siphlonurus > Siphlonurus alternatus. Next base: position 35,828,122 of record OX463781.1, read on the forward strand.
GATATTTTCATTTAAAATTTGTTATAATAAATTAAAACAAATAACAATAATTAGCGTTGAAGAAAAAAAAAAATGCCTTAAATATAGGCAACTTTTTATACACATTTGAACAACGGGTTGCATTCTGTAGTATGCTTATGTAAGCCATATAAAATAGGGTAAAGAGGGTGTTTTGATACTTAATTGTATCCTACCCATATTGTGAAAAATGTAATGTGAATTTTGATAATAAAAAAACCCTTTAAACTGAAACTGAATAAAGAATAAGGGAGAAAAAGATGGCGCGAACGGGCAAACAGCCCTTAGCGTCACTGTGTGAGAAAAATTAATTTGTTGATCTACAACGCGAAGAAAGTATTTGTAACTGTGCAAGGTGAATCTTAAATAAATTAGCAATGGATACCAGTGAAATGATGGACTATTTTAGAAAGGAATTTGATGTACTGAGAAATTTGTTGTTCGACGAGCGTGCTGAGCGTATTGCACTGCAAGCTCAGTTCAACCACGAAGTAAGCTGCCTGAAAAGGGCCAACGACGAACTTCAACGAGCACTGGACGCACAAGAAAGTAAGAACAGAAAAAATAACATTATAATTTTTGATGTTGATGAAGCCTCTGATCAGACATGCGAGGAGACTGTGACTGACATTTGCATGTCATTAAAAGTAGATATGGGTGAAAATGGAATTTCGGAGGCATTCCGTGTTGGCCGCAACCGAGGTAAACGACCAATTGTATGCAAGATCGCAAATTTTAATAAAAAATGTGAAATAATGAGGAAAAATAAGCAATGTGGAAACTTCAAAATACTTCATGACCTAACAAAAAAAGAGCGACGCGATCGCAAAGAACTCCAGCACCACCTCAACATAGCTAGAGGCAAAGGCATTGCAAGCATGCATTTGTTAGACACGGCAACATAGTGGTAGATGGCTTCACATATACAAAAGAGCAGTTGTCAAGTGCACCATCACACAACAACGCGACAATGGCGGTGGACGAGGCAGAATGCAGCAAAAATGACAAACCGACAACATTGCAGTTTTCCGAAACACATGGCTCTGACGTCAGTTTTTCATCAGTTAGGGGAGCAAGCTCTGAGAAATGCATCCCCACAAACGTGCGACCTTGGGAACTGAGGAGCCGAGATTGCACCGCGGCGAGTAACGTGAGACCAGCAGCAGAAATCCCCCGCCCCCGTCAACCAGCTCCAGCTGGCAAAACTGTGCCACGAGATACACTGCACAAAATTAAACGTGCGCCCACCACTCATTCACATGTTGTGCAAAGAAAAAAAAATGATAAATCGCTCAATTAATTAAATCAATTAAAACAAATTAAAAATTTTATTAGCGTACAATGAGTGAATCAACAAATTGGACTAAGAGACTTACTGTGGACACTGTGGAATACTTGAAACTTTTAAATTTATATTTTTAAGCAAAAAAAAAAAAAAAAAAAAAAAAAAAAAAAAAAAAATCCAAAAAAATTGTAAAACCCCGCAGGTAGAGATGATATAATAAGACTTAATTGTTTTGAATCCTAACTCTGTATTTGTATTATGTGAATTTGAATAAAACCTATTCTGAATCTGAATCTGAATAAAGAATAAAGAATAAAGAATAATAAAGAATGTGTAAGCTAACGGCGACCCCCAAAATTACCCAAACAATTTTCATCGTGAGTTTTCGGAAGTACTCGGCTTCGGTTAAGCCAATAAGAGCAGAATTTACGAACACAATGAGGCTTGATTAACTATATGATTAAATTTTTAGCATTGAGAAATAAGAACAAAAGAAAACGTTGAAAATAAGTTATTAAGCGCGAGTAAAAAGATAGAAAGTTAAAGATATAAGAAATAAACTTATATTTAGAATATAAATCTTAAGAAATTCTTTAATTAAAATTTATTTCTATTGTTATAATGTGCAGTTAATGGAGAAAAAAAATGAGTTAATTAAGAAACTAATAGATATATATTTTTTCTTCTAAAATTACTTATATTAATTTATAAAAAAAAAATGTGAAAAAAATTAGCAATTCTGTTACAATTAATAACTTTAATTAAAAAAAATGCTGGCTTTATATTTTATAAAATAAAGACATAAAATAAAAATTCTAAAGGCTGCGCATCGTTAGTTTAACTCGCTTATATCTACATCATATATTTATAATGGCTGGAGATTGTAAAGCTATATATACGTTCACATTACATTGATCTCTCCTCCCTTTGCTTATACCTTCTCCACCCCCAACTCTTTAGAACGAGGTTTAGAAAACCAAACCACAATACACAACATTACAGTTAGGTCATCAAACTGACTATATACTAAAAAAAGAAGGGAGGGAGAGATTGAGAGAGAGAGAGAGAGATCTCCGCTCCAACAAATTAATGAATGGTTAAATCATGGTCCGGGTCCCTATAGTCTCATATATATATTTTTTTTTTATTCAATTCATCCACCATATGAATATGTTTTCCATTTTACTGTAAATTTAATGAGGTATTGGTTGCAAATGAAGCTTCCATACATCAGTTTATTGTTCTAAACTTTGACGTGTGTTGGAGCTTGCCATTCAGATTATTATGTTGATATGATATGGAATTTTTATCGTATTATTTATATAGAAGAAGATCATGATTTTTTTTTTAATGTTGATATATTTTTTTTTCTCTAATGAATCCGTTGACTATAACACTTTACAACTCATTGGTTTGGTTTAAATATCCGCCAACTTTATGGTATTGTAAGTACTATACGAACATTCATCGTCAAGTGCTTGTGCTAGATATTATATATATATATATATACATACATATATACGAAGACTCAAGTACACAGGGAGGACGAGAGAGAATGAATCTCGATAATGTTGAAAAAAAAAAAAAGCAAGGGATTATTATTAAAAACTTCAGAGTGTTTTTTATTATTTAAAATGAAAGATATAATATTAAAAAAAAAGGAAGTATTGTTTATGGTTATAGCAAAATGTACCTTAAATTTACTTTTTATTAAATTTTATATTTATACATAATGAAATGAATGAGTTTTATGTATAACAAAAAATTATAAAACCATATTTTTTTTCATTATAATCTGTTTATTATATATATAATATACTATAATAATATATATTATTTTTAAAATATATTTTATATATACTGAATATTCTCGGTGACATCCGAGATCTTTTCTTATGTATTATATATAATATATTTACCTATGTATATATTTTTATTTTCTCGTTCATTTTATATATATATACATATATATTCTTTATGTCTCTCTTTTGTACTGCATAGAAAAATCCTGTTTGGTATTCAATTCAGACTGGTCCAGATGACAAGAAAACTTTTGCTCCTTGCAGTTTCTCTCTCTCTCTCTCTCTCTCTCTCTCTCTCTCTCTCTCTCTCTCTCTCTCTCTTTCTCTCTCTCTCTCTCTCTCTCTTCATCTCTACTGCAAGATCACGTCGTTTCTTCCCCCCCCCCCCCCTCCCTCCATCATCCCTTGCCGCCGCGTCTTTTATACCACAGCAACTATGCTTTACATTTATTAGACTACTCTTACAATCGTAGCTTTGATTCAATTTAACGTCTACAGTAACATTGTTAAAGTTATATCTCAACAACCTTACCGCAGGCTTCTATCAAAAGGTTACGTTATTATTATTACAATATTGTACAGTATATATGCTATTAAAATTGTAAAGATATTTTTTTTTATAATATAATATTATTATTATTATTATTTCTATTACGTTTCATATTATTTTTTTTTATAAAAGAATAAATTCTTTGAATGCAACAAAAATAATAATTAAATATTTGTTATTTTAAGTTATTTTCCAAAAAATTTATAATGTTCTATATATAATTTGTATGTAGACTATTTAATATATATTTTTTTTAAATTATATTCCAAGTATTATTTGAAAATCTATTACGAATGTCATTAAAAAAATAGAATATGATGAAACATTTTTTATAAAGTACAATTAAGTTAAAATTAATCACTACTGCACATTATATTACATTTATCAATTTTTTAAAGAATTTAATTGGTTTAATAGAAGTGTCGCGTGTAAAAAAAAAAAAAAAGAAGAAATGGAAGAAGGGGAGAGACGATTTAGAAGTGAACAAAAGAAGAACAAACTTCCTTAAAAAAATTCTTTACAAGTAGAAAATTGAAAAATAGGGGATTTTTTTTTTTTAAAGAAGATTTTAAAAAAAAAAGTCTTCTTAACTTTCTTTCATACGATGTTACATTAACTTCAGTCAACTTCTTGTCACCTATTTTTTTTTTATCTATGATAGTTCTCAGCAGTCCTGTGGGCAACATACGAGGAGAGTGTCACCGTCATCTCAGCATGCACCAATGAAATGGAGTGTTGCAGAAAGAAAGTATAAGAGCCTGTACAAAAGTTAGCGAAGCAAGACCAAGTAACAATGAACTGTGTTTGTCAATAGCGATGTTAATGCTCTAAGCCATTAATCATTCCAAAGTGTTAAAGCTCTAGCTGAAAATGTTGTAGCTATATATATATATATATATATATATATATATATATATATATATATATATATATATATATATATATATATATATATATATATATATATATATATATATATATATATATATATATATATATATATATATATATATATATATATATATATATATATATATATATATATGTATATGTACTGAGCTATAGTCTCTATAGCATACAACAACACCAAAGAAATAATTATATTAGCTTGAACTAAAATCCATATAAAATATAATTATCATATAACAATAATATAAAATTCTGAATTAAAATTGAATTTTTTAATATTATATTATTTAATTGTAAAATCATATTATACAATAATTATAATATAATTGGTATTTACTCCAAGAGTATAATTAGTGTGATTTTTATTACTTTAAAATGAATTATTTTGCAAAAATATATAATAATCTCATAAATTAATCATTAATGGAAAATGAAATTGGCGCAAGGTTTTATTATACCAATTCCATATAATTCTGCCCTATATTTATACAAACTGTTTTAATTGAATGAAGCGATGCTTTTATTTAAATTTAGACATATTTATAAACTTGTCATAAAATTTAAATTGAAATTTTGAGTCCCAATATATATTTTTGTTATCGAATTATAATTGTTCTATGAATTTTATATGGGTTCCTCATTCTACAAATATATTATACATTAAAATATGAGAAGATCACCTTTTCCTAATCAACTTGATTATGTCACCTTCCCCCTGGGGTATATATGCAACTCTATCCGTTCCTGAAAATTTGAATAATCTCAGGATGTGAAATTCTGGCAAATCTGACATTTATATTTGAAAGTACATCTCGCGGTAATACTATAATATTACACCTGATTGTATTGTTACAGCTCCAAGACACAAAATTTAGACATTTGCCCTGTTTTTGGGAGATGTAAAAAAAGCACTCATTCATTCCGCTTGCAGTCTAGCTATTCCATATAACTTTCCAAAATAAATATACTAAGGTATATATTTAATTTGGTTTTCGTCAGAAACACTCTGGTATATCCTTCGGCTACGCTTGGTCCGTGAAATTCTTCGTTACAAACAACGCACCAATGACTGAAGACGTTACAAACATGACAAAAACCAAGTTAAATGTGAATCAGAGTGTTATAAATACGCCAAGCCAGCACAGGTAAATTTCAAATCGTCCTAAGATATAAAATAATATAAAACTTGTATATAAAAATGTTTATAATGATTTAATGCATTCTGATATTCATAAATATATTGTTATAAATAATGCACGTTTAAAGCAACGTCATAGTGGTATCAAGTGACCCGGAGTGTTCACAGTGCATCAGGACAGATTGGGCTTGCACACTGCAGCCTCTCCCGGGGATAAAATGCCCCCCCCCCCTCCCATGTTGAGCACCGCGAGTTGGAAAAGAAGCCACTGCAGAGAGAAGATGGAGTGAAGATGGAGCGATCTTTTACTTCAACTAAATTTTTTATATACCTTTTTTTTTATAGGAGAGAAAAGCAATCTAGCTAACAGGTAAAGGTTAGAAAATGACTCTATTTCACCATAACACCTTTACAGTCCCACGATAACATGTTAAAAAAATAGTTATCAATCTTTTTAACTTTTTTTTTCTGTCTTAAAATATTGACATTTTTAGCATTATAGTGTAAAGTTTTTTTTTATGTATTTTAAGTAAAGAATTGAGGATAAGTATATTTTATTTATGATTTAGAAACAGTAAATATATAGTTTATAGTTAGATTAATTAATTTCTAACTTTATTAATAGAACACGATTTTGTTATAATTTGGGATTTGAAAATGTTGCCAATGTGGAATTAATCTTATTTCCAATAGAAAGAACTTTTTCATTAAATATGTATCTAATATTTAGATTATTTAGTATTATTTTGAAATAAAATTTAGCAGTAGTTTATTTGCAATCGTCCCAAATAAATACGATATAATAATCTTCCAAATGTTTTTACGTACCTTATCTCAAAATTTTATGAGATAATTTAGAATTTGCGTAATAATATACACAATATTGAATTTATAACTATTTACTATATATATATATATATATATATATATATATATATAGTAAATAGTTATAATTATAGTATTATTGCAACTTATTCTCTCTGTATTTTTTTTTTTGCAGTCTTTTCTCCATATGTAATATAATAGGTCTATATATTTAGATACCAGTAAAAGGAATAATCTTTTAAAAAGTTAATGGTTATGCAAGAGTTAGAAATGGCTATATACCCATTGCAAAAGTACCTTTAGTTATGCTTCAAAGTGGTAACGAAATAATCATAAACATAGGTGAGAAACGATATATGAAAGAAAACTTTAAAGCACTGTAGATCAACCAAATATATGATTTCTTTAATATACTATGTATATATATATATATATATATATATATATATATATATTATATGAAGGGAAAAATCTTTGAACTTTGTAGGTGCAATGATGCACAGTACAAGTTTTGTGTAGTGTTTTTCATATACATAAAACTAATAAAATTGCGTCAGAAATATAATATATATATATATATATTATATATATTTTTATAGTCTTTATAAAGTATATACTGTATGCATAAAATTTGATTTTATATTTATATGTATTGAGTTCATAAGAATATATATATGCAAATATATATATGGTGTAACTTTATGTATTTTCCTTAAGCAAACAGTTGAAACTAGCCAAAGATGCAGCAACTGTATATATACACACTGGACTGAAAGGTTATATAGAAGAAGTAAGTATACAATATATAAATATATATATAATGTCGTAGCATGACTGAAGCAGCAAGCAACATATCATCATCATCTTCATCATCATACGTTTTGTGTATGTCTGGTTCCTCCTCAAACTTCTGTCAGTTTTCATACAAAAACACCAATGAAGAAGGTGCACCGGCGGAAGTCGTAACTATTAGTTACTTTTCTTAGGTGTCGTCTTTCTTTTACAACTTTTCTTTTAAATCATTCATTCAAAAAATGAACATTTAAAAAAATATATATTAGGTCATTATAACAAAAATAGTACAGATAATCGTTTTATTAATTTTATGTGGTATCATCTTGAATTTATGAAAGAAATTTAAGAATTAAGAATATATATACGTCTTATATGCGATTTAAGTTTCTTCGTCCTTGTAACAGCTGCAAGTATGTATCTCGAGCATGCTCTCTCTCTCTCTCTCGCCTCCCACAATTTCCGGTCGCTGTGCCTCAGTGCTCATGATTTTGATTCTGAGCCAACACAGACAATACGCTCATGCAGTCGAGTCAAGCTAACTCTCTCTCTCTCTCTCTCTCTCTCTCTCTCTCTCTCTCTCTCTCTCTCTCTCTCTCTCTCTATAAGCACCGACGAGGCACCACTGTCACCCCTAACAACTTATAACAGTTTCTCTCTCTCTCTTTCTCGTAAGATTTAAAAATAACTTCATTGCCGTCAATCTAAAACAGATCTAAACAGTTATAGAATTAGAGACAACTTTTGTGTTAAAGGTGTATGTAAAAAAAAATAGTAAAATAAAGATATATCACTCCATTTCCGTCCGTTTTTCATATAGTTACTAGTCTACTTGTGTGGGCTACGACTTTAACAACCAACCAACCACCCTTTACTATTATATTTGATCGTGGTAAATGATGGAGACTATAACAATCTCTTTCTCTATTATATAACTAAAAATAAAAGAAAGAATAGAAAAAATAAGAAGAAGACTATAGAAACGCGACTAACTATACACTTCAACAAGAATAACTATTATAGAACGAACTCTTTCTTCAGTGGCCATTAGTCTCTTGCAAACCCCTTCAAGAAAATGTTTATTTCTTTCTCCTTAGTAAAGTTTTCCCTTGTGTAAAACCGCAGGAAGTTCTAAGTTACTTCTTTCTTCTCTATATTATTCTCTTATTTTTTTTATTCTTCTTTCTTCTTCAATATGTATATTTACTATAACACATAAGATAAAGCTTATATATGAAGATCGAGAGAGTAAGTTTATTTTCACGGCAGTTAAGTTGATCACCTGCCAAAACCTATTGTTCTTCACGTATGTTTTAAAATCTTTTGTCTCTCTCTCTACTTGTCCTCACTTGTAAATGATTCTTGGCTTTAGACCTCAATATCCATCCATTTTCTATTTTTTTTCTCTCTCTTCTTTATCTTAACATTTCAACAAGTCAACGCATCACTCTTTTTTTTTTCTTCTTCTTCTTTTTGTAGTATTTAAACATAGAAAAGACAGGTTGCCATTGTTTTCTACTTGAATGAAACAAACAGACGTTGTTAAGCGATGAATGAGATAACTATAGAAAAAAAAATAGAGCAGTATAAAAGGTCGTAACTCCAAATCACAACAATGAGAAGAATGTTTTCTTTTACAGATATATTTTCTTGGTGGCACTGGTGATAGCTTAGCTTAAGTCGAGCATTTGACGCTCTGGGGAAAACAACGGTGGCAGTAACGACCACTTCTAGCATTCCACTTGTCTCAGAAAGAAGGGGGGGGGGAAGTAATTGAAGTGACAAACAGGGAGGTCTAACTGAACTAAGCGTTTTCTCCCTCCTTCTTCTCAAGTCAACAATGCTTTGTTCTTAAGTCATGTCGACTCTCTTAGGTATGCAACTTCATCACTCTTTTAACTGCTTCCACCACCTTCTAACAATTTAAAACTTTTTAATGATCTAGTAATTAATTTTTAACAATGTAAATTAAAAAAAAAACTCTAACGTGACAGATTCATTCACGCAATAAAATAACAAATTTATCAATGAATCAGTATTAAATGTAATCATAGTGTAAAAAAAACACAACTATTTATCTATTTATTTTTAGATTCAATCGCACCCTACGATCTAGGCAACTTCTTAAACACAAGTGACCCTCTGGTTGCATAACTTCCCGTGCATTGCCAGTCAAAACCGCGCTGTTTATTTGTTTATTATTATTATTTTTTTTTTTAGAAGTACATTATTATTAATTGCCATTTATCATTATTTTTACTTTGCTTTAATTAAATAACATTAAGTATAAAGTTATAATAAAATTATTATGAATAGTATAATGTTTCATACAAAATAAAAGTTAAAAATATCATAAAGAAACAGATAATAGTTAACTCTCCTTTATTATTAAATTTGTAGTTATATATATACTTTAACAATTACGTTTGTTATATTTTTGTAAACTGATATTTATAATTTTTTTTTGTTTTTTTTGTTACAAGTTATTTCCAGATTATTATAAGTAGCTAAGAGTTAAAATAAAAAGACAAGATGATCGTTGGATGGCCCCACACACTTTAAGACAAGTTTCTATTCTTATTCTTGTTGGTAGTAGAGAAGTCGTTCGCTCACAACAGAGAATGAAACATGGGGAGAGAGTGGATCACATCAGTTGTTTCGTGGCGTCACACAGCGCTCTTTAAACCATTATGAGCCAAGTGCTGAAGTGCTGCTTGGTGGGAGGTTGCCAGTTTATAGTTCACCATCACTACCAATGGAGGCGGTAGTGAGACATAACCTCGCAAAAAGTTGTACTACACTTCCGAGCAGCATGAACGTTATATCTGTGTTCTTTGGGAACGTTGTCACAATATTTTTGGAGGTACGGTCAAACCAAGAAAACATTTTGAGAGGAGAGGAGGGTTTTTTACTCTCTCCAAAAATATGCAAATTTTTATCAATTTGTCTTTAACATATGCATTGCCAGGCAATGAAACCTTGATGTACACCTCTGGACACCATGAACTTTAATATTGCTTTGTTTATGGGCGTCACCACAGAGGCGTGCAGGTGAACTAAAGCTCTTTTGATAGACTGAGTGTTCTTCTCACCTCACCCAAAATTACAAATCTGTATCTCTTTGTCTATTGGGACGGACTACAGTAGCAAGTGAAGAAAAAGTAAATTTTCGTGATATCCCGAGGTGTACAGTACATTAATGCCAAGAAGTTTATCTGACATACAAAAACAAAGGAATGATAAACACTGTATGATTCTAATTTCTAATGTGTATGTTTTCTTTGAACATACTTTCTCTAATAATAAAACATAAAAACTATCATGACAAATTACGAACTTAAATTAAAATTATGTTATTTTTCTCCTACTAGAATTAACTAATATATTAAAAAGAAAAAAAAAAGTTATTTTTCTTTTCACTCAACTTAAGTATTATAATTCCAAATCGTAGTGACATTTTTATAATGAAAGTTATTTTTAAATTTCAGTTCTTTTAATAAAAGTTGTCGATTTCAAGATGTAGAAAAAAAGAGAGTAATGTAAATTGTGATTGTCTTTTTTAATGAGTAAAGCTTCCAATAATGTTCAGCTGTTAAAAAAAAAAGAGAAAGAGAGAGAGACAGACAGAAAGTGCCTGATGAAAGATGAGAGAGAGGGAGGGAATTCTATTTGTGTAAAAATGTCTTCTTTTCTTGTGAGAACATAAAAAAGAGCAACAGTGGTGGACTACTCGTTTATGTGTAGGATGCTGCAGTGAAGAGGACAAAGAAATAGTTTAGACTTGGTGACATAGCACGAAGATCAAGAGAGCGAGAAATAGCCTAGGAACATCACACAAAACCTGGCCCCTCTTTTACAGAAACTAAGGTAATTGAGCGGAAGTAAAAATCACACGTTATATCTACTAGTTAAATAAACAAATTTGAAAAGGTGTTGTCACCAAATATATAAAAGAAAATCGGAAGTTGAATTCATCCATAAAATTACATCTTTATACCTATATGTTATAAAAAAACTCAGCGTTTTTGCAATACAAGACGTTTATAAAAGAAATATATCATGCAGTATAATATAAATAATTGTATTAAGATCAAACGAGCTCATACCCAACATTTCACTAAAATTCAGTTTCTTATCTTATTTTCATTGATAAAGGATATTTTGATTCTCATCAAATTGGATTATAATATAAACAGTTACATGTAAAAATTGCATCAACAGAAAAACATGTATACGTTTTTCTATATTGCACGCTCACAGTGAGATATACGAACTGAGGGTTATAATATTAAAAAAAAATATGAGTAAAGAAGTAGGGCTGAAGTATATTTATAACAAACCCAAGGAGGTGGGTTACGGTGGCCGCGAAGACAAAACATCCTCCCCTCTTTCCTTGGGGGGGGGGGGAGCAGGGGGGTACCTGGGAGAGCTGGCGTGATGAATGAACGTGCCGAGCAACACGAGGGAGCTATTGTCATCATTACGTCAGAAGCTTTGAAGCTCACGTCAAAAACACTGACATTTCAACCCCCCCTCCTCCTCTCTCTGGCTAACCACAAAACACAAGAACTGTTTACTACGTCAATCATAATAAATACAGAACATATTTTGTATCCATTCATTTTACACCTTTCAAAAAAAATTTTTTTTTTCAATATTTCTTGGTGCATGTTATTGCAGTATGGTTAAATTGTTATTGATGATTTAAAAAATTTATGTTATTAATTGAAAAAGACTAATATTTCAATTATTATATAATATGTTAGCTGTTATCATAAATGTTACATATTATAATCCATTTCTTTTGCTGTAATGGTCATAATTAGATGATAAACTGATCAAAATAAGTCTTACGTAGATAAGTCATTTTGATAGTAAATACCTATTAATTATAAAATGAATTAGAGTTTTATACATGCTTAGTTTGATATCTATAATTTTTTTACAAACAAAATGAAAATCAATTAAATATCTCATACATGAGATTAATTGAAAAGAAACTAAATTTAATTTTGTTTTTATTATCTTTTCAATTTCGCAAAACTATAAAGGAAAAGTATTATAAAAACCATATAATGACAACAACAATTTCTTGTCTGTTAGGTTATTGATGATGTTGAAGTAAACTTTAAAAAGATGGACGAAAGGAAAGAGAGAAAAAAAATTAAAGATTGTTTTTTGTATAGATTTCAACCTTCAATTTTTTTTTTATATGTTAGATATAAAGAAACTACGATGTCACCTTTTATTCTAGATACATAATTCTCGTTTGGTGCTCCTTTTATCTAGATACTTTGTGTAGTATAGGAAAAGCTTATGGATAAAAAGAAGAGAGAGAGTGCTAGCTCTAACACACAGCCAATAGATTCCTCATTAATCACTCCGTGATGACAGTTAGCAGTGTTGGTATCTCTCTTGTCACTCTGAGCTCGAGTAAACCATTATACTCTTCTGTGTAATATGTATATACTGCAATGTATGTTATACCGAGCCCGGATACAATAATTGGTTTTCCATGAGTATTATCTCTGTACACGCATTAGTGCCCCCCTCCCCCACCCTCATCCCTCCGAGTTCAAACTCTCCCCCCTTTTTAACTATACTAAATATATACAAAAGGCTATAAAGTGCGGGGGAGTTTAAAAGATCACATAACCTTTCTCTCTCTATACATATAATATAAATCCTATAACCCATCATTCATTCATGGTGTCTGGTATAATATAATTATTTGTATAAAATTTTGATAAGTCTTTTAGGCTGGTCGCACACAGGCTCTTATTTCTGTGATCGTAAGTATGCGATCGTATTTTTCTCATTTAGAACTGGTTCTAAATTTCTTATCATACGAAGGCATACGATACGAAGCTGTGTTCGCGGCTACATCTGATCGCATAGGTTCTTACTTTTTAAATCATGCGCTGTGAAATCATGCAATTCTGTGTGAGAAAGCCCTTAAATATTTAAAATATAAAATTATGTAATAATAACTAAACTAACAACAAAGTATCATATATTATAAACTATGAAATGATATTTTTTCTTAAAGATAATATACGTGATGTAACATGTTCTTATATGAAAAGAATTTGGCAGCAGAAGAAGATGGATAAAGGTTGAGATTAACAAGCTCTGGATCAGGCTGGGATGCTGCATCTTTCTTCTTTATGGTATTGGAAGAGGGGGAGGGGGACTTTGTGTCAGTTGCGACGAGTGATGGGAAACCAATAGCTGCTAATCACGAGAAAGCCTCATAGTATAAGGCGACGGAGAGAGAAGGGAGCTTTGACCCTATACTACACTGTCTCATGATGTATTATATATTATGAAAAAGAGCGTCGTATTGATTTTATTTTAGTTAGAAGAAAAAAAAAAAAAATGAATGCTGTATACAAAATTAAAATTACATATTATATTTATTTCAGTTATATTACATTTTAAATATGTTAATAAAAAGAAAAAAAATAAATAAATATAAATAATATGAACATTCATAATCTTTTTTGAAAGAAAATGATACGAGACGGTGAAATGCAAAATAAGGTAATTAAATTATTATCATAAAGGTTAATTTAAGCTTTTAGAGATAAGAAAACTAGCTTTATTAAATTATAAAAAAGTGCAATTTTCTGTCGTCGTGATTTTGTATCTGTGGTATAGTCTTGTTTATTATATTTTTATCCAGTTGCATCAGATAATAAAATTCAAGAATTACTTATTAAAATAAGAGAGAACTGATGTTGAAGAGACTAGAAAAAAAGTGTATAGAGGAGAAAGTATACGAAATATTTTTATTTTTAGGCCATTGAATTAAGGAAAAAAAAAACTAGGTAGGTAATTTCATATAATTTACATGCATGATTACATACTTTTCCATGACAATGTAATAAATATCAAGTATGTAGGTAATATAATTAGCAAGTAAGTACGCAAGAAGGTAAGTGAAATCAAGTACAAGTTGCGGTCCTAAATTTTAAAACAACAAGTTTTGTAGTCTATATGTTGTAATTATGTAAAGAAGAATGCATAAAAAATAAATTGTTTGTGCTAGTTAAAACTTGATATAATTATTAATTAAATTGTTAATGTATTTTTTCCCTAAATTAACTCACTGTCAGTTTTTAATTTTAAAGTACTGGTCACTAATGAATAACGATTATTGTCATTATGGTAATTATTTTTTATGGTAAAAAAATATAAAATTTAGATCAGAACATAGAAAACAAAATGACTGTTTGCTTTCTGAAGTAAAATAAGTAATTATTCATTCCAGTTTTTGAGAAATTAATTTTTTTAGTTGAAAAATATACTGATTTGACTTAATTGATTTGACTATATAATGACCGCCAGATTTCCAATGATATTTGCTCTATTTATATCCTGAATACATGTAAAAAACTAGACCGACTTTTGCTTCATTTTAATGTAAGGAATGTTTACTATAATTTTCAGAGTGATTCACCATCTCTTAAGACTATATATAATATATATATATATATATATATATATATATATATAATTATATATATATATAAGGTCCCTTCCGAACTGGATTTGCCATTTAATCTACTTTAATAATTTATCCAAGCATTTGCCAATATATAGTTAATTATGACTGAGGGAGCCATGGAAACCTCAGTCATAATGGTCTGCAATTGCTGGATGGTATCATTGATCACCTCCCGCAGATGTACAAGTATGGTTGTTCTTTAGCTTTCCTCGACTTATATAGGGTAAAATCCAACTATATCTAGAATCGTACTCACAACTATCCATTTTGCCAAGTTATCAGCTAGGTAAAGTTTTTGTCATTTCTAAATATTTAGTAGCGGCCTCACCTGTCTAAACTGTAGCTCCCTCACTGTACTTTGATTATAATTATGTTCCATGGTATAGAATCTTGAACTATAAAAAGCAGCCATGCAATAAACCTGCATGACCTTCTTTTGTTTAAGTTTGAACTGGAATGCTTAATTGTATTGATTAACTTCAGTTTAGGTGAAACAGATAGATTAACAAATTAAACTTTTAATTTTCTTCCTTTTACTTAAAATGTATAATAGTACCGAGAATAAAAAAAAAATGCATTTGACTATGAAAATTATTTGTTTTAGCCATGAATAAACGCCATGAGAGATGGCTAGGAAAGTTTCTGTTGACACTACGAAGACAACTACAGTAAAATTAATTAGATATTCCTTTTGTAAGTAAATATATACTGTGTGTAAAATTGTAACACTGAAATACGAATAAGAAGACTAGAAATATAATCTTACATTTTCTGTCTACTTCCGGAGATAATTAATGTCATGTAAATTTGACTTTTCTGTCGACAACTGAAATGAAATTTTTTTGTTGCAGAAATAAAAAAAAGGAAACAAATTGTTAAATCTCAGGAACTATTTTTAAAAAAGAGAGGCGTCAATAGGCGTCACTTCTTAATAAACGAATAGGAACTAAAGGAGGCATGGGTTAAAACCTGAACTTTAAATAAAAATTTGGCAATACATCCTGGTCTCTTAATAAATATACATAAAAAGTTGACATAATTAGGTACCTTACATTGATAATAGAAAAAATTCATGTTATAGGTTGTCCACATGCCTATGAAATAGCCAAGGATATTTTTAAACCAAAATTAGGATGTGGTCAATCAAAAGCTTCCCCGCCTTTTTTGTGTGTCTCGTGCTCAGTATCAAAATATCTATTGCTCAATATGAATATTTGATTTTCCATACACTATCACAGTGATGGACAGGAAAAATAAATTAACTTAATCAACCCACGGCATATACTGTGTACATCCGGTAGATTGAGAACATAATTTTATTAATTACTGCAATCTAGCAACATCCTAATACTTTTCATTTACATTTGCTCCTTTTTATAATACAATTTTTAACATTAGTAACATGAAATTTAATTTCCTGTTACATCATATATGCTTAGATAATATATATATATATATATATATAATATATTATATATAACGTAAAATAAAATAAGGTTCAGCAAAATTATATATACGAACTGCAGGAACCTACAAATAAAAATATGAAAACACGCGGCAGATTGAATTTTCTCGTTATTATACCTTTTCTGCATTATATAATATACATCATATTTAAATTATATACTGTATTATAGATAAAGCTTGTAGACAATTTTTTTCAGATAAATGAAATTTTCACTTTTTTCATATATTTGATTCATAGAATAAATAAATTTATTGGATAGGTTATAAATTATGCAATTTTTTACAATAATATGTTCAGTTGTCGTCTCGTAAAATTTTCCTTTGAGGCCTTGTTAATCACCATTCCCCGTAAGAATACCACAGGGCATAGTGATTAACAAGGCTGCAAGAGGGTAATTTTTCAAGACGTCTAGAGTACATTAAAAATAATTTGCAAGAAAAAATTGCAAAAAATATAATGGTTACTTCAAAATAATATTTAATTTTTAAGAAAATGCACCAAGTCAATTTTTTAAATAATTTAAGTTCACTATTGACTGTATGAAAATACCCCAACACATGCAGGGTAACATTTGTGATGTAAGAAAGTGTACCGAAAAATAAACTTATTTAAGCTTGCGATATATATACACTGCATCCGCCTCACATTTAATATAATATATTGTTTCTCAGTTTTTTTTAGGCAGTTTATAACGCAGGGTCTCACTGCATGGTTGATGAAGGATGAAGGAGCCGAGGTACTATCGAGCATCCACGACAAAAACTGAGTTCAATATGACAGCTATTAAGATAAGACTGATTTTGCAAAAATACCGATGAGGTAAAAAATTTGGTGCCTTCTATTCATTTCTGCAATAAAAAAATTCATGTAGGTTGTCCATTTGCCTAAGTAGCTAAGGGAACGTTTACACCTAAGTCAGGATGGTCAGTCAATATCCCCCCTCCCCTTTTTGTATCTCGTGTTCAATATAAATTTTTTTATTACACAGTCATCTTACGAAATATGAAAAGTATTTTTTCAGTAATATTAAATAATAGAACAGATTATTTTTTTGTTTAAAAGTTCTCCTGTTTTAATGATATTTTTGTTACTGTATCTGTATAAGATAATGTTGCATCCAAAAACTAGATTTATTTTATCACGATAAGTTGAATTCTCCGCTTGTCACCCCAAAACAACAAAGTTGAGACATAAAGTATGTGACAGGTTTTACTTTTATCCCCAGACTATGGTGTCTATCAAGAAGAGGGTTACTGAAAGCTTGTGTCTTGCTGCCATGCTATATGATTTTTTTTTCTTTTCCTAGGTTTAGATCCCCTCTTCCTTCTTACCGCACTTAAACTTTCCTCTTTGCGTTCATCGAAGTACTTTCTGCTTTAAAAAAAGAAGAAAAAAAAAAAGAGTACAAGTTTTAATTCTCAGTTCGTTGGATCATCCAAACAAACATCTTAATTTATATTTATATATATTTTTTTATTTCACAAAATTTTTTCACAATAATGTCCAGCCAAGATTATTGTATCATAATCTTGATGGCTGGTGCATGAAATATACAAAGTGTTCAATTTATTGAAAGCTCAAACATTAACTTTCTATGTTTTTAGTTTCATCAAAGCGCATCTATTTTAATTTTTGTTTATTTTCTCACTTAATTTTAAAATAATTAACTAATAAATTTTTTACATGACTATATGATGTCACTTTAATTTTTAAAGTACGATATTTAGAGAAGTGTTATATATTTAAAACAAATATACAGTAAAAATACTAATACAAATTATACATGATGCAGTATCTGATCTATACTCAATGTTAAATTCCAGGGTATGCATCATGGTGTCAGGTACAATTCATTGTATTCATTACTCTTTAATTATTTTTGATTTGTTGTGAAATGCAGCAACAAAAGATACAGTAGCTGCAGCATTCAACATACGAACAGAAACATGTTTCCACAAGTACCAACACAGTAGAGTGGGTGCATTGTCAAAGTGTAAAATCAAACAGAATTATTTACGAGATCTCTCACCACATTGTTCCCATAGGACTATACAACCTGCAAGCTCACAGGGTGAACCGTTACAAAGTGTTGTATATGTATTTATTATACGTATATAGTATATCATATTACAATCCCATAAGATTCCTTCAATCTCCTGTAAATACAAACTGATCATTTGGGATTTAATATAATTGAATTTAATTTTGAATAATATATTATCATACAAAGTAATATATCATTTGATAATATAATATACAACATCATTATATTATTATATTTTATATTATAGAATTTAATTAAGTGGAGTATTAAAATTATCTCAAGTGACTTTAAATTTAACTTGACATTTCTTACTATAAATTTGTTTAGAATATTCCTTCTAAGGGCATTGGGTGTAGCACCGGTAGTTAGCAACACTGACGTATCTTCACCATGTTAATTTTTTATCCTTGCTCCTCGGAGTAATTTTTATGCTAGAACTAAGCTGATTGCTGTAGTATCAAGATAATTAGTAGCCCAAGTGCACAATTTGGCTAAATAAAGCCTGATTTAAAGAAAAATATATATTTTTTTATATTTTAGAAAAATACATGTAAATTTAAAAAACTACTAAAAAATACTTTTCTTTAAATCAGGCTTTATTTATAGCCAAATTGTGCACTTGGGCTACTAATTATCTTGATACTACAGCAATCAGCTTAGCTCTAGCATAAAAATTACTCCGAGGAGCAAGGATAAAAAATTAACATGGTGAAGATACGTCAGTGTTGCCAACTACCGGTGCTACACCCAATGCCCCTAAACCTTGGTGGATATGGTCTATAACATTATGTCTATAATACTATATTTTGTACTTAAATATTTTGTAAATATAGTTTGTGATTCGAATCCCTAATATATAGGGGAGCCATATAGAAACCTCATTCAGGATGGTTGACATTATAATATATATATATAGTTGATGCTACCAATTAACTTCCGGATGCAGCATTTGGATAAAATCCAGACATATATCTTTATCATGGGATCAAAGTCCCGACCGTCTGATTATAAGTTGGATGTGCTAACCAGCACTACGCCAAAATATAAACATTATTATAAAAATGCATACAGTAAAAACAAAAGAAAAAAAGTTCTAAAACTGTACTTATTTCTGAATCTAAATAACTAAATAAAAAAATTGTAACAGATTTCTTTTATAAAAAAAAAATAAAAGATTGTTGTTAATACTGTAATGTATTGTTCTTTATAATGCTGTATTGAAAAACGTAAGAAGAAATAATAAAATAGTTTATGACCCGTATAAGTTTGACAGTTGAAAAGCAGAAAGCGTGGAATCTGAAACGTAAATTGAATGGCGAGACGTGATGACGGACTTGTACTTTGGATTTAATAGAACGACTCAACATATTCCTGAGCATTAACTTTTTACACCTGGACTCCATTGTACAGACATCATATGTAATCTATTTCGATTGTCATTGATATTTAATCCCCGTGAAGATAATGTATTTCTATCCTAATTAATTGAACTGTTGAAAAAAATAATAAAATTCTTTATATTTTCATGAAAGTAATAAGAATACTCATTTAATTTTGACATATTTTTATTTTTAATTAAGTAAAAACCTTAGAAAAAAAAATAAGAAAAATAAAAGTAAAAACAAAACATCTTTATATAGTAATAAACAAAATCACTTTGAGAACATTACTTTTTCTAAAGAAGATCCTTGAAGTTGTATATTTTTTTAAAAAAGGAATTGAATGGAAAAGACTGGCTTAGACATATAGATAAGAAAAACACGGCGACGTAAGAATAATAATAAAAAAAAAAGCTCAAAGGCAATGGAAGGAGTCGAAGATGAGAAAAGAAGGTGAACGAATGGACCAAAGATACAGAGACAAACAGAGAGTACAACACTGTGAAGTTCTATGTAAAGAAAGGTGTTACTATGAGAAATAAGATGGAAAGGAAGATGGTCTTAGTATATATATCATGGTTGCGAATAGTGTCGATATGACTAGCACCACCAACCAACACCTCTCTCTTTCTACCTATTGCGAGGTTTTTGTGTGTAATCTCTCTCTTCTCTCGTTCAGAAACTCTTCTCCTCTACTATATAGATACTCTTGTAGCCAAGTAAGGGTGCTTGCTTGCTCGTTCGTGTTAGGGTTAATCTGTGTGGACACTGCGGCTTGGTGTCCCAAGCTTTCATCTAACAAGGATACTGACTACCTCTTCCCTTATATATAGCTCTTGTCGTTGCTAATCCTTTGTAAGTAGGACTACTACCCCAACTTTACCCCCACCCCCATCCTTACTTCATCTCACACGTATGTATACTGAAAGTTGGTGGGGGGGGGGATAGGAGGTCAGGAAAAAAGAACTGTGGAAGGAGGGATTTTGCGAAATGAGTGAAGGAGGTAAAAGGAAACTAAGAAGGATCCATCTTTAGTGTGCTTCTTATATATAATAACCTACATCTATATAATAAACTGATATTCTTTCTTATTGGAAATGTTATATGAAATGAAGAGAAAGAGAAAAGACTACACTATGGTTATATATATATATATATATATATATATATATATATATATATATATATATATATATATATATATATATAACTTATTTGATGTCACATTTTTACTGAACTTTTTCAATCTTATATATATATATATATATATATATATATATATATATATATATATATATATATATATATATTATATATATATATATATATATATATATATATATAATATATATATATATATAAGAAGTCTTACTAAGTTTAAAGCCAAATCCATCTTTGTGTCACTTCTTATATGTAATATAAAATTATATATAAATGTGTCTTTTACCTATAGATGACAAGAAAAGTGTATGTTTTTTTTTCTTTGCAGAAATAAGAGATTTGTAAGAGTATTTCAAGAAAGAGATGCAATTTTCGGTACAGAAGATTTTTTTTTTAAAAGACAGGAACATAACAGATTTTGTTATTAATTTTTTTTTCAACGATAAGAAGAAAATTACTTTTTTAATGTAATTATTAAATGTAGTTCTATATAAGATTTAGTATGGGTGCAATTTATGAGATAACTAAAAATTTAACCAAGTTTCTTAGCAACTAAGGTTAGTATCATTGAGTTAGGAGCAACTTAAGACTATATAGTAAAGCAACCTGGCTGACTCAATTAATGCATTGGTTACCTTCTTAATCATGTTCAGTATTTCTAAACACAGAAGACTGAGTTAACAAGCATATCTGAATAAGTTTCCCATATTATACTCTTGATCTTGAATCTTCAATATTATATACAAGTGATCGCAATACTTACTATTTGAAATGAAATGACAATTAAACGTTATTTTATATTATCATAGTGTTAATGCATATTCTACTTCAATATATAATGGTATATAATAAAAAAACCTTAGATATTATACATAAAATATTAAAGGTCAAAATCATTAAAAGCTAATTTTTTAATGCCATATTATATGTAATTTTCTATTGATTTTTTTTTCTGTAAATTTAAATTATATTATATATATTATATTTAAATTTCTATCTATATCTATACAAATCTTAAACTATACATTTTTATTATAACTTTACAATTACATTTTTGTTTCAATATTATCCTCTATTTGATAATCGATCATCGTAACATATACATATTTATATAAAATTTAATATTACATATTAAAAAGTAAACTATTTTTTATATTGCATATTACATAAAAGACATGGGTAGTATAATATTACTCAATCACTTTCAGAAATACCATGATGTAAGGCGGTGGAGACGAAGTATGGTAACTTTACTATGAGGGTAAGGAGATGTGGATGAGAAAACACTTGGAAGAGTCACTCAATAAGCGGGAGGATCAACATTACACGACATTAGTCATTACTGAGGGGGTAAGCCTGCGAGATGAAACCGCGTGTGATCACAATAATCATTTTCCGCTCTCTCTCTCTCTCTCTCTCTCTCTCTCTCTCTCTCTCTCTCTCTCTCTCTCTAAAAGTTAAACCTCTTGTAATATATAACATAAAGAAAAATGAAAATGCTATGAAAAGAAGGATAAAAGTATATGGTGTGAACAATAAACGGCTTTTATATATAATATGGATTCATATCATGTGTAAAAAAAAAAAAAGAAAGAGAAGGGATTTCATCCCTGGTACAAAATACACACAAAAAAAAAAGTATCAAAGTCTTATATAATATGTTCTATAGTACGAAATGTAATAGAGTAGAAGATTACATGTTGTGTTAATCCATGTAATCATTGCACCAATAATAATACATATAATATTATATAATGTCTCTAGTTTTGATGGTTATAATACCAGATGTATAATATAGTTTTGTTGTAGGAAGAGTCTTTATTAGTATACTTTTGTGTAGGGGAAAATTAATCATTTCCACCAAATGAATGTGATGTTAGGCTTGTTATAATACTTTTTACGTCGTATGATATTTATATATAAAATACGATAGGCAATTATAGACATTGATTTGAAGAAAATATAATACAATTTAAGAAATATGCACTTTTAATTTGAAATTTCTCTGTTTGATAATTATGATAGTTTCAAATTTTAATTACAGCTTGAATTTATTTAAGTTAATTCTATTGTATTATATTATTTTTTTAAAAATAACAATATTAATTAATAATAAGCTGCAAGTGCTTTATAGTCCATATTTTATATAACTATTCATGTTAAAAAAATAAAATGTATAAAATACAGAAAAAATTATTATTATATTTTTTTTGGTATAAATTATGAAAGGAAATTGTTTAATATATAATAAATTATAATAATATCATATCAGAAAAAGTAGAACAACAATAATTTAACAACATAAAGTATAGTTTACAAAATTAAATTATTATTTTTTTAAGTTTAACGGAATGAACATTATTTAATGTCTCTAAAATATAAAAGCTGCATTCACAAGACATAAAAGAAAAATTTGATATAGAGTAAGTACAGGATAAAAATAATATGGTGGTTACATAATTAGAAACCAAGTGTTGCCACATATCATAACTGTATATGACGTCTACTTGTGCGGCGAAGAAGAAGCTATGCAGCCAGTCATCTTTAGCATCTCTCATCCCCCTACATACCCCGTCATTTAAAATACATGGTATTAAAGATTACTTGTAATACGAGTAGCATAGAATATCTTCTTCTTCCTCTTTTGACTTCCTTATTTGAGAATCACCTTCGGAAATTATTTTTTTTTCTACCCTTTCATTTTTTTTTTTCTTTTACTCAAACATTTGTTCACAACCATCAAAAAATCAAAAGACTTGTTATGAAAATATTAATCATATTTTTATATTCATAGAAAAAAAAATGTCTTCCAGCTGTTATATTCTTGTTCCAGGGTTTTTAAAAATGAAGTTATATATATTTAAATGTCGTTGAGTTATGATTAGTGGTTGGACGGAAAAGGATTATTATATTGAGAAGACGTGTCTCTGCCACTTCTAAAACTTCCAACTACACATCAACTCACTTGCTAATTCAGTCAGTCTTTTAGAAATATACAAAAAAAAAATAATTAATTTCTTTTTAACAGGTTGAATATTTCTCAATTTTAGAAATATTACTAATTTTAGAAAGTGATTATACAAATAGGAATTAAAAAAATAACGTAGAAAAAATTTAACGAACAACAATAGTGCAGTTAATTATTTCAAAATAACTTGTAAATGATGGGGCAGATAAGGTACGAATCACGTATTTCTTCATTAAATTTCCATCTAACTAAATTTTGTGTTAGTGTTAATCACTATAATATAGTGAGAAACCAGGTTATCTAATTTTTTCTTGAAACGCACTTGCAATAAGTAATAAAAATACACAGTAAAATACTTATATTATGTAATAGAATTCACAAAAATTGTGGCATCTTTTATATTGAATTGTTACATTGCGTGAGGATTATAATACAATGGAGTATTGACCTCAATTTTTTTTTATTGCAGAAATAGATAGAGGGTGCAAAGTTATGCTACCCTGATTTTTTTCAGATTTTTTAGAGGCTGGGAAGTATTTTTAAAAAATTATTGAAAGTTATTTTTGTGACGTCACGAGACGCCGCTCCTTAAGAAAAAGATAGGACTTGCCGCCGCGTGACGTCACAAAAAGGAATTTCAATAATTTTTTAAAAATACTTCCCGGGCTCTAAAAAATCTGAAAAGAATCAGGGTAGCATAACTTTGCACGCTCTATCCATTTCTGCAATAAAAAAAAAATTAAGGACAATACTCCATTTGTATTATAGTTTTTAGAAACTGCAATGCAAACTGAAAAGAAAAATGAATGGAAACAATAGTTGATAATAATTAATAATCGTAGTCAACCACTATCAGAAAAATTGTTAAGTTATTTTGCTTTAGTTAACATTTTTTTTTTCGTTAATTTTCGACCCGTGTTCCTCCAATAAGAACCGTTGTTAAAAACTGTTAACCAATGACTGATGAAGATTTTGCAAAAAATTACGTAAAATTGCTTTCAACTGTCTTGCACGTATTTTTCAAATCTATAAATTTCATTTTTTATAAAATATCAATTGTGCGTATAACATCATTCTTAAAATCCATTTTTCTTTTCCTTTTTTCTGATTAAATAATCTGTACAAATCATATTTTATAATTTCTCAATTATTTTTATTTAACAAGATAATTACATTATATCGATCATTGTGTGACTTCAAACATGATTTTTACCTTAAATATATACCAATAAAAAAAAAATTGACTGTCAAATATGTCATTCTGTCAAAGAAGATATATAAACTACAAATAAAAAAAAAAGAAACTGTTGTGACAAGTGGCTTGACCACTCATTGCCCCAATTTAATGATGATAATAGACGAACACATATTTTTTTTTATTTAACCTGTATAACAATTCAGCGAGGAGGTTGTATGACTGGTTTGCAAAATGTCACATCGCATAGCCTAGAGCTTCATTTTTTTTTTTTAAGTCACGCGTACAGACGAACTGAATTCTATTTAAATATTCAAGTAGAATATTTGGTGGTTAGTTTAATTAATATGGTAAAATGGTAACATTATTTAAGATGCCCTATAGCAAACAAGCTTTCTCTGGTTTCAAGAAAATAAAGAAAAGCGTAACAAAATATATATATAAAAAATTAAAATAAAAAACATCTTGGCACGTACACCACTTCTAGCATAATAATTTCATTTTTTGTATTTAGTTTAATTAAGACAGATTGAGAATCAAGTTGCACTAATCTTTTCTGCCAAGATTTTGGGAGTTTAAGTGAAATAATGTAAGAAAGCACCCTAATTATATATTTTAATAAAAGGTGTCTCATCTAGACTGCGACCTAAGTCCACGACTTAAGTATCATTTATACTTAAGTATAGATGTCGTGATCGACCGAGTCCATCCTGTCAGCTTGTATTTGTACTGACTTAAGCCTTTTCAATGGTTTTCGACTGTCAGTTCTATCAGTTGCTGTAGCTTTGTTTTCTGTCACGTTTTAGAGACATAATTGCGAAATATTGTTCTATCATTATATACAATTATTGATAAATAAAAATAATGTAAATAATATTATTTTAAGTCTAAGCGCTGCAGTATATAGATTGGACAGGAAAGAGTTTTGCGACCACGACGAAATTATCCATCACAGAATTTGTCTATTTTGGCTGAGGAAACGCTGAAACCTCAGTCAGAATATTCCAATCAATTACCTCCCGAATGTACCTACTACCTAATATTGTCACCTAAAACAATATACCACTTAATGTCATCACGCCCCTTTATAAACTGCGTGAAATTCCGACAAAGGGAAATTTCATGCTACTCTGAAGTATGCATCAATTTTAAAGACAACGATTAATGATTTTTTTCTTTTACACTTCCTATTTTTTACATGTATTTTTATTAACCCTATTTCCTATTCGCATCTATTTTCTCAAGTTTCATTATTGCGTCTATTTTTTTTCCACACTACTATATAGTAATGCTGCTTTTTTTCCACCCCTTCTCTCACTCATATTATTTTTTTGATCCTCATATTTAGTGTCAAATTCTGGTGTCACGCGTTCTGCCTTCTCACTCTTCCCTACGCTTTAAACTTTTCATTTTTTTATTATTAGTTTTTTTTTTAACTCAACATAATATATATACAGTCTATACCTTTCATATCTATAACAAATGTCGTGACATTTTCTTACTCTTTTTTAGATCTAAATATTTATGTCTCATAGGGATGAAGATGATAAACTTAAAGCTAGTAGAGCTGGTATATATGCCATCTTGTACTACTATAGTAATATAGTAAGCATTCAGATGGAGAGCACATGTCAAAAATTGTTTTCTTGAAATATATGTGTCCGCGTGCCGCAGCGCTATAGTGTACACGGGATGTGTACTCTCTCTCTCTCTCTCTCTCTCTCTCTCTCTTCTCTCTCTCTCTCTCTCTCTCTTCTTCTTTATGTACCCATGTCGAGGGAGGAAGGGTTAGGGGAGGGGGGTAAGATATCATGCCCCCCCTCCTCTTTCTTTTCGTGACACCCTCAGAACATGGTGTTGTCTTTAAATAAAAACCCTTTCTACTCTTTTTTTTTTTTTTAGCTCTGTCACATTATCATTCCGGTCCTTCTTGTCTAAGCCAGGTGCCCATTTTCCATATTTATTTTGTCTACACTGTCTAAAATGTATAACAATATTTTTTAAACTTTTTTTTTTAATTTTTTGTTTTATGTGTTTATAAAATTTTACACAAAACTATATAATGATAAAAACCAGATCACGTTATATTTATATTATAACAAAGTAAAAGAAAATAGAACAAAAAATAATATATATAGAAAATCATATTTAAAAAGTATTTATAAAATTAAATATTTTGCAACATATTTAGTTGAGTGTAAGATTATTGAAAATTGTTTATACAGTACATCACAATCTCTATTTTAAATTTGTTCAAAGTAAAGCCACACCTGATCAATTTCTTTTTTTAGTCTGCAGATGATAAAATATAAATATAAAAATATTTTTTTAGGGGGAAGGGAGCAAAGGGTTTGTCATGTTATTTCTTATCAATGATAAGAAATATATGAAAAATTGAGAGAATTATTTATTGTTTGTTATCAGCGAGCAAGCAAGATGGGGAAGTCAATATAGTCGATATATTTCTTACCATCAAGCAAACATAAATTTTCTCTCCATACCTGAAGCATAATCTTTGACAAACACAATACACAGATAAGATGTTGCACATTTTGCACCTTTGTTTGTGCTGAAGTATGGCTTGTGGTGACTCACCAATCACGTAAAGACAAGTGGCAGGTGATTCACCAAAACGACAGAAGGATTGGTCACTCTCTTATCATTCTCAGATTAATTGAATTATAGTTACATTACATAATATATTTAATTTTATTTTTAGATTATTATACAATTAAGTGATATACATAGCAATTATCTATTAAGTATTAATTTATGTAATAATTTAATTTTATAATCTAAATTCTAGTTTATTTACAAGAATTTGAAAATGATAACTATTTATTTTTAGAATTGATAATAATTCAATATAGAACATAATATACACAGTTATAAATTATTAGCACTACTGCTTGAAACATTCAAGCAGTCAGCGACGATTTTCAGAGCTAGCTTGAAAGTTTCAAGCAAGTTATATGAAAGCTGCAGTTGCTTGAAAGATTCAAGCAGTGTTGCTTGAATCTTTCAAGCAACTTTTTAAACAGCGCCGTTCGGTGACGGTGGTAGAGGGATGAAAATACAGGGGAAGACGACGCCAGTCAGAGAAAAGTGACGCCATCCAATGTGATGAAGAATGAGAGAAAATATCATCGAAATAGTGACAAATAAGTTACAGGTAAGTGATAAAACTAATGTTCAATTGTATGCTTTATGCTCATATAGATATAAAAAACAATAAAACGTTTCAAATAGGTTATAAATGTTGTGTCCAAATGTGGCTTCTTTTCCCGGTTTCATGCACTGCTCCTTTCAATATGGCTAAAAATGTTGAAAATAATAAAAGTATTTTAAAGAAAAAAAATTATATATTAATTATATTATACAATTACGTTAATTTATTTTAATTTAAATCAAAATAGTATAATAATTTTATTAATTGCATATCTATAAAAATTAAATTTCATTAAAAAAATCGATATTAAAAAAAAATAAATAAAAAAAAAGTCAATGCAACGTTTGATCGCTTTAATTGTGATGATCGAGGGAGTACATAGCTCATGATTTTCTTTTTTTGATTATTAGGTGTGCTTCGGAGAGGCAATGGTGATGACGAGACTGATGAGCTGGACTCGTGGTCATGGTCGAGATGCTGGTGTGACTGTGCCTGCCTGAGAGCCGAGGAAGTGTCTGCCCCTTGGTGCCCCTACAATGACCCCGAGCCCCGCCTGCCCCAACCAACAACCCCATGAACAGCATCAACAACCCACAACTGCCCATTCTGTGCCTGTCCCAGCCGAACTTAACGTGAGTCACAAAGTTATAAGTGAAAATAAAAACAGTTTTGTTATATTTTTCAATTAATGTGAATTTTTGTAAATGAAATAATTTTTGCTGTAAGAGAATAATAAAATGACAAATATTAAAATTTTGAAATGTTTATCAAGAAATATAATTATTAAAAATATGTAAATTGTAACTATAATGATTTATTATTTCAACTATCACCTCTTCCATCATTTAACTCACATGTCTGAATTCAAACCATAAACCATATAGTGATATATAAAGTATAATATAGTGAACAAAAGTGCATGTAGATTGCAAATGCAACTGAAGTGAGTAATTTATAATTATATTATAATAAAATGTAGAATTGTTTATAAATATTATTGCTATACAGAGCATTTTAGTTTTATAGCACTTATATATATATATATAATAATTTAAAATATTGCATTTCTTAATTGTATTGCAGATTTTTTTAAGTTAGCAGGTTCAGTGCATGAAACACCGAAAATTTTACTTGATCTATTTTACATGTAAAAAAAATATAAGTTAGTTAGATTATAGCTATAGCTAGGGGAGGTAAAAGGGGAGGGGAGGAAAGAAAGCTTATTCAAGAGCGTGAATGGTTCAAGCAAAAGTGCTTGAAAGATTCAAGCAAGCGTTAGCTTGAAAGATTCACGCAAGTCTGCGTGAAAGTTTCAAGCAAAATATTGCTTGAATCTTTCAAGCACAGTTGCTTGAAACAGGCAAGGACCAATAATTTGCTTGAAACTTTCAAGCAGTACTGCTAATAATTTTTAACTGTGTATATATATACAATATGAAAGATTTATAGACTAAAAAATATTCATTAAAATAAAAGAAGAAAAAGGGATATTAATCTTTATTTTAGGCTATTTTAAATATAAAAATCGTATCTTTTCACACATATTTTTTAGTTATTTCTTTAGTTTTTCTTTTCTACATCCTCAAATAATTATGACCTCTTTCCATTTCCGTTTGCGTCACACATAACGTTCATAGTTTTACAGCAAAGAAAAATAAGAAGAAAAAGAAGAAAAAGAAGACTGTTTCTATATACTATTAGATTCGTGCAACATCCTAGCAGTGACATCAGCTTATAGTTGCCAAGTAGCCAATATGATGACATTTCTAGATGAAATGTGTAGCAGACGTTGCTGTTTTTTTAACATTTTTCATCATATTCACTTGTGCATAATAACCTGTAGAAGGAAGAGGAGAAAGGATGGGGAGAGGTGCTTCATTAG
Source organism: Siphlonurus alternatus (assembly GCA_949825025.1). Classification (NCBI taxonomy): domain Eukaryota; kingdom Metazoa; phylum Arthropoda; class Insecta; order Ephemeroptera; family Siphlonuridae; genus Siphlonurus; species Siphlonurus alternatus. The sequence continues at coordinate 35,858,217 of OX463781.1, forward strand.
TTGACTACCCACTTAATCCTATAAGAGACTTCCGGCCTCTTTCTCCACCTAAATATCAACTCGTTCTGCTTGGACTGGCTCGCTATATTTGAATTGGACAGCTGAGCTGCTACTTGGAGACATTTTACATAATTTTTTTATTTACATTATATTTTTTTTTGTATCAAGATTTTTTTATATCTTTTATTATTTATAAAACTTGATTTTATAGAAACGTTTCTTAAACTTTTAAAAAATTCAAATAATTTTAACAACAATTGATTTTAGTTAAAAATGGGAAAAAATATCAACAAACAATATTAAACCATGCAAATATTTTAAAGATGATTGTGATGTTTATTTCTTTTTAAATTTATGTACTTAGTTGAATCAAAATGAAAAACATGAGATCAGAAAGAAACTTATTATTTTGTTTTGCTCGCAATTTCTTGAATTTCTCTTACCTTATGAACTTTTTGGACCATGGGGCAAGGCAGAAAAGCAAGAGAAGAAGAGAGCAAGCAAGTTTTGTATGACGGTAGAGGCTGCTGCTGCGTGCTCGCGATGATGATGATATTTTGGGATTATTTACCCTTTCATACGTAGCAATGGCTATTACCTCATCTCAAGCGCTCGCTGTTTCCCTGCTGCTTACTACCTATGCCAAATCTCTCTCTCTCTCTCTCTCTCTCTCTCTCTCTCTCTCTCTCTCTCTCTCTCTCTCTCTCTCTCTCTCTCTCTCTCTCTCTCTCTCTCTCTCTCTCTCCCCCCCCTACCTCCTACTGACATATGATATCTTCCAGATACACATCACCTTCCATTCAGTATATATGCAAATATTATAGTTTTTTACAAAGATATAAAGTTAATCTGGAAAATTTGAAAAAAATATTCTTTAAAATTTGAATGAAGATTTCAGTTAATGATATATGATATTGACAGAAATTAATATATTTATAAAATGGGTTCATTAAAATAATGATGCACGTGATTTTTTTTTTATTGTGTATTTGGATACAGGACTTTGAGTTAAATGTGTAATTCTCATTTTTTTTTAATCGGTCTGCAAAACGCTGTGACGTCATATTCATGCAAATAATTATAACGCATGCATATAAAGAAAGATTTTACGTGACTATGACTTCACTTTATTTTTTAGCTAAAGGTGTTAGAGGGCTAACAAAAGCATATAAAAAAAAATACAATCAATAACTTGGTCCTCTATATACAAATGTTATATACATTAAAAAAATTCACCAGGTTGTCCATTATTATTTTATTTATAATATTATGATAATTTCTGCCAGGTAAGGTCCCCGAAGAGCCAGGAAGTTAAATTCATTCACTTATGAACAGTACATTCTACAATTAGATATTAGAATGTGAAAATTTTAGTGGCTTAATCGAAAGAAGGTGTAAAGATATGGTACTGTGAATTTTTTCAGATTTTTCGGAACTATTTTTACAACATTATTGAAATTCTACTTTATGACGTCACGGGCGGCACTGTCCTATCCTTTTTCTTAAGGAGTGTCGCCCGTGACGTCATCAAAATAGACTTTCAATAATTTTTTAAAAATAGTTCCCGGTCTCAGAAAAATCTGAAAAAATTCACAGTACCATATTTTTACCCCTTCTTTCGATTAAGCCACTAAAATTTTCAAATTCTAATATCTCATAGGATTCAGTAAATTCAGTTTATATTAAAAATTTATAAAACATAACTAATAGAGGGCTTCTTATCCAAATAAGAAATAAAAAAAATGCATGTATTCCATTTCATTAATTTCTACTTTAATATCCTCCTCCCTCCCCCACAATGTTACGTTTATTATAGAATGTTTTCTTGTTTTTTTTTTTTTTTCATTTTTTTAAATATTTTTCAGTAAACCGAGGTAAATGTGGCGATGCGTGGTTCTAAAAGTAAGTTAAAGCCGCAAGTCCACCCCATCACGGAGCTATTTCTGTGGTGTTTCCAAGGGCAGTGTTACTCCCTCAAAAGTGTATGAAGAGCGAACCAAGACAATTTTTGCTTTAAATAACGAGTAGGACACATGACTGAGAAACTGGAGTAAACCTGGCATGAATGAAAATCTCACGAAGAGAGAGTGGGGAGGAGGTGGAAAAGCGAGGAGAGAGGGAGGGCGAATAAATACTTCTCTTTCTATCTATTTACACCTCTTACAGTGAAAAACAGCTTGGGTAAAAAATATATAATATAAATACAACATGTATATCTATATATCTATTAAAATTTGTGTCAACCACTTTTTGATACATGAAACATTTCCGGTGATGTGATTTTGTGTGTGTGGGGGTTTAACTATATTTTTTAAAGCAGAAAAAAAATTTAAACTATATAAAAACTAATCATTATTTATATAAATTGAAATATATTATAATTAATTGAATATTCTAATGCAGATTTGAACAAAAATACAAAGGTGCATATTACATATTTTAATTTAAACAACATGCTGTATTGATTGCGATTAAAAAATATACATATATATGTAATATTCATATATATATACAATTTAAATAAAATTGAAATGGTTTTAATCATATAATATAAAGTGTATATAAAAATGGATAAAACTTATGATTTGAATGAGTTAATGATTTTTTTATATACTTCATTATATATAAAAATATAATATTTTATAAAACTGACTGATCTTTTACATTTAGAAGTTAGTAAAAATTGAAAGCTAAAAGATACATTTTATCCAGAAGAGTCAGGGTTTTGGTCAGCCTCGTACTAATTACCATTAAGTTCACTCACTAAAATCTCAATCCTCCTCCTTAAAGAGGGGGTGTATGTATATATAACCATCATCAGACACAACATGAATTCATCTTTATAAATATAAAAGACCATGCTACTCTACCACAGTAGAGATCCTTTTGATCTTGATACCACGAAAAAAAAAAATACCCTCTCTATTTACTAATATAGCATGGTCATCATGGATCAAGCAAGCAAGTATATTTCAAACACTGCAATGATATAAGCAAACTCTCTTTTTGCACATATTTCATTCTCTTATTAATATTTTTTGTTTATACATATGATGTTTCATTTATCCTCTCTTTTATCATCATGGATTTTTTTTAAATTTTAACGAATCAAAACTAAGTTGGAAGGATCTAAACAGAGAAGTAAAAAATAATAATAATTTAGTATAATATTTAGATAAATGTAGTATAGTAGTACTCTAATATAAGTACTGTATACTGTAGCTTAAACATTTTTGATACTTATTTTTCTAAAGCTATTTCTTCAAATAATTGTGTGGAAGAAATCCACAAATAAATTTATTAAAGCAATTTAATTTTAGAATTTTATCCTCAGCTAACTAAAATTTTACTTATGAAACATGGTGCCATAATTATAATAAATACGTATATCTTTTGCATGATATGGTTCTTAAAGAATTTTTCTGATGAATTTGTAATTTTTAATTATAACGTCTTCGTTGTATAAACAAACTATAGTCAAGTACAAATTAAGACTATAGAATTTTAAATTATCAAAAATTATTGTAACTTGGATTGTCTAGTCAATTCGATTAGGATTATAATAAGATTAATCAGGAATATAATTAGGTATTATTGATTTTTAAGGGCAGTAAAATCAAAATTTTATAGTTAATAATGTACTTAAAATATAAACAAATAGACAAAAATAACTACTAAATTGTAATATTGCAATTGTTGTTGACATTTTAAGTAATCTATATTTTAAAATGTGTGTTTTTTTTTTATAAAAGTTGAGCAATTGTACTTAATTTCTCTTATGTATATTATATACATACAGGGTTCTTTTTTAATTCTAAGAACTTTATATGAATGACCAGGAGTAATGTAAAGGAATAATGAGGCACTATGACCCTTCTGTGTCAGAGAGAGGGGGGAGGGGGGAGTAAAGAGAGCATTGTAATGACGTCATCACGACCCTAAGTGTCTGCATGTAATCATAGAAGAAGAAGGAGAAAATCCTTGCCGACTGTCATTCAAGGGTGACAATAGGCCAGAAGATTACATACAGAGGGTGTACAGGGGGCGTTCTATGGCAGATTTTACATCTGGTGACTAATACAGATGATAGATTTGGATCCTTATCTCTTACGACGACAAAGGAAAAAATGTAGAAAATCCCTTCTTTTTCTATCAATAATACTGCCCTTTTTTTATCATTATTATACATTGCATGCATCATATACGCAACACTGCCTAAAGAAGGATTAAAATATATTACAATTTTAAACAGTTCTTTTTTTGGTATTATATACATTATACCATGCTATAGTTTATTAGTGCTTTATACTATATTATTATATTTATAAATATATAAATAATATACTGCTTGGTGGAAAAAAAATATTAAAAAATATTTGCCATGCATGTCTGTTGGATTCATTGACTTGTGAGATGAACATACTAAAAAAATATATATATAACACTATCACTCAAGAAATGAATTAAGTACTTAGCTCGTGCATATGTGAACTAATTGCTTTTAATTATTTTCAAATTGTGTGTGTATTATAAATTTATTTATTTTCATATTATATTTGTATGAAAGAAATTTATTTAAAGATTTATGGAATGATCAAATTCACTGTCTTTGATCTGATTGTGAGTGTTAGGCTTGTTGCAGACAAAATCGTATGATTTCGCAGCGTATGATAAAAAAAAAATTAAGAAACTATGCGATCAGGTATGCGCGCGCACACACAGCTTCGCATGGTATCGTATGGTATGACATCGTAAGTTTCTCATTTAGAACCGGTTCTAAATTTTTATCATACGAAGTCATACGATACGAAATCATAAGATGCGATGCTGTCTGCGAGCAGCCTTAATTTCAAAGGGAGGTGGACTCTCTTTTTACGTGTCTCGACATAGCAACTGTCATCATGTGAATAAAATCCGTCAGAGCCTCTAAGGATCGAACTCACGATTATCATGTGTCTTATATGATTCGGAAGCACTGTACCTGTTTCTTATGTTCAGAACGTGTTATTTAATTTAAAAATATTAAAACATAATAAAGAATGTAAAAATGCTGCACAGATCCCAGTGACTTTGAGGCTTTGCAGAGAATGTTTCAACCCTTCTTTCATTTCCGGTGATGCAACCCTTCCCAGACTGAATATTTTCACCCTTATACTATTGCAAACAGATGCAGAAACGAATCTTATCTTGCAAGATTTTTTTTCTTCTTCTTAGTTTCACTTTATAAGTATTTTTTATACATATATATGGTTGTATATAAATTATGTTGGTATATACTCCAGCTACCCTTCTGCATTTTGACATGCCAAACATTGTTGTATATTTTTACATACCACAAGATTCCTGCAACATAAAGACCAATCTCCCCCACCTGTCCTCAATATGTCAAAATATTTACAAATAACAAATTTGTATTAGAGATGAAATAAGTGACATAAATTTAGTATAATGCATTACTGATATTTTTTTTTAACGCATTTTATATTTTAATAAAAGTAAAATGTGAGAAACTTGAAATTTAATTTGAATAAAATAGGCCATATACATAATTTAAATTAAAGCAATATTAAACTGTATTTTATACGCAACAAGAAATTTAGTAGAACAATTTAATGAAAAAAAAATCATAAAAAATAAACCCAAGATGAATTTTTTGGGCGTGCAATATACCAAATAGCAATTTAATTAAAAATCATAATTACTTATATATAAATTATTTTCCATTTTTTCTATCATATTTGAAGGCTTCAAATCAATTTATTTGATTTATTTCCCAATTTTACTATTATAGTATATATATTTAATTTTAATCTACAAAATCTCTAATTAATTAAAGTAAGATTATAAATCAATAAATAGAAATTATCAAACGATTATATATTCTAATCAACAACAACAACCAATCACAGTCATGAAAGAATTGATGATAAAAACTTGCAATCTCTATTTTATATTTTAAAACAATTATAAAAAAAAGTTCTGATTAATATTATAAATAAATTGTTAATTCATTCGTATATATTTCCAAGAAAAAAAAACTTCTACTAACAATTAACAATATTCTTATAATTGATACAATACTTGTGTGTATAATGTTTCTATATTTAAAACATGTTTACTACGAGAACATTTTATTATACGCATTGAAATAAAATAAAAGGATATATAATATAATGGGGTGTTAAAGGAAAAGCATCATTAGTGAAAAAAGATATCATCATAATTATTATCATGTTCTCGTTATAAACATTATAAACTCAAGTTGCGAGTTTAAAAAAAAAAAATGTATCATGCAACTATTGAAAAAATGTTAAAAAGCAAAATACATGAATGTTTATTTTTTTATATTTAAATATTTAATGGTGTGTTAATCATTTTATTGTTTACTTTTTAAATAAGTATAAGATCTCATGATATTTGTATGAATATAATTTTGCTTCATTAGTTTTTTTTTTAACACCATTACTTTTTTGTTTTGTCTTAACATTTTTTTACAGCAGGGAAACCCTTCTTAATTACATACAAAACTCCGTCAATTTAACCCTTTTTGTGTCTTACATTTCTTCCCCACCCCGGCCTCCTTAAGCTTTGAGTGATGTCAACAACACGACGGTGTACCAGTAACTAATGGTCTTTGTACTGTAATAATAAAACATGAACATGCACTTTTTTTTATCAACGTTTTAATTATAAAAATGTTGAATTTTAGAAACGAAGCAATTCAAGTTAATTGCATACTTGAGTAATGAATTTTTTAGCTTTCGTTGAGATATTTTCTTAATATTATTAATATTATTATTTTTTTTAAACTAATATAATATTGAGTTGCCTATAGTTTCAAAACTGGGATATATTCAAAATGTTAGGCAGATGTAGTTGTTGTACAAGCCAAAAAAATCTCCAAATTTGAGATCTGACAGAATCCAACTTTATATGGCGCATTAAATATTTTATTCAATTCCAAAATTGGCAACCAATGAGAAACAAGATTATTCCTATACCAGGAAATTTCAATTAATTAATTAACATGCTCAATTACACCCTAATTTTTGTGCAATGGCTTTATGATTATTTTATGCCATGCACGTTAATAATTTTTCTATGTACAGCTACAATTTTTTTCGTAAGAAATCGACATTTTATTTTATTTTTTTTTTAAATTTTAAAGTACATTGCTTGGGGGAGAAAAAGCCAAGACTCTAGTACTGTATGTACGAGCCAACTGAGGCTTAGGTGGACAAGATTTTTCTTTTATCACCACGTTATGTGCTAAATATGTACTATATATTATTTCATATTTCTTATAATGATATATTTTTTGCAGTATTATTGCCTTGGCCTTTACTCCCCCAGAAGAAAATGTACCATTTAGAACTCTATTTTTATATTATATTCATACTTCTTTTTAAATACTCTCTTTTATTTCATTCAACCACATTATATAGTAGCGCCATGTCTTGAGACGTGGCAAAAAATGAAACTACAGCTATCAAATAGCAAATTTATTACTTTACGAATAATACACTTCTTTTTTAAAGAAGCAGGTTAAAAAAAAAAAAGAGTCTTACAAGAGGGTAGATGTTAGAAGGCTATCTGCGGGATTGTTAGAAACAAAACGATGTAAAACAAGCTTGAAGAGGTCTCGGGAGACCAATAACTTGCGCCTTCTATACACTCGATCTTTTTTTCTCTCCTCAAACCTAAAAAAGGCAGGTTATAGAAGTATAAGGGAAAAAAAATATATATAAGTAGTGATCGAGATAGCTTCTGAGCATTATTTTGTGGGAAAATACGACTTTTATATATTTTCTATATTATATGAACTTTACCTCACTATTTTTTGTTTTTATATGCTGTGCACTATCTTCAGTTTTAGAATAGTATAGGGAGAATTTTTAGTAAGCAATTTTTAAATAATTGACGGAGGTCCAGTATAAAAATGAATTACGTAGGTTGCAACTAAATTTTATTTGAACTTATCTTTTATATTCTTTTTATGTATATTTTATTATTACTTCTATATACCAAATTATTTTATAAGTACTTATTCTTTTTAATAGTGTAATAATTAGCTATTTTATTGTTGTAAAAACTATTTATCATCATTTTGAACATAAATTATTTAAAATTTTATGTTCTCAATTTTTGATCTACTTTTTAACTATTTTTTTATTTATTGCTGATATATTATTTATTATTTAAAATTTTTAATAGCAGCGCTAATATATGAATAAATATTGATAATTTTTTTTTTAAAATTATATTCCAATAATTCCACTTTAAAAAAAAAATCGAATATCATAACTTTATAAAAAAAAATGTAAAGTGAGAAGGATAAAATATCATCCCTTAGATATAAAAAAAATAGAAGAAATATTTCCATCCTCCCTTTTCCTGCTTCACTATCTCTATATCTTACAATATTGGTGTCAAATTCAACGCTTGGGTACGTGGTTTATGTCGCGCCAGAGAGCTTCAAATCATTCATTATGTATGATACAAGAGAAGCATGCATGGACATTGGAGAAGAAGAAGAAGTTTTTCCCCGATCATGGGCAGCATCGGCGTAACAAGCCCAAGAGAGTCAATCGACCTCCCCCCCCTCCTCCTTCCACCCTTGGATAATATATACTTCGCGGATTGCCAGGCAGTAGTAGTATTCCTATAGAGTTCGGGCAACACTCCACCTTGAATAGAAAGTTAGCAAAAATTTACGACTTGTAAGGTGGCTATACCAGACTACTGTCTGTAAAATACAGAAGTTTCTTTTTATATATAATACATTATGTATCTTTTTTTGCAAAAGGTATATATATATATATATATATATTATGTTATAAAATATATATTATAGAAGAATTTTTGTATGAAATAGTTCACTATTTTTATATAAATTTTTATGTATATAGAAAATTTATTTCTCACATATATATGAAGTTCATTTCATAATACATAATAATTTTTGCTGACTTGGAAAGAGTCATATAAAAAAGTATTATTGAGAATAAAAAAAAAAAATAAGAGTAAGATTAAGTTCGATTCAAGTATTAAAATAAAAAAATAAAATAATACTTTTGAAAACTCACTATAAATTTTTACAAGTGATGGTAAGATGACCATCAATAGTCTCTCTCTCTCTCTCTCTCTCTCTCTCTCTCTCTCTCTCTCTCTCTCTCTCTCTCTCATCTCACTCACTCCATACTCCATACTGTTAAAAAAAAGTAGAACTATAAAAAAGCACAGTAACTAAACAGTCGGCGGCACCTGGACTTTTTGTAAGTATGTAAGTCTCCATGCTGCAGCAACATTTTATGTTGGTCAGTCAATTACGACGTTGCGTCCAGTCAAGTTGTGACGCAACGTTACGATCTCGCTATTGCCATCATGATATTTATTCTGGAGGAGGAAGGAGGGTGAAATAAAATAGCAGGACCCCTCATCAACAAGAGTCCTCAATTTTTTTTTATATCTTATTAGGTACCGTTCTTTTCTAAAACCATTAAAAATTGTTACACTTTTGGAGTATCTAGTTTTAGAATAAATTATTTTCTTTAATAAAAGTAGTAAGATACATTTTATCTTTATTTAAATAATGTAATAAAAACAGTTTTAAAAAAATTAAAAATGTAAAATAATATAATATATTAACGGGATTAAAATTATTACGTATTATTTTTCCTATTATTTTATAATGTTATTTACAAATAATAATATTTATATAACAAATCCTTTATTGATTGTGCAGATAACTTTTATTATTTTATTGCGATATTATTGTTATTGTTAATAACATGATATGTATAGGTTATTATGTGTAGTTCTGAAGTATTATATATATTTATATATATATATATATATATATATATATATATATATATATATATATATATATATATATATATATATATATATATATATATATATTCCTTATGGAATGGAATTTATTAAAAAATAAGAAGAAAACTGTATGTGTACAATGATATAATCATAATAAGTTTGTTTGCTGTTTATGCCTTGTGGTATGCAACCATTTCAACATATAAGATTCTTTGTTAATTTAACTTACAACTTATTATTATATGGGGCATATGGGTACAACATTGAACCAGGACCACCTTTGATTAATAAAGGTGGTCCTGATTGCATGCAATATTTTTACACCTCAGGACAGTATGTGGTGGAACTTCATGTCCTTATGGTTGGTCCTTATCTGTTATCTTTCATCCCTGTTTAGAAGAAAAGCTCAAATCGAGGTATATAAGCAGAAGCAAGATCCCTGTCCTGTGCTAGTTTTAATAAACAAAATCAATGAGACTAAAGAAACAATTAATCATTTCTTACATATTGTACAGTACATACGAATTATATTAATTAAGGGAAATCAAAAATACATTTCTGTCACTAGTCACTTGCATAATTAGGAAACCCCAAAACCAAAAAGCGTAGCTTCCATTTGGTTGGTATCAATGGTGAAAATTATGGATTAAGTTGTTATAGCAAATTTTCAACATAAATCGAGGCTTATATAAAGTCGATAATTTTCGTGATGTTCAACTTCATGTAAATAAAGTTCATCTCATGCTTGAAAGTGCAGTAAATTGAGCTTTCTCAGTTTCTTTATTTTCAATCGTTAATATTTCATATAATTTGAGAATCAAATACTTCCTTCATTATTAGAGCTCAGCTTCCTATTAATTAACCCAAGGAGGGGTGGGGGGGGTCATTGAACCATGGGTTAAATCCCCATGCTGACGGTTGATGCATGGATTCAAATTTACTCACTAATTATTTGGGCGTATATGCATACGTTGCATATAATATACATTAAATATAAATAGGGATATATTATACTTTTTCCCAATATTTTTGGTAGCAATAAGTTACAGTTCTTCCCGTTTTAAAAGGTATAGCTTATAGCTCCCCCTCTCCTTCCTTATTATCTCTTAATGCTGTAGGGTTAAAGAATATGGAACTGGATACAATGATCGGAAGTATAATATAAATTTGGAACTTTTAAAGCAAGTTATTATTAGACTAAAAAGTTAGCAATATATATAGCTTTGGTCCACCGCCATATATATATAAGCGTAATATTGTAATACGTAACATATTTATACAGTATATAAAAAAATAATGATCGAGCATTGACATTAAAATCATTCAATCTATAATATTTACTCTTTATTACCACACCCAAATAAATTATAAATTATTATTTTAGCAAATATGACATGTAAAATTAAGTATATATTATTTGTAATATGATTTATAAGATATAATCTTGCCATATATATGATGTATAGAAAAAGAAATGAAGTTTCTATTTTTAATTTGATAATAATAAAGACGTTATTCTCTTGAATACAAAATAACATTGAAAGCGGTGGACGTTATCAAGATTTAAGAATCTCTGCGCTAATTGGCTAGTTGTGTCGACCGTGGCTTGTCATTGCAGATAACAATGAAGACTTTACATAAACTGACCAATTTTTTTTTCTTACGATTGATTATTTCTATAGCAAATATTGGTACAACCTGCCAAATCACTCATCTTTTGTCTTTATAAAAATATATTAACTTTTTTTTTAAAAAATTGACATGTGAATTTAAAATATAAAAACAAAACACTTACCAAGACATGTCGATTTCTTTCGATGTAGAAGGACGTCAACGAAGAGGACGCCGTATTTTGTGGTCAATAATTCTGCAGCCAGACGATTTACTGTAAAGAAACGAGACAACTTCTTGAGTATACATTGTAAGTTTTATAGATTTTTTTTTCTTGCAAAAAAATACCCCTCTCTACCATCTTTTCCCCTCTCCTTAAAGTTCAACATAAAATGATAGCATATGATATGCTTGATGTGAATGTAAGCAGTAGGCGCCAAGCCTTAACATAGATTAGATAAACCAAACCCTATACATTTACAATTTTTTTTTCTTCTTCAACGATCATAATGTATAAAATCAATTTTTTTTAATTTTTTTTTTTATTACAGTAGAATATAAGTATTACGAAATATTTATAATAATTTCAATCATTATTTATCTTATTACTGATAAGACAATGGTCATAATAATTATGTTTTTTTACATCATGTATCATAAGGCAAATACTATATACTACTTATAATGTAATATTATTAATGTAATAATTTATAATAAATTTAAAACGAATTGAGGAATTGATGATAAAAATAATGTTAAGCTAATTTGATTTTGTTTTCCAAATTTATGAACGCTTTTTATTACAATTGCATCTCGTGACGTCACTAGCTTAAGTCAAGTATCTGTCTTTTTAATTTAAATTTTACTCTTCTTTTCATTTTCTTATTTGAAAAGGGAGTTTTAAACCTAAAGAAAACCTGAAGAGGATCAAGAGATGCATTCAATTTTATTTTAAGTTTTTATTTTTTATTTTTTTAAAATTAATTCTTTATATCTAATTACAATTAATGTAAAATTAAATTTCAATACTTGTAAATTAAAGTGAGGACTATTGAAAGATAAGTGGATACAGGTGTGATTAGTATTTTTCTTTACTCACAACGTTAAAATATTGTTTACTAACTATTATAGTTTTAAACAATATTACATGCAATGTAAAATATTAATATTAAAATATTAAAAAATATTTTATTGTATAACTTTATAATAACAAACTGTAGTTAAATAAAATGTCAACGAGTGTACTAAATGTAGGTACTAAATGTAGTTCAACAAATGTAAGGTTACTGCCGGAAGTAGCCGCGGAAGTTGAAGGATTTTGGCTGAACTATAAACATGAAAAATCTAAAAATTTGTATAGAATAGTTTAAACCCTAATATAAAAAATCTCTCTACAAAGTTTCAGGTTCAAAACTTAACTAGATATTCCAAAAACCTTGCACTTCCGGCTATTTCCGGTGGTGATCTTATATTTGTTAAAGTGTATATTATTATAAGTATACATAGCAAAAAAATAAGAGTAAACGTTAACGACGCACTCACAGCTGAAAATTCAAAACAAAAAAATTACCTAACTGAACTTAAATAATATATTTTTATTATTATTAATTTTTAACCCAATATACATTTAAACATAACAAAGGTTAAAACTGGGTGAGGATAACGTACAAAGCGTAAAAAACACTATATCACATAAGTGGCAGTTATCCTATTAATTGATTATTACACATTATTAAACCAATAAGTTAAGTCAAAGTAATTACATAATAACAAATAATTACTAAAGAGATAAATAGTATTTTTTTTTTACAGCATTAGCAAACTCATTACCAGTAGCTAATTTAACATTTGGATGGAGCTGATTCCACTCTAAAACCGATCTACAAATATATGTAATATTAAATATTAATGACTCGATAAATTCAAATTATCCCCATCAAATATAAACCCCAAATCCGAAATGTAACCTGACACAAATAAAGAAATAGAAAGAAACTTCCTAATTTCATAATAACACAGTTATATTCGAAACTCCATATAAGAGAAGGTGGGTGTATTTAGTATAGAGGTGATGGAGAACAAGAGAATATTAAATTACTAAGAGAATTTGCGAAGAGAAGAAAAAGTTGACACAAAAATGAACTTGTAATAAAATCCACGTAAATCTACAAAATTAAAAGTTTGAAATTTATTTTAATTGCTAGGATTTTGTGCAGTACAATTATTGTAACAATTGGTACTATTTTTTTAATTCATAACATATTTTCTTTTTATTTTATTCATATATAATAACATAAATTCATAATAAAAAAATAGCAATAAAAGCACTTATAAAAAGCATGCATCTTTCTTTTTTTTTTTCGCATTTAAAAAAAAAAAACAGTGCATTAATTTTGAATGAGAAAAATAAACATTGTATGTCATTCACATTCTTTTAAGTGGTCTGCTTACACAAACTCAGTCTTATACAATACAGCAGCAGCACATTTCTCCTGGCACAGAAGAACAAGATGAGATACACGTTACATTGTTCTATCTACCACATCCCTTCAACTGATGACTTTTTGATAATACCATGAACTTTCCCCCCTAAAAAAAAAAAATGGTTTTAAAAAATTCATACTTTTTCAACTGCTTTTCATTGTCTAAGTATATTTTTTCAGTTCGTTTAATTCTCAACAACAAAAGAAGGTGTTGTCTCCAAGTAATGAGAATTCTTTTTTTTTTTTCCTCATCCCTTCTTTTTTTGAGAGAGAAACTTTTTGCTTCTCTTTCGTATTCAGACAAAATATAGGGGGTGAATCCTCTATATTGATGTTGTATGTACATCATGTACGGATAGATATGGAAACAGTGTAGCATATACAAACGTGTACTGTAAGGAACTAGGAGGGCCTCATCATCACTAATAACAACATCTGTCCACTACTTTTTGTCATTTTCACATTATAAAAAAATACTTACCAGTTTAGTAAAATACATTATTATAAGACTATACTCGATATGTAATATGCATATTTTATTATAATGATTAATTATGCGTGTGTGTATGTGTGTGTGTTTTAATTTTAAAGTAATAAAAATATATATTATTGGATTTGGTTAAGGTTAATTCAAAATTATTGAATTCATATTGTAAAAAAATATATATATATTATATTATTATTTATGTTATTAATAATTTTAATTACTGTATTATCATACGTGCGTAAATATATGTTTTTTATTTTTAAGTTTTTGTAACTTGCACAATCTGCAAGATATTTTGTTATTTCTCTTACGTCATATAGTCATGTACATATTTAACACATCAATCACATTCTAAATCGAATGTATAGTTACTGAAAGACATAACACTCAATTTTTCAAAAACTGTGCAATGTATCAAACAGCTAAATTTTATGAATTTTTACCAGCATGTTTGAAGGAAATAAAAACCAGTAAACTTTTTCGCACAAAATTAAAGAATGTATTGATCAATAAAGAGTTTTACTCTATTAAAGCTTTTGAGAGTAATAAAATGTCTGAAAAAGTATTATCAGGATTATAAAATAAACAAAATTATAAATTTATATATACATTGTATTGACTAATATATATATATATATATATATATATATATATATATATATATATATATATATATATATATATATATATATATATATATAATATATATGTTCCACATAAACTAAAATTGATCAGTATTAATGGTGACTTTGGCTTGTATTTTGTTTTTATTATTATTGTCAGTGATTGTGTTTGATAGTGTTAAATAACTTATGTAAATATGTTTAAAATTTGATGTATTTATGTTGTATTTTTGTCCAATTTTGACTTGAACATATGTTTGTCTTGTAGTACAACCAAAAAGAAGTTCCAAAATAAAAATAAAATAAAATAAAAATACATCATAGAGACAGGCATAAAATGACTGACTATTATGACTTTAAAAGTGATATTATAAAAATTCCTAATGGTTCTTTTTCCATTACCAACAATGTTTTTTTTTTATAAAATACCTTTTCTTGAAAATATAAGAACAATGGCCTTTTTAAATCATACTCTTCAGTATATTTATGTTTATAGTACACTATATATAGAGTACATTGCGCTGAGGTGAGCCTGAATGCACATACCAGCATATAAAAAAGTATAATTTCTAGTTCTATTTTTTTATTTCTTTTTTACTTAACTGTAAAAATTAAATTGGGTTTAAAAAATTGAAAGAATACGCCAGTACACGATTTACATAGAAAAACTCACACCACCAAAGAATAAATAAATATTCAAGTATTTGGACCGCTGCAATTTCCCTCCTCCGATAGTGACCCTTTACTTTTTGTACATCTTTCCTGCATGAGTCTTACGTTATAAAAGCATAAACAGTAAAACAGCAAACTCTTCTAATATATAATAAAAATAAAATTTGCAGAATTTGAATGAACTTTAGCACGAATGATATATATGTAAAGTAAGTTTCTCATATAGCATATTATATACATATTATTGTATATAATATGACTAAAGAAAGCAGAGTGTGGTATATGTTTTAAGTACTTGCATAGTCATCATATCTCTCTTTCTCTGACGAGTGGGTGCACACCGCTTGTTAGTACTAACATATAATATAGCAGCATAAGCATTAGTCACTATATACCACTAACTAAGAGTTTTGCTTTATAGTTATAGAAAAGGGAACGTTCTATATTATATTCAATTGAATGGTGACCAAATGATCTTTCGTTATTAAAGAAAAAAAAAAAAGTTATGATATTTTTTTTTAAAGAATAAGTTTAGTGATGATAAAGCTGATAATACTTAATATTTCTTGTCATCAGAGCACTTTGAAACAAAAACCACATGATTATTCTAACAGTGCTGACTATTGATAAAAAGTTTACTCAGTATAACATGTTAAAATAACCTAAAGTATATCTTCATTATATAAGCTATCGTATAACAAGCATCAACCCCCCCCGATTTTAACCTCAATTTCTACCGCTTTGTTTCCGAACAACGTACGCTGCTAGTGCTGCCACAAATTAGCACTGTGGTTTGTGATGATGCCATTGTGAACAAACTCCCTTCGCTTACAATCAACTCTCACTAATTACTCGAGCTGTGTTGTTTTCAAATCCCTCCCCTACTACTTCTTAATAACACCTCATTGGTGTAAATTTATTTCTATTATTTAGTGTGAACTTTTTTTTAAAAAATAATGTTATAAAATATATTTATTAATAATTTTAATATTTAAATTTTACTTATTTATTTTAGAATATAGTAAGAATAATAAAAATATGTATATAAAGATGATATTGTAATTTTAAAAATGTCATAAACAGATAAAAAAAAAATCGGATGTAAAATAAATTTTAAAGTAACATTTTTTTATATTAAAAATATCGGAAATTAAAAAAGAATATAACAATTAATAGTAAAGACATTATAGATACAAGGGAAGAACTTATTTAGGGGTTGCTTATAGTATTTTGTTTCCCCTTATATATATTGTAGTTACTGCAGTTGAATCAGGAAGCTGGTCCAATATTGCATTGCTAATGCCAGCACGTCGTCACCACAGCGATTTGTTCTTTTTCTCGCCTCCTTCTCCCACCCTCCTCACACCATCAGAGATTTTCGCATACATGAGTATATATATAGTGGGGTGCCCCCCTCCTTGCCTCCCTAGCTCGCTCTCTTGTCTCAAACTCATTTCCGACTCATGACGGGATATTTAATTTCAATTCACTAACATGAACAATCAGCTTTTCATGTTTTCTCTTCAAATCACATATAGATTTTTCTCTCTCGTTTTTTTTTTTTTTTTTTTTTTTTTTTTTTACCTTTTAATATTTTTATACTCAATTTCTCTCTTCATTTTAGTTTGTCACTACCAGAATTTGCTTATATGTTGGAAAATTAGATCTTTATATATTTACATCACCCTAATAATATTTTATACAAATCGTTTTATATACTGGATTTCTCCCCACTACTTTTTTTTATATGAGTAACATAATAACAAGGAAAACGTGGTGTTTTAAAAAAAAAAAAAAAACTTTATGACGTGAAAGGAAGGAAAATGTATTGTTTAGTTTAGGTAAAGAAGTATAAATATTAATAAAAGAGAATTAATTATTCAATTTCCCTAACATTTACATTTTTTCAAAGCTATGCAACTTTTTAAGCTTTATTGTAATGCGGGATTGCATAACTTAAAAAAATAAGTAAAAAGTGAAAAAAAAAAAAAAAAGAAATTGTTTCCAATATTAATATATATGAGGTAAAAAATAATGTAATATATATATATATATATATATATATATATATATATATATATATATATATATATATATATATATATATATATATATATATAATACTTCATGCTATGAATCCTAAAATTGTATTTATATTATGTAAATTTGAATCTATTTTGTATCTAAATTTATTTTATATAAAAAATGTTAAATTTATACACAAAAAATATTATTGTCATCAGGTTATCAATTATTCAATTCAAGAAAATACGAATTACAAATATGAAAAAAGTTTGTAACTTTTAAAATTCCCAAAAGAAAACATAAAGAAAAACATATTATATATAAAGAAAAGGGATAAGTTATAAAACACGGATAACGATTGTTTGCACTTGGATATGAATTTGAAGTCTTCCGATGACATAAAATGATGGTAAAGAAAAGAAGACAGAGAGACCCGAGGGACACGGAGGCGCGAACGACAGACAGAGGGCGCCTCTGGGGCTCCACATGATGCGTAGCGCTCACAAGGGGAACGTATATAGAATAGAAAGACGACGACTAAGCGAGAAACAACAAGCCACATCGTCACTATTCTTTTAATGTCACTTCAGGACAGTTGGTGTTAAATATGGATGTTTTTCAAGAACAAGAAACCCAACGTTTGTTTACATAGATTATACTTCAAACTACAAACATAACATATGACGTCATTCAGTTGTCACTCACATATTACGTCTATTTCTTTTCTAAAATTTGACCTTGCAATTTTCATAAATATATTAGTAAACCATCATTACAGTATTTAGTTTTTTACTAATCTCTTTCATGAATCAAAAGTATATATCTCACAATAAAATATGCACTCAAATAATAACAAATTTCCGTCTGTTTGCACTTTGAATGCAGTTTAGTTTCCTTGTATGATTTACATTGATTTTAATAAATCCCGAAGTAAATAATAAAATATCAGATAACTCTTATAGCTTATAGCCATGCAAACGTTCAAACAATCACTTGTTAATAAATACTTTATTGGTTGCATAACCCTAATAATATTTTATACAAATCAATACAGGCGCGGAGATCAAAAAGGCTGCAAATAAACACCTTTTATGGTTTCCTAACTCCTAGTCATAGCCCTCTGGTGGAAGGCCAAGACCAGCAGGGGCGATCGTCAACTGTCAACATATTAGCCGTCTGAAATTTAAAAAATAACACGCAAAGTAATGGGGAGGAAATATTTTTTTAAAAATATTTACCTGATATTATTGAAGGTATCTTGTAGTGCGATACTACTTTAATGTAGTCTCCTGCGTGCTGATTATTTTATTTAGTTGATAAATATTATACTACCTGAGAAATATTACGGTAAAGTCAGGGCGGGAACTTAGTTATATCTTCCAAGCCTTGGATATGTATCATGACGTCACGGAATATTGAAAATGCAAAAAAGTACTTGCATCAACTTTCATACATTATTTTCGATGTAGTAAATAACTTTACTTGATATACAAAGTAAAGAAATTGCAATTAAGTAAAGTGAAAGTCACTCGCTATGAAGAAAGGTTTTCAATGTTTATATGACGTCATCGCCAGTAAACTGACTTTTTCCTTCGCGGCTTCGCGCATGCGCAGATGTAACAGAAGTCGGGTTCATAAAACATTAATTGGAGTGTATTAATATTGGTTTTGCGTGAAAAAGAAGGTTGCTACGCAAGATTAGACTATATTAGAGTTAAACTAGTTTCGTTTTCAAAACTCTAGCACACAGCGCAATTGTCGTAAACCGCGACCAAAGTGAAGTCCTCTCCCATTTGATTACACGCAAAGCTGCTGCTCAGTAGGACGGCTATTGAAAAGTGGGCGCGGTCAGGTCTTGGCCTTCCACCAGAGGGCTATGCTCCTAGTGTACAGTACATATAACAGTATATGTACAGTACAGTATATGTATACAGTATATAGATATGAAATTATGTTGTATATTTACAGGATTATTATAAAGACAAAGAGGAGAGTTTTTGAGTTTAGATCTTATATCCACACTTTTTGTGCAAATACAAGAGCCATTACTTTATGGTAAAAAAAACGTTCCTCGAAAATTTTCTGGATTCACTACTGTAGTTGTATCATAATTATAATATTGAGCAAAATTTCACTATTATATTAAGAAGAAAAACAATACTTTATATAATTTCTTTAAATTGATTAATGTCTTTCCAGTGAAGGGAAAAACACGGGAGATTTGTTGATTTAATGTTACCTGATGCATCATGGGTACGGGCTACACTAGCGCCAACATTTTGTACTCTGGTGGACGAAATCAGGTACTACATTGTCCCACGGTTATGTTTCATTGAACAGACATTTACATCAATGATTTGTCACAAACATTACGTACGTGAAGGCTTTGATAAATTTTAATTAAATATTTATATCAGTACTTGGAACCCAATTTTATGCAAGTCAAGTTTTTGTAACATCTAAGCCATCATTTTTAAAAGCTAAGGGGAGATAATTGGGGCAAATATTTGTGCAGACTCGAAGTTGTGACGCGGTGTCAACAAAAGGTAACCGCTTTATCATACTGGAGGTGTAAAATTTTCTGACAACATAAGCAGTTCTATTCTGTAAACAAGTATGCAATAACAAAAACAAATTGGTGTGTTTACAGAAAAAAAAAAGAAAAATGTAAAAATTTATCAGCGTTGTTTACAAACTAAACATTTGCCTAAAATTTTTGTTTTCATATTTTTAGTTTAATGTATGCATCCAATTAATTTATATTAAAAATTAAGTTATATATAAAACTTGAAATCAGGTTATTATCTTAAATAAAATAATAATCAGTATTTTAAAATTAATATATTTTAATATATATAATATAATTAATTTTTACAGTACAAAAAAAATAGGTTATTTCAACATATTTTTAGTAAAAACTTAAAAGTTAAAAAAAAATGCAAATAAAAATATGACAAAAAAATCCTTCAGTAGATGAGTAATTGCATATTTCATGATGATGATTTTTTTTTCCTTTTTCCTTTTTTTTTCTCTTCTGATGTTAAACTTACAAAGAATGCTAATAAAAGCACAAGTAAATAGAATTACACATGAATTTTATCCTGTAAAACATCATCATTATACATACAGCTGCTATAGTTTGACGTTGACACAACGAATGACTCAAGTTCATTTGCCATATACTACAAGGGTTTGTCTGATGATAACTACAAGTGTCGAGCTGGTTGGTGTGTTCCATGGCCTTAAGCTCCCCTACCCCCTCTTCCTTTCCAGGCGCCAGCCCACCCAGCCGTTTGATGTTCAACATCTCGTGCTCGCTGTCTGCCATCTATTTGAGTGCGTTTTCCTCTGATTTGCAGATTAGTCAAATTATCCAATCTGTTCTCTTTTCACTCCCTTGTGTCTTGAGAAGAAAATGGAAAGGGATGAGAAAAGGAGAGAGATTTAGGGGGTAAGGGTACAAAGCATCTTCTTCTTCTTTCTCAAACATAAGGCATCAATCTCGCACAAGCAAGCACCAGCCTAATCAAAGCAAATTCATACAGTAAAAAAAAAGTTAAGATAATGACTTCAGCTAGAGTGCTTTCTTTATTATAATATATGATGAAAAAGAAGAAAAACACTAAGGAATAATATTTCTGCATATCGGTATAGTCTTTCGGGCAAAAAATCGTATCTGGTCAAATTTCATAATCGCGTTTGAGCTGTATAAACATAATATAAATTATTTTAGTCCAGACAGACAGATATTGTCACAAACGGACTGAAGCTATTAAAGGCAATAATTATAACATGTAGACTTCCTGATTGTGACAGTATCAGACGTCAACAGCTAGTGTTTGGACGTTGATCGAAACAATAAATAATTGTATTAAACTCCCCTATACGTTTACAATAATAATGAAATTTTGTTCAATTAATAATACACCAAAACAACGTTATTAAATTTAAAACCTTTTAATCCCTTTGTAACCCTTTGATCAACAAAATCTGAATAGAGCAATAGACAAGCAGTAGGCGTATTAAGTCACGGGATATAATATTATATAACACAATTATTTTAGTTTGCAAAATAAACCTTTCGCAACTACCCCCACATCTCTCTCTCTCTCTCTCTTGAAAAAAATTATTTGTTCCTATTTTATAATAGTTAAGGATTATTGTCGCTAGTCTTAGGAGATGGTGAATCACTCCGAAAATTATAGTAAACCTTCCTTACATTATAACATTTATATCATAAATATTCAGCGAAAAAAAAAAAAAAAATGGAGCAACAGTCGATCTAGTTTTTGAGAGTATGTACAGTACATACATCTCGGGATAGTGAAAACTTTCTGATTTGCTGAAGGAACTAAAAGTTTTAATTTGCATATTTTTGGAAAGATGAAATTTTTGATAAATTATATAAAACACACACACACATACACAGTTCCAGTCCATCACATATTAAGCTGCGTGACAGAGCAGGGGGGCATTCATGCAATGTGATCAGAAATTTTAAATTTATGAAAGAAAGAAGAACATTCGGAATTAAAGAAATAGAAAACTTATGAAGAAGACAGGAAAAATTTAACACTTTTGGCAAAAATAAACGGTAAAAAATGAAAATGTACGGAATTCTGACAAGATTATTCCTGTGCAATATTTCAAGCTTTATATTTATCTACGTCTCTTTTCTCTCCATCATTTTTTTTTCCCCAACATAACATCAAATAAAGGTGTGAGATTGCTATATAGAGAATCAGTAACAGAAATACAGGGGGGTTAGGAATGCATTTAAAATTCCATTTAAACTCGTTTAAAAAGGCAATGGTCTTTTTACTTCCCTAGCTCATACATTTATATACTTGGTTTTTGTATAAAGCCCTTAGGGTGATGAAGTGTGGCAAGTCAGGTTGGCAAGTATATATATATTACTACTTTGCTGGACGAGTGCAAAGTCGAGGAGGAGGAGGGAATTTAGGCGGATTCTTTGAAACGAAAATAAAAACAAGCTTTCAGCTCATTTTGTAATCTAAAAAAAAAAAAAAAAAATCTTAGATTTATTATATAACACTAAATTTAACAACAATGTATCATTTTTTGTCGCTCATGATGTTCAGTATTCAATCATTTGTGTGTATGAATAAATATTTAATCCTATAACTTCTTCTGCAGTAGTAAGATATACAGTAATCCATTGCACCTCCAACATATATACGGTACGTAAATTTATCTATACTGTTACACAGTAAATCCATGTAAATATAATGTACATTATTGAAAAATAAAAACTGTACAAAAATATATATTTTTTATTTGTGAAAGATTATACGTTGAAATTGAAAAAATTGTTTTAGCAAGTTATTTATAACAAATTTAAAATATGTTATGACAATCAATTAAATAGAATATAGAACTCTTTTGAGATGATATTAAATATTAGTATCACCATTAAAATATTATTATCTGTGGAGTTCTAACTGTTTTAAACGTTAAAACTACACGCTATAAGTTGTGGTTTGTTTGTTTTCATTTTTTATAATAATACTAAAAAATAATTATATTACACTTCTTTTATTTTACATTAAAAAATGGAATTTTCTAAATTAATATCCGAAGGTGCAAAAATTTGCTAAAATGTATTAGTTATTATAAAAGGAGTTTAACATTTATATTTAAGAAAGCCTTCACCGGGTCTATTGTAATTGAATTATTGAATTTTTCGTATTTTTGGAACATCTTCTTAACACTGATAAAAAACATTAAAATCTGCCATAAAGATTTACATGGTTTCCAAAGTCACAATGTATAAATATAGAATAATTTTGATCCAAAAAAATATTAGATATATTATATACCATATAATTATATGTGTTATCGAAATATGATTAACTTTCAAAAAAATATGTATGTTTTAACAATTATCATGAAATTTTGTAAATAAGTTCTATTATATTATATTGGCATTACTTGCTATTCTATATATTAAATTAACATAAAATAAGAAATATGTTTAAGAAATTGGTAACTTATACTATATACTTATAATATATAATACTGATTATGTAAGCTGAGAAAGTATGGTGATGATCATGCCTGCTTGCATTCTTATATATAATATATAAATATATATTAGTTGCAGCTGCACTTTTATATTATACAGAAATGCGTGCGTGCTTACCACAATATTTCTCACTCTCTTATATATATGCAGCTAGGGGCGCCACATTTTCTGCCGTCATTAGAAGTAAGCATGGCTATTATAAGATCTTAACATCAACTGCGTGCTATTGTAATGAGCTTATATACACCCAACAACACGTGCACGTTTTAGTTGAAGCACGCAGAGAGGAAATTCGATCATCTTCCTCAAATAATGCCTCGAGCAAACAATAAGTAATATATTTGAACGACGTAACATTTTTTTTTTTTTTGTAAATTCTGCAATTTTTTATTGATTGATTGATTGATTCATTGATTGATTGATATTTTGGGGCAATTGACACATTTTGGTCATGCATGCCCCCTCTGCAATTTTTATTATATTATATAATTTGATAACAATAATTGACGTATATGTCTGTAACAGGAAATAAAATTATGTAATATATTATTATATCTTTCATTTTATTTATATAAATTTTCACACTGAATACAAAACGATTTACCTTTTTTACACAATATTTGTATCTATTTTTATGATAAAAGATTATAGGACTGGTATATAAGCATATAACAAGTTATTGTTAAACTATATCTTGTAGAAATATATAAAATTACAATATAGATCTGACGTAAATACTGAAGTGTGTAGGTTTTCTGCACTCCATATCCTTATTTTGGTTATAACATATCTTATATTGAATATTATATTCAATATAAGCTCTATATGGTTATACATACTGATGGGCAGGGTTTATGAATAGATCTAATACAATATAAATTCATGGTTTTAAATACAAAATAATTACTTATTTAAAGAATATATGTTAATTATTAATTGTATTAAATAAAAATCCTAATAATCGTTTTCTTAATATAAACTATAATATGGGACATACGATGCATTGCAGTATTTTAATTATTAATATAAAAATACAATTTTATAATTTACATGCATATAATGTGCAAATAGCATTTTTCTTTAAATATAGTAAAATATCATGTCTATTTACAACCAGGTCACTTAGTAATAATAATATAATAATTTAATATAAGAAAATATTTTTATAAATATATATAGTGAGCTATAATATTCTTGTAAAATGATTTATTTACTAGATTCATTCATTACATCCTTGAAAAAATGTGGAAATATTATATTATGAAAATGTCTTTAAGGCATTTATATTAATATAATTATACCATATATATATATATATATATTATAATTATGATTATACTTATTATAAAATGTTTATTAATTATTATACAAAGTATTATAATATAATATATATTATTTACTTAAATTTCTTTTATGTTAATTATAGACTTGATTTGACATATTTAAATTTAAATAATTTTTATAACAAAAAAATATTATATAATTATAATTATTCATCATGCAAAAATGAGGTTCAAAGAGAGAGAGAGAGAGAGAGAGAGAGAGAGAGAGAGAGAGAGAGAGAGAGAGAGAGAGGGAGGGGGGAGAGAGTACACAGTCCCGGAAGCAACAACAACAATAATAAGTTGATCTCTCCTCTGTTGGTCATTCTTAGATGGACACAACTATAGTGACGTCATTCGTATTAACCTCGAGGCGTATTTTAAAGGGTCAAACATGCGCAATACATACAGTAACGGGGATTATATCCTCATTTTTTATTATATACTATAATACTTTAAATTTGTAATGTTTTTTGTAATTTATACTTTTCTAAAAGAACAAATATATATATTATAATAGATAACGTTAAGATTAATTTCTAGTATTTTAAATTTAAAAAAACAATTATCACATAAGGTCATCATACAAAAAAAAATATTGTTACAATAAAACATATAATATTTATTATGTGTTGTAATTTAAAAGTAAGAAAACCATGTTTTTATATTTTTTTTAGTGTGAAAAGTAACAAACATGGTTTGTAAGCAGTGGCAATTCGTCTCTGTACCTCTGTGACACTTAGCAGAGGAGGTCATTCTTAGCGAGAACAAACTGTTTGATCTGTGGAGGAAGATCTGCTGCCTTCTTGCTGGCTATATAATATACCTGTGTGTGTGTCGGTTCTTCGCGACAAAGGAAAAATATTTCACAACATAACATCATCTAGTCCAGCAAAGGAAAGCTATAAATGTTAATAAATTATAAACTTTAATGAATTTATGTTCTTTTAGTAATCGTCGCGGTTTCTTGTTATTTTATATTATAATACTAAAAGAAAAAGAAGTAAAAAATAAAAGGTCGTATAAAATATATAAAGAAAGAATTATTAATCAGCAAAAGTGAGTAAAGTTTATATATATATATATATATATATATATATATATATATATATATATATATATATATATATATATATATATAAATTTAAAATTCTTGTACATTTAAATGATGCTATTATGTATATATTATAAGAATATATATTATATATATAAAATATATTAATTTGAATACATAAAAATTACGATGCATCACCTTTTGTCGTAAATGATTTTTCTGTATAATAGTTAAACTTCCAATAAAAGCTTTTTTTTTTCACACACTCAGACAATTTATTTATATATATATATATAATATATATATATTTTTTTTTTTACCTTTTGTGCTATTACGATAAAAATGTGAAGAAGGTTATATATATATAGTATACGGCAACTTAAAGAGAAAGAACTCAGTTTGCATATTATAAGCTGTAGAATTCCAATTAGGCATTAAGTATCAATAAAAAACGGACATGCATTATCAAGTTTGCGACGTCGGCGTCTACTGAAGTTATACTTCGCGCGTGTGAACGGCAGGCCGTCGCCACGAATAGGTACAGTCGTTGCCTCGGAAAATTTACCTTTGAGGCCATGTTAATCACCTTTTCCCTTAAGAAGAACACAGGGCATGTCATAACTTGGCAAGTGGGAAATTTTCCGAGGCGATGACTGTACATTACACTACATAAGTTCTATTGCGATCTGTCAGCTCGACTACTTGCCGTCACATTCGATTTGTTTTTCGTCGTACATGTTCGGGAGTACTTCGGCTCGTGTTTGGTCTTAATTACAAACTGCCAACCAATAATTTAAGACATTACAAACCATGTTAAATGTACTTATAATAACAAGCATTGTACACTGTCCGTCACATTTAATAATATCAATGGTTTTAGTCAAAGTTACTCTCGTCATAATAGAAAATTTTCCACTTGCATGCAGCCCTTATCAATGTGCCCTGTGTTATTCTTATGGGGTAAAGAAAATTAATAAGGTTTCAAAGAGAAATTTTTCAAGGAGACGAATGTACGTCTACAATTTGCAACGACATTCATCATTGGCTGAATACGAACCGAAGTTCTCCCGAAAATGCAAGACGATAACCAAATTGATGACGCTCCGTGAATTATTAAATAGCATCATGTGTCACGAGCTTTTACATTAACATTTTTTTTTTAAATTTTAAAGCAATTGAAATAATTTTCTAATTTCATCACCATGACATTTTTTTAAAGCCGCTAATGCAGCTAACAATATTGTAACAAATTAATACAATCAGAGAAAACTCAAGAATTTAAGTTCTCTCAAATTTTATTTTATTTATCTCAATTTCTGTTTGATTAACTAAATAAGTAATCTAAAAATAATAACTTAAATTAATTGTGACAAGAAACACTCAAAAAACAAATGAAATGCTATAAAATATATATTATTATAAAGCTTTTGTTTTCTTATCAATATAAACAATAAAACCATTCATTATATATATTATTAATTATTACTGGAACCATATATATGATATAAATTTAATATAAAGATTGCGGATTTCATTAGTACTTCACACCCGTATTATAATTTAAATAATTTTTCAATGGAATATCGACCTCAATTTTTTTATTGCAGAAATGGATAGAGCGTGCAAAGTTATGCTACCCTGATTTTTTTTTTCAGATTTTTTTGAGCCCGGGAACTATTTTTAAAAAATTATTGAAAGTCCTTTTTGTGACGTCACGAGGCGGCAAGTCCTATCTTTTTCTTAAGGAGCGGCGTCTCGTGACGTCACAAAAAGAACTTTCAATATTTTTTTAAAAATAGTTCCCGGGCTCTAAAAAATCAGGGTAACTTAACTTTGCACGCTCTATCTATTCTATTTCTGCAATATAAAAAAATTGAGGTCGATATACTCCATTATATATTTAAACACTGTTTGTACAGTTAAAAAATTGGGTTATGTCATTTCTACTTTAAAATAAATAAATAAATAAATAAATAAATAAATAAATAAATAAATAAATAAATAAATAAATAAATAAATAAATAAATAAATAAATAAATAAATAAATAAATAAATAAATAAATAAATAAATAAATAAATAAATAAATAAATAAATAAATAAATAAATAAATAAATAAATAAAGCTTGCAAAAAGTGTAAATCATTGGACAAAAAATAATATAATTAATTATTGTGCATAAATATATTATTTAATTCTATAATATGATATTAAGTTGAAATAGTTTCATGTTCAAATATTTAAAAGAAAAATGAACCATTGCATAAACATTATAAACTTCAGCAATTTTACAAAAAATCTGTGAGAACATTACTAATTGATTGCTATTTTAACAGTGCTCACGTGTTGATGATGTTTAATTGCAATTTAAGTTCTAATAGATTTTGTTGGTGTGTCTAACCTCTTCATTCAAGGTGTTTGCAATTCAATGTTTGGAAATCGCTGAATATTTTTGTAATTTTAATATATTTTCATGAATTAAAACTGAACTTTATTAAAACGATTAACGCCTATACAGGCTTGAGGTCACGCCTGACCAATGACAGTGCCTGCATGGGAGGGGGCAGCGGAAGTGGGCCTGACCGAGAGGTGCAGTGTGAGACGGAAGAACAGGTGACACCTCCTCCCCCGAGACAGGTGGATACAAATCTCACATTTTTCTCACAAAAAATATATATATTTTTTTTCACCCAAAACTAAAGCACCCTCAGCACGATGATCATCATGTAGATTTTCTTTTTTAAAACCAGAAGAACTACATCTATACTTATTTTTTCCCTACACACAGCATAAGTATAAAAAGCAGCTGTTATACTATCGTTCAAAAAGTTAACAACACCCACTTCTTAAAAAATCTTCTAAATCATCACACACTCAGCCAAAAAATTCTTAAAAATTATATATATATATATATATCTTTTAATACACATAAATGTGAAATTTTTTAGAACATGATTAATTTTATACAATATTTTTTTTTCAAACATCATTTCCTTTAAGAAATATATATATTATGAAGAAGAATATTACTTAATTTTTAAACTAAAATTTAATGACTCACATTAAAAAACATATATAACCATTTCATTTTTTTTAAAAATTACATTAATACTTTTCAGAACATTTGTCTTACCTTAATAGTGTTATGGATGATAAATAATAACTATAACATCACTTGCGCAAGCGCATTAAGTCACTTTTTAAATTATATTAATAAAAATATAATCACAATTAACATATATAAATTTTACCTATGTTTGTTTTATCAGTAAACGAGAGTCTTGTATCAAAATTTACAGTAGCTCTTCTCTCCACCACCGTTCGGCATCTGTGATACAAGTATACACTTTTGGTTCTATCTGCTACTAATACTCACTCCCCCGCACTTGCAGCACATGCTTACTACTAGTATATAGACGTAGTAGTTTCCCCCCCAACCAAACACTTCTCGCCGTTTGCCAATTCGTCGTTAGAGCGGCGCAAAAGTCTCCTATCGGTCCCCAAGCACTTGTCTTTCTCCCTCTCTCCTCCCCCCAAAAAAAGACACTTATCACTTGATTCTTACGGTATTGTAACTAAATATCACACACAAATAATCACAGAAATAAAAATGTTACTAATATTACAGAGTGGAGATAAAATTTTACACATCCAACAGGTAGAATAGGACGACAACAACTAAAAACTTGCATGTTTGAGCACCTACTGATTCGCAGCTGTGTCCCCTCTTTTATGACGTAAGCATTATAGGTATAGGTATTAACATACACAAAAAAAAAAGTTGCTCTATAAGTATATGGGTGTGTATATGCATATATATATTCTTATAATGATGGTTAGTGATGGTACCTATATATTATAAGAAAAATTTTAACAAGGGGAAAGAAGAAAGGAATTATATAAGAAAAGAAAAAGCTTTAGTGTCACTATGAGAAAAGAATTGGAAAAAAAATGTAAATGGTAATAATAATAATATAATATAAAAAAAAAATACTCTATAAGAAAAACCGGATCTTAAATATACAAAATAGGTATAGAATAAAAGGGAGGTTTTACATAAAAAAAAGGGTTATAATATATGAAAATGATCTTGCCAAATAGGGGATGTATCATCATCATTGTCAACAATATTACCTGGCCTGTACCAAATGACCATCTCTCTCTCTCTCTCTCTCTCTCTATGCATAACATCAGGCAAAAACAAAAAAAGTTATAAAAAGCTACGTAAAACTGATTATAGCACATCCTTATTAAAAAGAGGAGGGCTTATACACATCCTTTTACTTTTTAACTATCATCAACCCCAAAAGCTTCATACTCTCTTTCAACCCTTTTTCTTTCCTATAAATTGTACCGGTCATAGCTATATAAAACACCCTTCTGTTCTTGATCTATAATGGACAATAATATAACAAATCTGGCACCAGGCGAGCTGGATAAATGTATTAGTTAGTCAGAGAGAAGTGAAGGATGCTTGGCCACCCTCTGTTATAGTAGCAAGTAGCTCCCCCAACTTGATTCAAAGTTGTAACAATAAAAACAAATAATTAGATACCATCACTTTATTTTTGTGATTGCTCTATTGTGTATTAAGAATTTAATAATGAAATAAGTCTGTTACAACGAAAATTGAAAGGAAAGAAATATAAAAAAAGGGTGAGGAAATAGAGGGGAAATACTAACTACACACTCTGTCTCTCTAGAATACAATGCATTTATTATAAGGTTAAAAGTTAGTTTATAATAGAATTGTAACGAAAAATCAATAGTTGAATAATTAAATTATAATTTGTCAAAAATAATAAAATTTAATTTTTTATATTATACGTATATAATCAAACGAGTTATATTTTTGTAAAAATTAATTAACCCTATGTATATATATTATTATAAATACTACTGAGTGTAATCCATGATAGCAAATAAATTATTATACCAAAATTTTCAGGACAATTAAATATCAGACTAAAATGACGTCAGAAGAACAACATTATCATTATCTGAAGATATCGACTGATTACAATTCTGTTTATATTGTTTATAATATAATAGCAAAGTAACGTATACAGAAATTCAAACCGTCAGTGATGAGTTGTTCTTATATACTTCTTGCTCTAGCATGCATAAGAATAAGAAAATAATATTGTTATTATTATTGGAATGAATCGAGCCATTGGTAGACAGCTACCTGGGTGGGCTATCCTGACACTGGTTTCTTTTGTAGGTAGCACCTTCTGTAAAGCACGATCAGTACTGTGGCACGGAAGCCGACAATGTGAGATAGTTGATGATACACCTTATCATCAGTAGCTTTATTCTTTAACTTTTGTATGCATGGCTAATAATTGATGTGAATATCTCTAATTAATTTTATGTTAACATCTTCTAAAGAAAAATATAAATAATTTTTATGTTGTCTATTTTTATAGTATCTAATAATATTTATTTGCATTATTAATTAACATTATGTAAAATTTCATCAAGATAATTTCAGAAATATTTTATATTGTATTAAATTAAAATTATTGTAAATTACTATAAAAATAACCTCAATATTGTAATACTACTTGGGTGGTAAAAAGATATATATTAATTCTATTTATAATAAAATATAAAAATTAATAATTGAAATGATATATAATAATATTTTTTTCTTTTATACATATAATATAATAATAGAAAAATTAGTAAGCATTAGGTATGCATTTTTAATAGAAATTATTTTATTCATTGTTATTTTATAATAATAATTATGCTGACGTAATAATGTTGAATGTCTGATGTTGCTGACTCCTCCTCTTATACAACTTGGTGGCCATTCACAATAAAGGATCGTTACAATGGGGGACCGAAATGTTTCTTATATGACCGGTGGCTTGGTCCAGTGGTGCTCACAACCGCCGCCGCAAAACCCTTTCTCTCTCTCCAGCCATTGTTCGCCGTCCCTCTAATAGCCTTGCGTCTCAGAAGCCCACCAATAACGTCATCTCTTTAAACAACATATATATATAAAAAAAAATTGGTTCTAAAAAAAAAAAAATGATCATTATTCACTATTGTACACAGCATTATATTTTTAGGATTATTATTATAGGTATATTTTTTTATATATAAGTATATAAAAGCAAACATATGTCTACTCTTTTTTAACAATAAATCTTATGTATATGAAAATATTATATATTTTTTTAAACTAAAAGTTTCTTTGTACTTATTTTTTAAGGCAATTAATGAGGTAAGTTATGCATAACACCGTCAAGCTTCTACATATGCTAAAATGATGAGAGAATACAAAGAAAAAGTCTATTCAGTTAAAATTTGAAATGTGTGAGAGAGAGAGAGAGAGAGAGAGAGAGAGAGAGAGAGAGAGAGAGAGAGAGAGAGAGAGAGAGAGGGGAGGGGAGGGAGGGAGGGAAAATCTTCTTTTATATATGTATTGTCCATTGTCGCTTTTATCGAATGGTCAGCAAAGGAAAGAGCTAGGAGAGAGGATGGGTGGTCATCTTTTTAGCTCATTACGTGCTTATGACAGTATAAGGTTGTAAGGAGGGGCTGGAGGGGCTGTGTAATGCTTAGTTATGCGGCACACGTAATGTTGCAAGCAATGGCAGTGGCAAGAGAGAGAGAGAGAGAGAGAGAGAGAGAGAGAGAGAGAGAGAGAGAGAGAGAGAGAGAGAGAGAGAGAGAAGGGGAGTGAGAGGTCCAAGTCACGACTCTCGCATTATCCCCGTACTACCCCATGCTCCCTCCCTCTCTCCCTCTCTCTCTCCCTCTCTCTCTCTCTCTCTCTCTCTCTCCCTCTCTCTCTCTCTCTCTCTCTCTCTCTCTCTCTCTCTCTCTCTCGCCTCAGGCTAAGATATATTCCCCTCATACACTTCATCACGTCACATAGCTATATATTATATAAAGTAATTCAATCACTAACCATTCTCACCAAATTGCAAATTTACTTTAATCACTTTACTAATCATCACTCACAAGATGTTTTTTTCGTTTTAAAAAACCAAAACACCATGCAGTATTCAAAGCTACGTTGTATATCATAATGAACTAATTGTATATATTATTAAAAAATTATGTGAACACATATACGCCGGTGAAAATAATTAATTGTGATGGTCTATTATTATGTATGTTATAATTGCATGAAATGAATCAAACTATAATATAATATAATTATTGTTAATAATATCAGTATATTATGATGTAAAAAAATACCAAAAA
This sequence comes from Siphlonurus alternatus, assembly GCA_949825025.1. NCBI lineage: Eukaryota > Metazoa > Arthropoda > Insecta > Ephemeroptera > Siphlonuridae > Siphlonurus > Siphlonurus alternatus. The sequence continues at coordinate 35,891,599 of OX463781.1, forward strand.
TACTAAAATATTTTTATAATCAAATAAATTAAGAACACTAAATTTGTATAAATAAGTACATTGTATTCAAAAATTTTTAATTAATGAAAATATAATTAAGTATATATTGTTTAATTTATGTAAAAATTGGCATGATTCATTATTATTTATATACCAAATATATGATATAAATTATATTTAATTTTTAATTCTATTTAATAAATAATAAAATATAAATATATTATAATAAACGAGAGACAGAAACATTTGTTTTTTTATTAAAATATATTTCTTAATAAAAAACTAATGATTTTTATAATAATTGCCACTACGTTAATAATTTGTATTATTATTTATTCTCACTGCGTATTATGACAGCATCGTGTTTGATGCATTATTTGCACGGAGCTCACACGCACACGGACACGGCGCTTTGGCTCAGCATTCTCACAACACTTGGAGGCGCCTCGGCGGGTGGTACACTCACACAGTTTATGTGCTATTTGTTAAGCAAAACTCGATTCATAATAAATAAATAAATAAATAAATAAAAGTTTTCTCAAAAGTATTTTAATATCAACATTATTATTTGTTATATATTTTCATTTATTTAACTTCATTCTATACGTGTTTTCTTTTATATATTAAGCTACTATACTGAGTTTTTGTTAGCAATCTACTTATATTATTATATATTTTTTCTTTTCTTTTTTATCAAGTCTACAGAGTTTTACTATTATGTAATATTGGCTGCGTGTTTCTTGTAAAAATAAAAGTTTTGAATGTTTTCGAGGTGTGACGATGTTGCTTGTATAAATATATATTATATAAAAGCAAAATCTTTTCAATAGGAAAAAGAAATATTATATTGACTAAGTGCACAACATTATATATATTGAATGAAAGAGAATAAAAAGAAATAAAAATATATATAAAAGTAAAAAAAAAAAAAAAAAAAATTGACGTAAAAGAATGGATATTTTTCTTTTAGTTTTTCCTATTATATTTATATAAAAGAAACCAATGACGTAATACATACAAACAAATATATAATGTGTACAATACATTAAATAAAAAAAAATATCGTGAAATATCGACACACAAATCGACTTGTGGGGGAAGAAAGCTAAGGAAACACTTTGTAGATTCTTTCTGTCAAACTCGCCACAAAGAAATGCCTTTGCCCCCATAAGCCCCTTGTCATACCGCAACCCGCGCAGCAGCTAAAGTCCCCTCGCGCGCTTTCCATCCATCAAAACAGAAATGAGATTTTTACTTAATCTAAATTTGTTTATTTATTGTAACCCAATAAAAATCAATATTTTTTTAAATATATTAAATTTATAATTGATAAATTATACATTTTGATCATGTTTCAAAGAGAGTCACAAAATAAATTTGCATTTCTAATTAATCATTGTTTTAATGCAATCAAAATTTCAATTTTTACTGTTTTTATGCTGTGAAATTTGCAATATAAAATGCCGAATTATATAAAAAATTATTATCTGTAAATTAATATTTTTTTCAGATTTTTATCTTTTATTTTTATATGTATAATTTATATACATGTAATTAAATCAAACTTATTCTATTATAAAAAAAAATATAAAATTATAGAAATTAAATTAGAGTGTACAACAAAGTTAGTTTTGAAAACTTAATTTTACTTAATTGAAAGCGTCTGTGTGTGTATATATTATGTACTACATAAGTGAATCGTATATAATATATATATACTGATTCTGGTTTTGAGGCTTTTGGCTATAGAAGAGAGTTTCATAAACTTTAAGTCTAGGTACTATTAGATAGAAGCTTGTTTTCCTTTTAGTATAAGGGAGTTAGTTGTATAAGTTGTTTTTGACCTCTCTCTCTCTTATATATATGTGTCTCTGGTTTGCTTTTACTTCTTCCCTTCTTGTCAATGGTATACCAATAGAATGTATATATAAGTAAGTGTATCAATGTCTGTTTATCTATATGCCTTCATTAAGGTTTCTACCATAAGGGTAAGAGACAGAGAGAGGACAGAACTAAGCAATGGTAATTTAGAAAGGACTACTACTAGAGTTAGAGATTTTGAGAAGGAAGGAGGAGAAGGGTAGTGAGGTTGTGCATGATCTCGTATCGCCTTGTCTTTCCTTCATCTCACAAGGATGAGGATGATGATATGTCTTATATACATATATATATTTTGTTAACCAATAGGCACCACCACTACCACACAGTTTCCTTCTCTTGTATCAAAGCAAAATAGCATCTATCCTCAAAGTCTATACACAGTATATATAGCCTTTCAACATTAACTATTCACGTATATAAGAAAACTAGATGGTATAGTATAAAGTTTTGGTACATCGCTGCCTTTGTGACATAACATCCCCATCCTATTTTCTTATCTAAATGTGTATTTATTTTAAAATATTTTAAATAATATTCTCGTAAAAGTAAATTTTAATATATAATAATTTGTATAATAGAGATTGATTAAAGTTAGATTTTCATCGTTTATTTGATTTATAATTTAAATCAAAGATATATTTCAATGGTTAATAAAGTTTAACTATAATATTATTCAGATAAGATGAATAAGTATATTATATATAAATATATATATAATAGATCAAAAGGTTGAGAGAAAACTCAAAAGTTATTTCATGGTTTGTGGTTTTTATCTGTTGAGAATTTAAAGTAAATAAACAAAAGAACATGTTGGTAATATAATATTTAATCGTAAAAATATAATTGTTGATTAAATTTAGCTCTCAATTTTAAGATCATAATTAGATTTATTTTGTATTTTCACTTAATAAATAGCTGTTGAGCTTAAAAGTTTTTAAATGTTTTTCAATTAATATAAATTTTTCTTGTTATATACCTTCTAACATTCGTAACGTTAACACTGCCTAACACTTATGCTTCTAAAAAAGTTTATTTTATGTCGTGCTGGTTGCATAACCACAAGGTGAGGGGAATTTAATTTTTAAAAAAAAAAAAATTATTTGAAAATCAATGTAATTTCTTAACCATAGTTTTTTATATTAATTTTCTCTGTAAATGGAAAAGGGAACAATTATTTTTATCAACTAAAATTCACACAAAAAAAATCATTGTTACTACAAAATTACAAAATTATATGAATGATATTCTCGTATGAATATATAAAAAAAGGCAAAGTTTTGATCAAAATCAAGTTCTTTATTAACTTAATTAATCCCTTTAAAATTTCTTTAAAAAAATTACAAAAAAAAAAGATACAAAAAACATGAAAGCGGACATCAGAGGTTATTGTAAAGGTAGTTGGGTTGTGCAGAGATAGGAGATGGGGAAGGGGGGTGAGGGTGGAGTTAGAAAAGCAAGATTGAGAAGAGTATTAAAAATTTTACCATGAAAGGAAAAAAAAAAAATATAAAAATATACAGAAAATGAGTAACATAAAAAAAAGGGTGAGGGGGAAAATATAAAAAAAAAGAAGAGAGAAAGAAAGAGAATCTCCCTAAGAAGAAAAAAAAGTTCTGTCATGTAATTACTATCATAAATACCATATTCATTTCTAGGTCTTATTTTGATGTTCTTTTGATGAAGATCAGAGTAGCATATAGTTCACTGCTCACTCCTCTAGTCTCTCTCCTCACGGCCATGGCTTAAAAATGTTATAGAGAAAAGAGCACGCCAACTGCTACTTTGCAATGAAACATACTACACCATGGCTAAGAAAACATCCGTAATTATTTATCATTTGAAGCGAAAAAAAGAAAAAAAAAATATATATATGATGTGCATAAAAATATAGTTACTCATATAAATACACACAGAAAAATGAGTATATATATGGTATATAAAAAAGTGTATATATATATCTTTACTACATCAGTTATTTCTAAGCTCTTTTTATTTTTAGTAAAAAAAAAAAAGGAAAAAACTGGCTACTGAATATCTCACTTTTTAAAACCCTCCCCCTTAATCTACAATACTTACGGAAATTAAGATTTTTCTTTTATAAACATAAAAAAAAGAGGATGATGGTAGGGATCTCTTTTTTTAAACTTTCTCTTTGAATAAGAGAGAAATTTAAATTCAAAATAATTCAGCCATTATAAAGTGGACTACAAGATGAGCAAGGAAGGGATCTACCAACACACACAGAGAGGCTAGCATACTAACATTTTTATATTTTTTTACTCATCAAATAAATAATATCCTGGCGTATATAAAATAAAATTATAAAAAAATATAAATTATCTACAAATATTATTTTTATTGTAAAATTTATCAAAAAATATATATTATATAAAAGAGAGGGGGAAAAAAAGAAGGGAGGGTGTTGGGGGTGACGAGGAGTATAGAGACAAGAGAGGGGGATGGGGGTGATAATCTACTCGACCTTGTCTGCAATAAAGAAGGGTCGTAACACTTCTCTCTCAAATCCTTAATCCGTACAATTGTAGTCACGCCAATTACACAATAGGGCGGGAAAAAATGAAAAAGAAATATTAAAAGCATTGAGAGAAAGAGAGAGAGAGAGAGAGAGAGAGAGAGAGAGAGAGAGAGAGAGAGAGAGAGAGAGAGAGAGAGAGAGAGAGAGGACGGCGCCGTGTTGATGTCTGATGCCAGTAGCAACAGACAATACTCTAGAATTATGCCACAATAGAAGATGATTTTCCTTCAGGACTCATTACATAGCTTTTGTCGGACTTTCCTTTTGTCATATAGCGTTAAAGCAAAAGCAAGATATATTAGAGAAGAGAGAGTAAAGGCCATGATTTTCGTTGTAGCTTTTATTCTTAACACGATGACCCCCCGAGTTTCAGCGGAAAAGAGAGAGAGAGAGAGCTACTGTTGCTGGTAGGAACATTAGCGGAGAGATGACTACAGCGGGATGCTGTACTGCTGATCTTTACATGGTATATGGAAGGGAGAAGAAGAAGACGTGAGCGCACAAGAAGAAAATTGATGAAATGAATAGAGATAGTATAAGAAAAAAAAATCTTTATATAATACTACAGATGGAATTGTCAAAAGAAAAGAGGAGCTGGAACATTTTCTCCTTTTTTTTTTTCTTCTTTTATAACCAGTAGAGTTGTCGCTTGAAAATTTTTGCCCATAGCATCATCAATGTGGGAGAAACTTTGTACAATTTAGAGAAGAAAACGAGAGGTTGGGGACATCACCCATTCATTCGTCCATTCATTGCCATATAGTTTAGCAGACTCAAAATTTTCTCTCTCTTTTCTCACACCTAACACCAGCATCCTCTTTTCTTACTTCTCTGTATTATTAACTTCTTTATTCTTCAACATCATTTCTTTATAGCATGCAACCTTATTTGATAATTCTTACCACGTTTTTCAGTGTCTGACTTCTTCTTAAAAGGAGTAGAACATATTTCCTTAATTTAAAAAAAAAAATAACAACAGTAATTTACTACTATTTTTTATGGAGAAAAAAAAAGTTGAGAAGTAGTATATAATATATAGAATTTATATAAATGATTATACCTTTTAAGTTTTTATTATTTTATACTAATTGTTTCCTGTGTGAATGAAAATCATAATAATATTATTTATATTAGTTTAATATTGAAATGAATGAAATATAGACATTTTAATGTACAGTCGTCGCCTTGTAATATTTCCCTTTGCGGCCTTGTTAATCACCATGCTCCGTAAATATAACACATGGTAATTAACAAGGCTAAACGTGGAAAATTTTCCAAGGCAATGAGTGTACATATGACCTCTATATAATCTGTATTCTAATGCGACAAAATGAATGAAATTATACTTTTTTTTTAAATAATATTTTTCGCTACCAATAAAAAGTTTCTTATAAAAATAAAAAAAGTTACAGTATACAATTTTTTTTGTAAAATTAACAGGTAAATATTTAATGAGATAAAATTAAAATTTATAGAAAACAAAGATGTTTTTTATATTATATATAGTTTTCTAATCGTGACTTTAATAAGAATTAATAAAAAAAAATCAGTTCTGGTTTCATCACGTATATATACAGTTATATAAGAGAAAAAAATTAATTAACGTTTAGGAATGAGAAATAAACATGCGTTACGTCATTATATACGTGTTCTCTTTGCAAAAGGTTAAATCATTTTATTAAAAAAAAAAAAGGATAGAAACAAAAGCAACTAACTGAAGAAGAGGAGGTTACATACATGTGTGATGTATAAATAATAATAAAATAAGAGAAAATAAAATTTCTGTTGTAGATGACTTAATAATACGTTGTAGATTAACGGTAAAATACTTGACTGACTGCCTTGCTTAGTATTATATTTTATATGCTTGCTTATTATTTTCTGTAATAATAATAAGCGTGAATGTTACAAAACAAAAATAATTCAAGTTTCAATATTGTTTTCTATAATATTATATGTTGAGTTATTTTAAAATTAATTATTATATAACGGTTTGCAATATTTACTGTTAAAAATATGACGGAGAATTATTTTAATAAGTAATTGAATTGTTACAATTACACATATTTTCATAATTATGTTCATTCGAAATGTACACTCTATCAATATATTCGATAGAAAATTAAAATAAATATAATTATACATTTTTATGCAAGATTTGAGTGCATGCAGTCTAAGTTTTTTATTACGCACCATCAGTTAAGCATGAGGCCTTTTGCTTCTTGCAAAAAGAAATGACTTATTTTTAAAGATGAAATTTGAACTATTAATTGTTTGATGCAAGCTTAATATTGAGATACAGTTTTAAAACAAAAATGGGAAAACTTTGACGCATTTTTAGGAACCTTTGTATTTAAATATTGAGAAAATTTTGATTCTCTTAAGGAGCTGATCTTGAAAGTTCACAATTTGTTGATAAAAATGCATTTTGGTCATGAAGCATTTATAATTTTGAAGATTAAGCATTAAAAAAATAGATGTAATACTAAAAATTAAGTTCTATTATAATAAATGGGAACTGCTTTTAATAATTAACAAACTTCATAATATTCTTCATATAAACTTCAAATATTCACATATTAAATATACGTTACAACAAGTAATCAATTCTAATTTTTTTTTTCATTTTTTTATTACATGATATTGTACCAGCCAGGGATATACTCTCCCTATCAGCCGCTACAGAATACATATCGGTTCTTCAAGATTTTAATAAACAAAAATTATAAGTTTAACATAACCAATTTGTAAATAAACATAATAATTGATATTTCAACCATTATATCAGAAACGAAATATACAAAAGAAAGTGAGACAAAACAAAATTCATGAATAATACTAAGGAAACTACTTCTCATACAATCACCACTTTCATGATCATTATATGAAAAATTATTTAGTACTATTATGAACCTTAAACCATATTTGCTTTAAACAAAAAAGAAAATTCATGAATAATACTAACGAAACTACTTCTCATACAATCACCAATTAATAACAATTATATTACATAATCAAAGTTTATTCTTAACACTTGTGATACTGTTAGCCTGACTACAAAAAAAAAAAAAAAAAAAAAAAAAGCAAAAAAACATGATGCATGAACAATAATTAGACTTTTGACTTAATATGTAAAATATATTTTCCCCCCTTAAAACTTTGCTTTAATTCATTAGTAAGTCTACTTTGATCTCTATACTCTAATATACATAGTACATAATGTTAGTTCAGAGAGCACCTAGTTATCAGCAAAGGGAGGAGGTGAATTTTCTCTATACTCGTGATGCTGGCCAGTCGAGTGATGGGGAAGAATAGATCAATTATTCTACATGTAAACATGAGCTCCCTCTTTCTTCCCTTCATCTCATCCCCCCCTTTCCCTATATATTACTGTGACAAAGATTTCAGCGGCCAGAGCAGTAGCAAACCTCTCCCTCCCTCAGGACAGATTGAACGTACAAACAGACAGAATAATGAATTAAAGTAAAATCCGTTCTCTTTGTCTCTCTGACTGATGACCATGTATATAGTTAAATCAAACTCGGACAAAAATAGGGAGGGACATTGCTCGTAAGGTCAATATTACAAAAAACGAGAAGGGATAGTGTACTTAATATACCATCTATATACTATACTAAACCCAACATTTTTGGAGGAAAATAGAAAAATATGGGAGGGGGGAGTTAATTCCTAAATCCAAGAAAATGTAGATCATCAGATTATAATTTTGCCTTAAAATATTATAGAAATATAAATTTACTAACAGTAAGATTGAAGATTATTTAGGGTATTTTTTTTTAAGTTTCGATTGTAAGCTTGATTTTTGTAAATAAATTTTTCCGTCTTATTAAATTGTCCTCAAAATGTATAGTCCTAATCTTTTTAATTATGAATGTACCTTTATACATTTCCGTTGTTGTAATTAGGATACCTAATTTTAACACAATGAGATAAATTAAAAATATAATGTTGGCCAGTATTGATATTATATTGTGTAAATATATTATATAGCTTACAAACGTACGTACTAATTGAAAATTTTGTTACTTGAAAACAACAAACGCTTTCAATGTTCGTGACATCCCTGTTAGTTTTGTAAGACGTTCAAAATATTATCAGTCTACTTAGCTTACTTAAACATCAGCTGTTGCATCACTTATATTTATACAATACAAATATTGAAATATGATTTAGTATAACTTAATTAAATTGTTTTCACTCTGGTCATCACTTAAATTGTACAACAACAGTGTAAAAATATATCAACTTGATAATTTTAAGTTTAGGTCAGTAGATATGATTATAGCCAATTTCACCGGTGCATTTCCATGGAACGATGTCGAGCGGAGCTTGGCGGGCCCAAAAAAGTGCACTTGCTTCAATGTTATATTGGCGGCCATGCTGGCGATAAAATCACTTCCCACAAGGCGAGGAAATCCCGAGTCTCTAAGTGGCTATAGCATCGATTTTCTCGCTTTCCCCGCTCCATGGATATGCACCTTAAATATTGTATGGTAGCCATATTGGTGAGAGAAAATTGCTTTATTTTTATCGCCAACATGGCCGCCATATAATTTTAAAACAAGTGCGCTTTTCTCGTCCCGCTTGATATCGCTCCATGGAAAAGCACCTTAAAAAGGGTAAAAGGGTTGATAAGGGTCACCTAGAGTAACTTAACTCTCTCCCTTTCTCCCTGATGATGATACATCATCTCCTCAATCCCTTGACATTGCACCCTCTCCCTTCCAATACTTCAACCCTAACACTAATCGGTAAATGAGACGTCCAGTACATGAAACTTTAAAGAGTTTTTGTTAAAGAATGAAGTGGATGAGAAAGAGAGAGAATAACGAAAGTGGAAAAATTGAAGTAGAATTGCGTTGTAGCAAAAAAAAAAAAAAAAGGTAGATATATAGAGAGGATGGATCCTTTTTAGCTTGATCAAATATGTATGGGGTTGTGGGTGTAGAGGAGTTGTGTGGAGAAAGAAAGAAGAGGTCTTACGGGAGTGGTTGGTGGTACCCGAGTCAGGGGAGCCACTTGGGTCATCTCATGGTATCTATATATAAGCAAAAGGCCAAGCTATGTGTAGTATAGGGGGTCACAAAGAATGGGAATTGAGACACAAGCTATATAAAGTTGATATAGAGGATGAAAAGAGATGATACAATATTGTAAAAACTACTTTCATGTTATATAAAGATATTGTATTGCATGTAATATCATATCAAATCTTTATATGTATGTAGATATGAAAAATAAGAAGCAAGTGACCGCACAGATGTGACCTCTATGAATTGTAAAGTAAATCTCATTATTAATTTAAAATGAATAAAAATCATATTTTGTACATAGATACTACAATAAAAATACATGTTGTATTTATACACAAATGGTAGCAATGTTCTATGTATACATGTGCAATGAAAACATAATAAAAAGTAGTGTAGAACTTTTTACTGGGCAGTATACAGTCTTTGCATAATATTATACCATGATTTTAGTTAAATTTCCCAGGTTTGATATTAAAATTAATGTTTGAAATATTGAGTGACGTCACAGATACCACTACTATCAAATTATATTTACATAATTGTAATATTTGACAAATTCCATGCATAGTGAAACTATAAGGTTGTGAATCAGATCCCACTTTTTCTCATGGCACCTTACTCAAAGAAATGTGTCAAAAATAATATAGAGCTCTTTATTTAATGAAATAATCCTTTAGGTGATCCATTATCAATTACTGTATAATACGTTGTGTAGGCAGGGTTGTATACATTATAGCATTATAAGTAAATTACCCATCTAATCCATCTACACTGGCCATTACAGGGGGTATATAACCTATTATTTAATAAATAGAAAAAAAATAGATTTTTAATATTGTATATTCTATTCATTTATTCAATAACAAATATTATGCAGGTTGTCCATTGTAGTTTATACAGCTGATAAAAGCTATTTTTTTCTTATCTCTATGTATTATTTAATGGGACCTTCATTATATATATATATATATATATATATATATATATATATATATATATATATATATATATATATATATATATATATACTGTACATATATGTATATTATAAATATGTATATTATACAGATTATTCTGTTTTTTGTACGAATGATCGAATGGTTACAAAAAGTAAAAGGTGTTATCATCAATATAACAATCGTATCAAATCTATAGATTATAGATTATTGAACTACTTCTTCAATGATTGTAATTAATCATTTAAAACACATAAAGTATATTATAACTCATGATATAGTTATACATGAAACAAAGGTGTAGTAGCGGGGACCAAAATGTGTCAATTGCCCCAAAATACCAACCAATCAATCAATCAAAGATGTTAGTACAGAGAACATGATTTGTTTTCCGTCGGGAAAAAATGAAAATTATACCCTTGTCTGATTTGTTAGCGCTGATGCAGATCTAAGACACAAAGATATTCAGATTTGCAATTTTAGAAGAGGTAAGAAGAAAAGATTTTAAAGACGTTGAATTTTACTATTCGTCTCTATAAATTGCAGGGCAAGTTCAAGCTGTCTCCAAGTATACATGCAATTATGTAATGCGATTGTATATACGATTAATTTTAATTAATTTGTCTTAAATTGAAACATACATATATCTTTTCCTCTAAAATTTTTTGCATGCAGCACATAACAAAATCAGATAGGGTTAACGTTAAAGATGACTTGAGGGACAGTTGATTGATTTGAAATTTTTACACCAATTGATTATTTATATTGCAGTCAACAGTTCCGTTCTTCTTTTGATCGTCACTTTTAATTCGTCTCTCTCTCTCTCTATTTCTCTCTGACCCATATTTTTGCTTGCATATATATATGGACGGGCCATCGAGTTGTTCATTAGTGCAAAAAATTCAAATCTGTACATTGTTGATGAAATTAACTTGTCTTCATTTATTTCGAGATTTATTTTGTATTTCTTTTGTGACCGTTCGGAGATAGCATTTTCTTTTTGTTATATCAAATGTAAAATATGCAAAAAGTATACTAGCCTGATTTGTTATAATTATAAACCATTCTAAATTCCCAATAAAATTCTCATCATAATTAAAAACATAGCTATAAAACGTCAACTTTAATAAAAGAAATAATAATTTTATACATTTTTTTTGTTACATTCTATTAAGCAAAATATTTTAAAAGTAAAAAGTAATAAAAATATTTAATTAATGGAAATATCTTGTTCCTCAAGAGAATTTTGTTATTTGAAAAAAAAAAAAAAAAAAAAAGTTTATCAAATAAAATAAAAATGTTAATAAATTTAATCAAACATTATTTAGTAAATATAAATGAATAAAAATTATTATTCATAAAAAAAAAGTTAGATTCTAGAAAAAAAAGCTGCAAAGAACCAGTTTTAATGACGTCATATAGAGATGATCTTCTTTAGTTTCCTTGTCACCTCATTTTAAATCGACGAAGAGTCTCTCAGATTGTCATATCAATGTGAAAGAAGAAGAGATCGTAACTTTGTTGCGGATGAAAATTAATGTTATGTGTGACCTGTATGAGTTTAACATATTTTACATTACAAATTTAGATTGTATGTTTATAATATCATGTGTAAGAGAGAGAGAGAGAGAGAGAGAGAGAGAGAGAGAGAACGATGACCACTCGGTACTCTTGAGACATCTGCAAAGGTTCACTGAACTTTTTATCCCCTATGCGAAGAAGCAAACGTTCAGTCTCACTTCTTGGTCCTGCCTACCTACCACCTCCTATATACTAACCGGTAATTAACTCAATCTGAGAGCCAGGGAAGCGGCTACTGATGCTGTTGTATAGTTGACATATAGAAGGCTGTTAAAAAGATACACACTTGCTGTATCCAAATCAAGGGATCCGCCTTTGTAAAACTACTTTGTATTCATAGCTTTTTACATAAGTGACTTCTTTTTTATTATTATTATTATTATTTTTTAAAAGAAACAATCATAAATAATTATTTGAAAGCTACTGAATTTTTATTATTACGCATTTATAAATATATTATAATATTATTATAAAATTCTAATTATATATTATAAAAACCAATATAATTTATAACATTATATAAATTTTAAGATAAATATTGTAATACATTTTAAATTATATGTCTATTTTATTACAGTGTGATCATTTTTTTTAAAAATAATTGGCATTATTGGGGGCAGGAAATGTGAATAAATTTATAAGAAAAAAATTAAAAGAAAGGAAGACGAAAAAAAATCGATTAGAGTTATTAGGTTCTATCCTGTAATGACTTTTTCTTGTACTCTTTTGTATATAAATACACTGGTGTCCACAATTATCTCCAAACATGATGATTACGGCAAATTCTTGCCGTTTCTTGCTGTTAATTCTTGCTGTTTTTCTAATAAAATGAATTGAATCGAAGTTATTTCTAATATTTTTCTTACATCTTTTTTATATCATCATGCAGCACTAACACAAAATCAGGATGAAATTTGCTATTACGTCATAGTCTTGCACTTAGTTTTCATATGAATGCAAGATAACTCCTTTCTTGATTATATACTATAACGTCACAAAATATTTTACTTTAATTTAAGAGTGCTATAGAGAATTACACAAATAAATATAACAAAAAGAACACAGATTTTACATACCCAATATATGAAATAAAAAAAAATGCAAAGTAAAAAATGAAAAGGTAAAAAAAAAAAAATCTTATTACAGAAGTATAATAATACTGTATGCTACAAAAAGTGAGACTATAATATATATCAGTTTATCCATCTAAAAGTTTTGTTTAAAAACCCAGCTGAAGCAATAAAACTAAAGAATATGTGTTATAGTTTATTAAAAGAAAGACATAAATAATGTTCTTCAAGCTGACTGTTTCTTAGACATGTTAATCAAGAATAGTTTAGAGCACTCGTTTTAAAATCTCATCAACAAAAATATAATATAAATTGTTGATCGCAAGTAAACTTTAAGGTTTATGCCCTAATATACCAGTTTTGTAAGTTGAGATGTTAAAATCGTGGTAATAAAATATTTTTAATTATTACCAGTATACAATTTTAATAGTTCAATGAACTTGAGCTATATTATAAATTCACAGAAAAATTTAATTTTATTATTTTTATAACAGATCACAAATTAAAATGCATTGTTGGATTAAAATAATTAGGAGAAAAAAACACATCATGTGCCTTGAATTATAATGAAAAAATTTATTAGGTTAAAGACTCCTTAATTTGTACTATATAATAAAATTATAAATATGCACATAAATATCAGCAATGACGTTTAGTGACATAAAATAAATTAGATGTTATAAATTAATATTTTCAGATAAGAAACTGATAAGAATATATATATTTTATTTTGATAAAAATCTATCACAAATATTAATTAATTAAGAATATTACTACTGTGTTATAATAAAAAAAATTGACTTATTTTCTTGGTTACTATTATTATAATACTTCTATTTCTTTAACGCTACGATGAAAGCGTTCACATCAAGCTACAAAGACAGAATATTACCTAGATATAAGTACGGTAATAAAGCTGACATAGGACATGTATATACACATGGCCCATGGCTGCAGCATCAAGAGTCATCAAAGGACCAAAGGACTTCTTCTCATCTGTGTATATATATTCTTTTTACTCTAGTTAAACTCACTCATCACTAAAAATATAACATCTTTAAAAACTTGAATGACTTCTTCAAAATAATAATAATAATCCCCTATCATAACTTATAATAATAAAAAATATTTTCCTTTTTTTTTTTTTTTTTTTTTTCAAAGAACCAAAAGAACCAAAAGAAAATCAGCGGGATACCTGTCTCCACTCCCTTTTTTAATATAATATAGTCTTTCTTTCATAAGATACCGCAAATTTTATATTTTTTAAAGACGTAACGTTCTTTATAAAAGTCTACGATGAAACTGTAAATTGTGTGCTAATTATTTCATTTTTATTAAGTTCATTATATTATGTTCTATATTATATCACAAACTTATGCTATTAATTTACAAATATTTAGATCAATATCATAAGTATCCCATTATGAATGTATGAAGCTTATTTAATGATGTCTTTTTATTTGTGGCAATAATCATTAATATTACGTTTTACACACAGACTGGAACATGTTATAGAACATTGTATATTATATGTTGAATTTTTGTTAAATTTTTGGCTGAATAACTAATTTAAAATTAATTTAAAAATAAGAATATAGTCTACTACTAATAATAATTAATGTTTAAAAAATCTTATCATATTTTATAGCTTGATCCCTATGTCCAGAGTATGATTATGAACGTTGCATTATATTCACACTGTGAGAGCTCCTACATGGCACTGAAAGTCATATTCAATTCGGTTTTTATCGTCTATATTCGGGAGTATTTCGTCTTATGTTTAGCCTGTGAGGTTCGTCGTTATACAAATAACAGAATTTAATAATTTCACATTAAATTTTTAGATACTTACTCTAAGTACAATTTTTGTAATTTTATTGATTATCTTTTTTTCAGTATATACAGAATTAGATATGGAGTACTTTCATGCGAAAAGTACTGAAAATGAGGTTCAATAAGTACATTTAATGTACTGAGCCCTTATAATAAGGAGAAATTAATTATATACTGAAGTTAAATTCAGCATCTAATATTTAAGTGTGAATATTAAATGTGAGACGCATGGCATTCAGTATAGAATCTGATGGAGGTGTGCTTTGTTTTTCAGCGTGGTCCATGAGGGATGCTGCGCTGTTTGTCATCTTTCACCGAGACACAATAACCTCTCCTGCCATGTAAACATCCTGCCGGGCCATATCTTATAACGAGAGTGATTTGTTTTAAAAATATTGTTGGAGGACGAATCTCAGGCACTCGAGAGTGAGATTATTTATTAATAAAAATTGAATACAAACTTTACAATTAATAAAGGTAATATTAATATTTCAAGTTGATTTGTTTTATCACTTTGATGAGAAGAAATAAGGTTTAAATGTAACAAAGCCATAGGGAAAGAAACCGAAAATGGAACTGTTGTTAGAAATTTCCCCACTTGAATTTCTTCAAAACAAAAGTGATTAATTAAGTTTCAGAGCATTAATTATTTCATTCAATTTCATCAGAATATTATTTTATGACTACGAATATATATGACAATAATTAAGGTTAGTCCTTAAATTAATTAAAATACAGTAGTACATAATAGAAAATTACACTTCTTATTCCTCCAATTTTATCAAGTTCACTAATTTGCTTAATAATTTAATTACTAGAATTTACTTTAAACAAAAGTTAAATATTTCACATGGGTTACTATTAAAGATAAAAAAAAAACTGCTGCAGTAAAAAATAAAATTCTTTATACCTTCTTTTATACACAGTGACAATATAGAACAGTATTCTCATAAAAAAAACATTTTGTGGCGATATATAAGAAAGGAGAAGCAATAGATATCTACATTTTATTACTCCAATTCGTCTCACATATTCCCCTGAGAATATATTATCTATAATATTAAGAAGAAGTATCATACCAAATGCTGGACAATTGAAATATTTCTATACAAAAAAAAAAAAAAAAAAAAAAAAAAAAAAAAAAAAAAAAAAAAAAAAGAAGGCTATAAAAATGAATATTTGCAGCCTGTCATTTTAAAACTTTTTAACCATTTATTATTAGAAAATACATACAATATGAAAGAGTATATAAGAAATGTCCGAACCAAGTGCTAATGTTAAATATTTTATGAATATATTTCTCCCCTATTTTTTCTATTTTATTATTGTAAATTTGAAGACGAAAAAAAAAAATGTTTCTTTTTTTAGATTGTTATTGAAGGGGGGGGGGGTCAGATGGTCTTTTCTTTGTTGGTGAATTGTGTGATGTGGCCCGGCCGGCTGCACGCAACAGCCACGCTCCTACCATCATATCCCATGGGGGTACCAACTCAAAAGTCCACTCACAAAGTTAACTTACTTCTGGAGTTCCCAAGCCGCGTAATAAACTTGGTATTATTTCTGCATCGTAACTTTGTATTAACGTTAGACACATTGCATACAGCAGCAGTAGCATCTATATATACGGTAACTGTATCACTATTATATTACATACAAAAGTAGAATAGGGAGGGGAGAAGGGGGGGGGAGAGGTACACAAAATATATAAAAAAGAATAGCAAACAATTTATTGTTCATTAAAACATTAAATCAATGTTTATTGGCGAAATAATTAATAAAAGTTATAAGAGCTTTTAATAATCTTATCACATAGCAAGTCGATAGGATTCGAAGTTATAACCTTCAGATTGGATACAGGTAGAACTTATTACCTCCATACATTGCATCTAGGCGTGGATCCAGGGGGAGGGGGGGCAAAATTTGGATTCAACGTGGGCAATTTAGGCATTTCCCCACTCCAATTTAACATTGACCTTATGGAGACAGTCTCCCCCACCCCTCGAAATTTGGTTCTGTATTCACGCCTGATTGCATTAACGTCCTCAGTCATTTCAATTCTTGAAATTCTGCACTGCTGATTTCCATCGTTTTCCACTATTGTCTTTTCTGTGTGGAGAAACAATTCATAATTATACGTTTTTTTTAATGATTAATTTTAATTAATTTTGATTGAACTGATACATACTATAAAACTTATTATATTATCTAATAAATTTTGAACTTTTATAGTGATGAGTCAAATTAATTTAATTTATTATTAGTAATACAGTAGAGTATCGAACCCAATTTTTTTATTGCAGAAATGGATAGTGCGTACAAATTTATGCTACCCTGTTTGTTTCAGTTTTTTTAGAGCCCAGGAACTATTGTTAAAAAATTATTGAAAGTTCTTTTTGTGACGTCACAAGACGCCGCTCCTTAAGAAAAAAATAGGACTTGCCGCCTCGTGACGTCACAAAAAGGAAATTTCAATAATTTTTTAAAAATAGTTCCCGGGCTCCAAAAAATCTGAAAAAAATCAGGGTAGCATAACTTTGCACGCTCTATCCATTTCTGCAATAAAAAAATTGAGGTCGATTTTATTTTTAATTCAAATCTATAATTTCTATATAATCCAATTTAATCAATTTTATTAACGAATTATAATCATAGTGAAAAAAAACGAATAAAATATTTTAGTGTGCTGTTAGTTCTGCTGGTGCAGCTTATATTTATTTTACATACCAAAGTACATATATAGAGACGAACGTTAGCTTGTGAGTTTATGCAGACTCTGTTGTGAACGAATACCCCACAGCTGACTGCAAGACAATTGCGGAAATGACTTTTATGGGCGTAGGAAGGAAAGAGAATATGAGGAAACGGGAAGGCTGAAGTACCGACAATAAGCTACCGCTTCTGCTTAATAGATCTTAATTCGTAATCATTGCTTTTCGAATGTACAGTCAATAGCAGATAAAATGAACAAACAATGGTCCCTTGTTGTCACTGTACAAAGTTTAAATTCCCTATTTCCAGATTATCACAGTGTTCTATTTGTAAGAATGTTTGCACTCTCAAAGATTTCCGCCCACTAATCGATCAAGTGGACATCGTTGATAAAGCGTAAATGCATAGAGAGCTGTGATATTATAAGCTAGAAGTATGGAATTTAAACTTTGTATACCGTGACAACAAAGGACCATTATTGGTTCATTTTATCTGCTACTGACTGTAAAACAATATAAGCACGTCATAATAAAGAATAATCACAAACAAGTTGAAAGTATGTCAATAATATGCGTAGCAAATAATCCAGCAAACACAACAAAAATAGTTACATAAAATTGAATATATATATATATATATATGCATATATTTTCACTCCCTGAATCCAAACAATAAATTAATCCAATAACTTAACATCTATTTTAAATACCTGCATTAAAAAAGTTAGTGAAAATTTCCCTTTAATGAACAAAAAATATGGTAATAATTTAAAAAAAAAATAAAATAAAAAATAATAAGTGTTAAATCTTAGAATAGTTAGAATCTTAAGAATCAAAGGGACAGGGGACAATAAAAATAAGTATTTTTTTATTTAAAATCAAAGTTAACCACTAACTGAGTATGAATACATGTCACACGGTGGCGAGTGCACCCACCCCGCCCCCCAAGCCCAAGCCCAAGCGCCCGGCGAGTAACTTAAGTGTGGATTGCTGACGTCAGCAATCACGAAAGGCAACATAGCTGCCTTTTTCCATGGAACTCACTCCTCCTTCCTTCCGCCCAGCCATGCTCAGTGCGATGTTGCCTGTACAATTGCCCTGCGGCTGTCCATATTTATTTAATTTTTATAAATTAGGGGGATGGTTCGAAAACGGAAATTTACTCATTTCTCGCATTAACATATCTTACAAAAACATTTTATGCATTCATGATTTTATTGTCTCATGTCCCTTTAAGTAATCAATCTAACATCTGTTAGACTATTATATAATAACAGAGAAGAGTTGGGTTGATAAACAAATGGCATGCAAAAATATATTTAATGAGGAGTCAGCGAGTTGAGTGCAGTGTATGACGGTCATGACGTCACGCACGATGCTCATCTGCAAATTTTTGCATATGTGCATACGAAAAAGTTACGTCGGCTCCTCAAAAGCTGCGCAGTAGAAATTTATGCAAGTTGAAGTTATATAGTGCTGTTGATCCCGTTGATCCAATCAGCTGTTAACCCGTAGACCGCATCATTTGAAATGAAAATTTGCCTCGGATTTTGGTATTGTATCAGAATTTTCTCAAAATTTTTATGAAGAGCTAATAAAGGTTATGACACTTTCTGATTCACCATAATATGTTCTATCTTAGAATTTTTTTTAAACACATTTTACGGGCGATTGCGAAAGAAATTAAAGTTCGAATAAAAAAAAAGCCACGTTTTTCGAGCGTTAGCATGGTATGGAGTAGATGGACGAAGTCATCGACTTTTAGACGCAAATGCTCAGAATTTTTACGAAGGACGGTCTCAACTGATTTCAGATCCTTATTTATGGTGTTCCAAAGTAACTTTTTACATGCAAGAGAATGAGCTTTACCATCGGTCAATTTTTCGCTCACTCTACTTTAATAAACATTTTACACTTTTGTAGTCTCTATATTTCTGCATTCATATGAAACCTTTAAGATTAAAAATAATAATATATTTATACAGTAGTTCAGTTCATTTGGATATATTATTATACAAATAGCATAGAACAAGTTATATATTATACAGTACAACAATACAAAATAAAAACACGCAAAACAACAACAACATTAACGAAACCTGTCATTATTAAATTTTTTACTTATTTTTTATGTGGCTTTTTTATTACATTGCAATATTATAAAAAAATATACATGAAGAAATTCATGAAGTTACAGTAACTTCTATTTATGATTTTCATACTTTTTAAACGAAACTTCTGGGGTCACGGAACCTTATCGCAAAAGACGAGCAAGCTACTCGCAACCCCACCCGGAGTATGCAAAATGCATGTTAAATTTAGATTATTAGATTTGTTCATTAAGTATAAAGAATATAATTAAATTGGGAGCCGGATGTTTGGTCGCAGGATATTTGGTCGCAGGATGTTTGGTCGCGGTATTTTGGTCGCAAGGATGTTTGGTCGCAAGGATGTTTGGTCGCAAGGATGTTTGGTCGCAAGGACGTTTGGTCGCAAGGATGTTTGGTCGCAAGGATGTTTGGTCGCAAGGACGTTTGGTCGCAAGGACGTTTGGTCGCAGGGATGTTTGGTCGCAAGGATGTTTGGTCGCAAGGATGTTTGGTCGTAAAAGGCCGGATGTTTGGTCGCAAGGATGTTTGGTCGCAAGGATGTTTGGTCGCAAGGATGTTTGGTCGCATAATAAAGTAATTTAAATTAATTTTTTTTTGCCCTTTTTTTCTTTGTGCAAGCTCATAAGGGTGCATTCTAGATTGTTTAAACTATTTAACAATAAATTCTTTTGAATTTTTGAATTTCTTTATTGTTAAATGAATATTTTATCAAATTATTTTATTTACTTCAAAATACTTGGCTAGTTGAACGTTGGGGGACAGGGCGAGCGAAAGGCGAACAAAGTTCACTGTGATAAAATGCAGGCAGCTTCATTCCACATTCACGTAACATTAGTGCACGTAACTCCACGTTAGTAAGCTGTGTGTATAATACCATTCTCTTCTTCTGAACGCAATGAAAATGCTTTTCAGGCTTTAATTGATTATTTGCCTATTGAGTTCGAGCCAGTTCTCAATTACTTTGAAAAACAGTTTCTTGGTAAAAGAAACCGTAGGGGGCATAGGAAAAATACTCTCTATTCCCCACATAAATGGAATCAGTATGAATCAATTTTAGATGAAGCACCGACAACAACTAATGCTTTGGAGGCGTGGCATAGAGGACTGCAGTCACATTTAAACTGTGATCATCCTAACATATGGAAACTTATTGTCATCTTGCAAAAAGAGGAAGCTCTGTGTGCTTTCAAGGTCGAGCAACTATCTGCAGGGCATCAAATGCCCCAAAAAAAAAAGACAGTTCAATCTGCTCATAGGTTGCATGAGCTCGTAGGTAATTTCGATGAGAATGACATTATTCATTACCTTCGAGGAATTGCCCACAATTTCACCTTCTAGTATGGTCATTACTGTTTTCTCTATCAAATAAAAACTATTTTTTATGTGAAATTTGGTATTTAGTTTATAAAAAATAATATTAATGTTATGTGAATTGTTTTTTTGTTTAATTCGAAAAAAATACATAATTTATCTTATCGTATTATATAGTATATTATAACATAAATTTTTTTACATTTTTATTGATTAAATTCATTAAATTACGTTATAAGTTTCAAAGTAGATGGTACAAAGTACATAATTTTTTTCATGTTGTAAGATAGTATTTGTGATGGATTTTCTATGTCATGTAAAAAAAATGAATAAATCTATACTAAATGATTATTTACTTAAATTATTGTGTGCCTCTTTGTAGCCTATATATGATTTTGTCCGATACTAGTTTAAAATTTTAAGTGCTATTATACAGCATAACCATTCGTGGCTTTATGATTGGTGCATTATTTGACCATACTTATCACGAAAAAAAAAGTAGCCTACACTGCCTTTCAATAATTCATATAATTCTTATAATTAATAGTTAAAAATCCTTGCGACCAAACATCCTTGCGACCAAACATCCTTGCGACCAAACATCCTTGCGACCAAACTTCCTTGCGACCAAACATCCTTGCGACCAAACATCCCTGCGACCAAACATCCTTGCGACCAAAAATCCTTGCGACCAAATATCCTTGCGACCAAACGTCCTTGCGACCAAACATCCTTGCGACCAAAATTCCGCGACCAAACATCCTGCGACCAAACATCCTGCGACCAAACATCCTAGACCCAATTAAATTAAACCACAATTAAAAAAATAACAAAAACTATTAACTAAAATAATTATTTATGTAATATTTCTTTTTATTTTACAAACGCGTGAACTTTTTTTTTGTCTCCCTTTTAAATAAAAATAATTAAACTCGAACAAACGTTTGGTTGCGGTATAGCTCCTCGTGGTTTCCACCCCTATATGTGTGTGTGGCTGCTAATCCCGCACCACGCACCACATCTCACGCAGTCAGCTATTAGGGGTTGTGTGAATTATTAGGGATTTAACAAGACTAAAAGAGAAGGTGACAGAAAATATCCTTAAAAACTGATTTTGTGACTTAACTTGTTAAAAAGTGAAAAAAAAAATATATATATTATATGTGTAAATGTGGGTAAGATTAAAATAGTATTGGAGGAATTTAAACCAAAGTTACAAACGTAACATTTAAAATGCTTTATATTTAAAGTTAATGCCATGAAAGTTTGCTTTTATATAATAGCTGTCTACTGTGGTGTTTTTGACTTTAGTATACTATGTATGGAGTGGTGTGAAAAGCTTTATATTTTTAGAGAGAGAGAGAGAGAGAGAGAGAGAGAGAGAGAGAGAGAGAGAGAGAGAGAGAGAGAGAGAGAGAGAGAGAGAGAAAATTACATTATTTGTTTCAAAATGAATAAGCATATAAATTTTGTGGTGATTTTCATATAAAGCTAATCACTTACAAGGGAAATCCTTTCAGTAGCAGCTGTTAATTTAATAATTAATACAAACATTAGAACAGCATGAGTTGATGCTACTTTCAATAGTGAAATGGTATATAGTTTTATATTGCATGTAAATATGACCATGTTTGCTTTAAAATAATTATACCAAATTTAGTTTGGCATAAATTTAATTTATACACAAAGGTTTGAGTAACAATTTTAAAAATAATCATAACATTTACTGATTTTTAATAAATATAATTATAGAAGGCATTGAAATATATTTTTTCAGCAAATTTTTTTTCGAAATTCTGATAAATTGCATTTATGTCATTTAGTATATAATATATATATTAATGTGAACAGCAATTACAAGGCATATATGAATATTATTACTGTACATGAAAAAAAATAGTCGTCTTGGCTTATTTTTGGTTTGACTTCATATTACTCCCCTATTAATAGTATTGTATTATAAGACAAATTTAAAAAAAAAATAGTGGGCATACATGACCAAAATGTGTCAATTGCCCGAAAATACCAACCAACCAACCAACAAATGAAAATTTTCATGACGTCAAAACAAAGATAACCTGCTGAGACGACTAGATCAATTTAATATTTGAGTGCCATGCATAATAATATTTCTAAATATAATAAAATTATTCGTCATATACTTTAAACATTTTTGTAAGTCATGCAAACATTGAATCTTCCGCAAACGGGCTCTGTTCTGGATATTTAAATTTAAAAACAATAATAACAGAAAACCAGTCTGTACATGTACAATTATAAAAAAAAAATCAGATTTTTCCATTAATTTTTACGATTCTTTATTCATTTTGGTAAAATATACATACATATTATATATATATATATAGAATATAAATTGTTTCTACATCATGCACGCACGTTAGAACTGTAAATAAAATAACATGTAATCAAAAGTATTGTTGATAAGTGTCCGAGAAGAAAAGAAACTCCCGCTGTTTATTCTGACAATACGGAAGACAAATGAGCTGGCTTAATTTACTTCTCTCCCCCCACACAACCACATTAGAGGGGGAAAACTTTCACAAACAATATTGCCAACCCCTATATTTGAAATGCTTCAATAGTTCAAATCTCTATGAGCAAACAAAATCGCTAAGTTTGTATAACTTCCTTTTCATTTTATGTTAGATGTTTTACTTTTAAAAATTAAATGAAAGTACAAAAATAGTTATATTGACTTGTATTTAAATACATCGAAGAGCTAATTAATATGTTGCAATAAATTTCTCCCACTTAAAGAACAAATAATAAGTCAAAAAGAAAATCTATAATAGTTGTTAATATTTTAATTTACTTTATTATATTTTTTTAAAATTTAGCATGTAATTGGTGTTATTACAAAATATTAAAAAATGCATTACTATTATAGTACTTCGTTGTACATTACATATAACAATATATAGCATTTATATTAGCTAAAAGACAGTACTAAAAGTGCCTTTTTTGGTTAAGGACTATAATATAGGAACTTTATTATTGCCGTTTGTCAAGAAATTTAATTTAAGACTTTTAAAAGTTTGAATTATTTTGAAATTGTGTCTCTCTACCTGAAATGTTTAAGAATCAGAATTACTGAATTTACACAAAATGGAAATTTTAACTTAAATATCGATTAATATAATTTTATGTATAACTTTATAAAGAACAAAATAATTTTTAAATGGTAGCATGTATTGTGATTTGTTATATATATAGTATACATTTTAAAAAATGTTATCATTTTTTCGTAGTTTAAATAATATAAATTCAACGTAAATAAAATAATGACCATATAATTTATGTATAATGATATATATTAAAAAAATACAGTGCAGCAATCTCATCAACTTTTTTTTTTTTATCATTTCACCGTCGTAAAGTTTATACGCGAGAAACCATGAAGTTTTAAATTAATATTATACTTTACTATATGTTAACACTACATGAAGTTTCTTTTATTATTTTCAAGTGTTGTTTTATAAAATATGTAAAAATGTATACATGCATGTGTCATTATCTTCAACCCTATATAAGACAATAACACTGTGTTTACATTATATTATTCAGTAACAAATGTGTTATATATATTTTTTTTCATTGTGCAATTCTCATAGAAAACAAAACAAATATAACAATGACATATTTTTTAATTGTAGTAGAAGTGGAAAAAAAGAAAGAATAATAATAATGATGAGTTTTCACAACAAACAGTAGAAACTTATATAATAATATGTTTTAGAATACAGAGATGATGTGCATTGTATAACATGAAGTTTATTTTGGTTTAAAAAAAAATGTTATTTCGGGTAAATAATTAAAGTTCCCGATTGAGTTTTTATAACACATACTGCAATAAATAATGTTACGCCTATATAATATAATATTATAGGCATCTGAATCCAAGGATATACTATATAAGGTTCATATATATATAGTCAACTCCATTTTCGTCGGAAACTTTCGGGTGTCTTTTGCTTCAGCTCGGCCAGTGAAGTTCTTCCTTACAAACAACACACCAATGACTGAAGACGTTACAAAACGATGAAAATAAAGTTAAATGTGAACCGGAGTATACATACATATATATATATATATATACAAAACCCTATACTCTATACCTTAAATTATTGTTTATCTCAACCATGCTTGTAATTTTATCCTATATTTGCTATATATTATAATACGAGAAAACAATAAATAAAATTAAATTTAACCTTTAATGCTTTAAAATGTAATACATTATATAATTTTTTTATTGAAATGAATACATAAAAGTATTGAACATATTTTTATTATCTGCATACATTTAATTTCTTATTGTAATTATTAATATGAAGATTGTCTGAAGTTCTGTACAGAAATAATTTTATCCATAATATATGGAATGGATGCGTAAAAATTTGAAAATTTTGAAAAGGAGATAGAAAAGCAACCAATTTATATACAGTGAACCACAAAATAAAAATTTACATGTATTATTTATTACATGAGTGCTTATATATATTATGATACATATCTATCATAGAAACACTCCGCTGCATCCAGCGGGAGCCGGTGACTGATGATATTTTCCACCGACCAACTTCACTGAGGTTCCCACGGTTATCTTATCACAACTAGGTAAATTGTGATTTCTACGCCACCCCTATGTATAAAAATGACTATATAATAAGGTCTAATCAAGTAAAAATAACGATATACTCTATTTATCTACATATATTGTCGTATATTATATTTTAAAATTAATTTACCTTTCATTATAAAACTAAAATAATAACCACTGTATGATTATACTATTACTGTTATTATAGTACTTAAACATTTTTAATGCGAAAATAACTTCAAATTTTTTACTTAAAAAAAGTGAAATTAAACCAAATTTTGGCATTTTTTAAAAATTATCTTTTTATGTGTAACCAAATTATAATAATTAGGTATAAAAATCTTGTGGTATTTTAATAATCACTATAAATTATTTGATATATAAACATTAAAAAAAAGTATACGCATTTTATACATTATAGTTATACCATTGTAAATGAACCGGACTTGTTTATACGATTCCTTTATAACAAAAAAAATGTAAACCATATACACGCACCACTTAAATTCTGGTTAATATTATTAATAAAAACTACTGCATGTGTATATGCTTTGTTAAATCTGTTTTGAAATTATTCTCTCCCTCTTTTAAATTTAATTGAATAAAAACACACACACATATTGTACTCCAATACTTAACTAAAAAGTTATAAAAGGTCTTCCAAATTTAGACAGAATAAATGTAAAAAAAAAAATAATAATACTTATGAACTTCATTTATTAAGACTGGTTTGGTAAGTATTATAATATATTATATATTTTAAAAGAATTTAGGTGTATGAGATGATAAAGACTTTCTTAACCAAACAATTAAATACTTTTTTTTTTAACCAGTTCGTTAGAAACTGTATAATATAAGTAAAATAAGAAGAAAACATTATATAAAATATCATGATGGAGTATAATATATGGATAGTATTATTTCGGTGTCTTGAACACAAATTTCAATAATGATAAGCCACAAAAGTATTATATTATACAAAGTCTATTCTTATATATTATATATAATTTTAACCCCTCCTTTTCATTTTTTTTATATATATATTCTTTGTTATTATATATAAAACATCATCCCTCTTTTTTCTCTTATTTTTAACCCTTACTATATAGTATAAGTACGCGATTCTTGGTATTTGTTCGCGTTCTACAATGTTGATCCCCGACTGTGTGCCTTCTATTGAATTTTTCCACACACCTCATCCTTGATAATAAGGAGATTCTCCTTTAGCAGCAGCTCCCTTCTTGTACTTGCAAACAAAGCTGTGATGAGGCTTCTGGCTTGCCATTCTACAAACATGCGATCAAGCAAACTAGCAAGCCTTGGGATTTAACCATTATGATACAAAAGTATTAAACAAGATGAAGCTTTTTTTTTTCCAAGTCGTTAAGAACTTTCATTTCATTAATCATTAATTCTTTTTATATATCAGAATTAAAGTAAGGTAATATGAAAATTTATTTTTTCATTTAAATATTGAAGAAACATAAAATTAATATATTAAGCGGAAGATGTGGGTTCGAGTCCCACCCTAGCCGAACTTTCTTTTGATACATTTGTGTTACTTTTAGCATGTGGTCAAAAGTCATGAAAACCAACCCTAATTATATATTAATTAATACATATATATTATCATATGATAATAAAGAATACCATTATCAAATCATTAAAAACTAAATGTGGGAAAACACTTGTGGAAAACAATTTCAATATTCAAAATTATATATATATATATATATATATATATATATATATTTATATATATATATATTATATTGCATGAGAATGAAAAGGATATATATATATATATATATATATATATATATATATTATATATTATATAACTGCAATGTTATCGCCAATATATTTGTTTAATATATATTTACGGCGTCTATAATATATACAGTATATTATATTTATATATAATTATATATATATATATATATATATATATATTAAAAAAATAATTGTATTTTTTCCTCAAATTTCAAATTTAAAAGTTATTTATAAACAAAAATAGAGAAAGATGATTTCGCAAATTCCCTTAAGGGTGTTTCAAACTCTTGTAGTGAATAAACATAAGGTAATTCCTTGCCTTTAACTTTTTTTTTTACATGAAACCTTCTCTTGTATATAATATATAACTTGTGTGCTGCCTCTCAAAATCTCGTCTATAGAAAATTATCCAAACAAATCAAAGTTCTTCTCAAACAGCAGCACATGTACGTAAGTTATGAACCACAAACCCGATATTATATTTTTGAAAACATCAAAGAAATAAAGTTAAATAGTACGCCTTCTAGGCATTTGTTCGTCTTTACTGACTAAATTTGCTTTATATGTTCAAGTATGTAAACCATCAAGATATAAAAATTAAACTTTATAAAAAAATATAATATATATAAATATAAATTTATGATAATAAATAAAATAATATTTGAAATTTTTTCAATATATTATTTTATATTCCCTCTCTCCCAATTTATATGACTGCATAATTTACTATTATAGTAAAAAGTAATTAAAGATCTGTTCAATTAAATACGCTAACAAATGAGAGTAAAAAAAAAAAAAAAATCCTTATATATGGTTATTATATATGAATCGTGTTGTCAAAGCGTATAATGCATTGCCTGTCTCTGTGGGATGTCCTGTGTCTGTGACAACTTGAGTATGTCACACACATATTATGTATGTTTGTTGTATATTGAATATTGTATATATTTTTTTTTCAACTTATTTTTTCTAATATATATATAATTTTTATAAATTGTATTTTGTTATATGTTATGCAGTAATTATTTGACGAAGCAATTTTTCTTTTCTGATATTTGGGTGAATGTAAGCCGTATTCTATTTTGTGCATAGACCCTTACTTTCTTAAACTCACTAATTGGGTTAATATAATGTTATAAATTCATGTTGTGCATTAATAAACAGAACTAATAATATGAATAACTTATATGTAAATAAAATTTATAACAAGGAACTTAATTTAAAAAATCAAAACTAACAAAAAAGTTCTCATTTATATATAATATGAAAAAAAAATCTTGTTTTAAAATTTTAAGCTTGTATATATATTAACGTTGAAGAAAGAAGAAAAAAAAACTTCTTGATTCAATTTATACTGTAGAATATAATGTACATAAATATATATATATATATATAAAGATTATTTGTTTAAGAAATAATAAGACAAATACAACAAAATGTAAATAGCATCAAAAGAAAGTTTTTTTTTTATATTTTACATTAAAGAAAAACATTTGAAGACGTTTTGATGATAAAACCTAAAGTTTGTCTTTCTCTCTCTTAGTGAATGACACACACCAATGCTTTCTGTCGCTATTGCTTTGACGTTGAGCTTGGGAGGTGCAGAAGGGGGGAGGGGGGTAGACTCCCTCATTGTTTAAATACAATTTTGTTGTTACTAATTAATGTGACGAAGATCAAAGAAGATGCCACAGTTACTTCTTCATACTTTCTTGTCATCACCACTGCAGCATCCTTTGGTACACATAACTTAAGAAAAGAAGCTAGTATTCTAAAAGTAAATACGCCCACAATAACAGTAATATCTTAATTAAACCATGATTTTTTATTTTTTTTACAGTAAATGTCAAGATTATTAGTACAAATAATTATAGTATTAAAATATAATATTTAAGTTTTTCTCTGTGTAAAAAAATATTAACATACCAAATTCATGTGATATTGTTTTCAATGTTGTACTCATTTTAATGTTTCACTTTCCCCCTTCCTCTCCTCTCAATGTTCGTAATTAATCAGTGTTAGGAATTAAAATATTGAAATTATAGCCAAAACAATCCATTTGACTTTCATTAATCATAACCTGAGTGCACGTATAATTACTAAAACCTGAAATGCAGCAATATTCTTTATCTATAA
This sequence comes from Siphlonurus alternatus, assembly GCA_949825025.1. NCBI lineage: Eukaryota > Metazoa > Arthropoda > Insecta > Ephemeroptera > Siphlonuridae > Siphlonurus > Siphlonurus alternatus. The sequence goes on from OX463781.1 coordinate 35,921,170, forward strand.
AAAAATAGGCTCGAGAAATGATCAGAGATGTCTGATTTCATAAAACAAAAGTTTCAAAGAAAGAAAGTTCTCCCAGATGAAATGATTTAGGAGATTACAAACAGTTTTTTAAATGTAATGGATATAGTGCAAAATATTTGTAAATTTTTAGGAGATGAGCACACCTGATGTAGCTATAGAGCACCGTGAGGAAGAGGGAGGAGGGGAAGAATTTTTAGGTTTATTTTGAGTCTAAAGTAACACAACGCAATTCATAATAATATTTTATATGTTCATAAAATATTATACAAACTTAAAAAAAAAAAAACAGAGAAGACAGTAATTCTTGCAAGACGAGTACAATCGCTGGCTAGACGTCCAACATCAAAGCATCTTAATTGCATTGTGGGCAACACCAATGTGTCGCGCAAAGCATCAAACAGAGCGTAACAACTTGCTCGGTACTTTTACCACGGACTACGTACTGCAGTTCAAAATAAACACAGGCGTCAACAATGCCATCTATAATGAGAAACATTAATCAGTTTTTATAATTATGTATAATTGACGCCGGCATCAGGTGGATTTTACCTGAGTGATCATAAAAGTGACATTATTTTGATATCAGAGCTTTGCTAATGCCTAAAGTACACATCCATGTAATTGAGTCATACTAATTGACTAGTTTTTTCAATGCCACCTCTTGGTGTTTTATGAGGTCAATTATTTAGGTGGCATCAGAATCACTTGAAGAAAATTTCTTATATAATTTTGTGTATAGATAAATATATAAATTAAAATACACCAAATTCTATTATAAAATTTATAAGTATAATTATTATTTATATAATAAATGTTTTTTTAATATTTGAAATTTTTAGTGGGTATTCTTTATTTTGAAAATTTCACTATACTATTTTAAGAAGTTGTTTTGGTGATATGATTATTGAAGAGCAATGTGCTTCATACATGAAAGCTTCGGCAATTGAGAGAGAGAGAGAGAGAGAGAGAAGAGAGAGAGAGAGAGAGAGAGAGAGAGAGAGAGAGAGAGAGAGAGAGAGAGAGAGAGAGAGAGAGAGAGAGAGAGAGAGAGAGAGAGAGAGAGAGAGAGAGAGAGAGACAAAAACAAAGGAAAATAAAGACAACCTTATATAAAGAGAAAAGTCCAACAAACCATGTGTGTGCCACAAAAATAAGTGAAGTAGAAATAAGAGGGAAAAAGTTACGAAAACATCACATGGTATATTTTTTTTTCAAGTAGATGACCACGAAGTAGAGAATATAAAAAAAGTCGAGAGGGAATTTGGAAAATAAATAAAAGAACTTTTTATATAAATATTTTATATGCATAAAAGTAAAGTAGGGAGAATTATTGAAGCAAAGTTTGATTACTGTACTGTTTTCTTTTAATGAACGTACTCAAAAGTACTTATAAGAAATTTCTTCACTGTTAAATTATTTGTTCGAAAAAGAAATTTATTTTATTTTAACACACAGTTTCAGTAAAAAAAAAAATATATAGTTGGACAATACGATTCGTTTTTCAAAAATCTAATGACACTATACACACATGGCACCATGCATAGTTTTTTTAATAAAAAAAAAAAAAAACTAAATAAAGTTTTTCGAATTATATTTATTATTATATTATAAACTCAAATAGCCCTTAAGTTATACAAAGCAAGGATGGACTACTCTTGTTTAAATTTAGCGCCTTCTACATGTCAGCATGGGTAACTTTTGTTAAGAAAAGTGGCTCACAGTGACTTCACGAGTGTGCAAAAGCAAAAATTCAATCTCTGCTCCTTGGTCTGGTTCAGGGTATGTACAAGATACCCTGGGCCTGGCTATCCCTTTTTTTATAACATGAGATTTTTTCCTATCTAAAAATCTAAAAATAACACCCCTTCCTCTCAATTTTGTTACCAATCTCTTTACTTGGTAGAAATTTTCTGCAGATCAAGTAAAAATATATTTTAACAAAACAGCCATCTTTTTTCCCAAGGGGGGGGGGGGAGGACTCTTCATTTTACTGCACTTATATACTTACTTATTGTGGGTTTTGAGGGTTAAAAGAATTAAAAAGTTTAAAAAGAAATTTTGGTTAATTTAATGAAGTTGTAAAAACAAAGAAAACTATTCACGAAAATAAATTATGTAATTTGTATTTTATATTTTTATTCTTGTTACACAAACATTGAAAATTTGTCACTTGATTTATTTTAAAAATATTTAAATTTTGTAACAAAAACAAATACAAGAGTAAAAAAGAAAGAAAATATAAAAGCATGTTTTTTTTTCTTTATTAATATACCAGTTCTAAAATAAATAAATGCATGACAATATATATAATGTAATAAAATGCAAAACATTAAAAAAAATATCTCACATGCATTAACACATTAATGTAAATATGACACCCCACAAGAGGGTTGTTGTTTTTTTTTAGTAATATAGGGGTGAGAGTTAAGTTTTTTTTTTCTTCTTTCAGATTCATTGTTACGAGTGTAACAATGCAAGTACGAAATGCAGCAAGAATAAACACAACACGTAACACTTCTCCTGTTTGTTACCAAGTGGATACAAGTGGTCCCTGCAACCTCTCTATATAGCTTCTGCAGGCCTCTTTATTCTGCCCTACTAATGCAAAGAGAGAAGGTGATGGTGACCGGACCGGCTTTCTTAAGACTGCACCCTTGCAAAATGTACGTGCACGAAAACCCTGTCTACGCATACAAACTAAGGTTAAAAAAAAAGAGGAAAGAATACTTTGATCTAGTAAGATAGATACTACTCACAACGAATAGAAGAATACAAAGAAAAAAAAAAACATCTAAAAGAATTGAAAATAAAAGGAATGATAAAGAATAGAAATAAAAAAAAAGAAGATTCATAATAATGGCACCATCACCACAGTTGTTGGTACACAAAAGAAAGGTAAAGTCGGTATTGTTGAAGTTACGACTATATAGGGTGAACAAGGAATACGATATTAGCGTACACGTTGATGCTGCAAGCATGTGCTGACTAAGCCGACCAAGTCTTTTTTTGTATACATCTATGAGCTGCAGTAGCATTTGCCCATTGTTAAACACGTGCAATATTTCTTTTCTTATAGAAGACCAGTATACACAAGTTTGATTTTTATTTAAATTTTGTATAAATTAACATAACACAATACTTTTATTTTATCTTTCAGTTGAATTTCTTTTTTTTTATATATAAATTTCAAGTTTAATTTATTCATATAATTAATTATTTTATATATTGTTATTATAATAGCCTATAGCAATGTATCTCAGTAATTGTCTATTATTTATGACTGAGGAAACCATGGAAATCTGAAATCTCATACATGAGATTGTCTTCAATCATCATCTGAACAAGATAAAATTAAACCACACAGGTGCCTTTGATTAAACTTATATAAATATTACCAACAACAGAACTGTATTAGTAAATAGTTGTTGAAACATTACGATTCGGATGTGTTCCACTGATCCAAGTGCCTGCTTAACCTATAGAATTTCAACGAGCGTCATTTTTTATTATTTATTTTTTAACAAACAACACTACTTCTGAAAGTAAGAAAAATTCAATTATAAAAAAACAGCAGCCTTATTATTATTTTTTTTAAATTTACTATAGTAACTTAATATAAATACTTTGAAACAAATTATGAACTTGAAATGATAGGTTGAAGCATATAGAAGGGAAAGTTTATGGACAAGAAAAAAAATACAATACTGAGAAATAATTTTAACTTTATTCGGGTATATAGAGAGGAAAATTAATACCAAATTTCCACCTTGAATAATAAATGTATAGTGAAGTCAAGACTAGTTGAATAATTACAAAAGTGTAAACACTGCATGCTTTTTTTTCATGTATTACAATTAATGATGAAAACAAAAGTTGGGAATTATGCCAGTATGTAATATAGAGATATCCATTCATCATCAATTAGAGATCTTCGTATTAGAGTTTGAAATCCTAAATATTTACATGTGCAATAATTTATTATGATATGTTTTTATAATCATTGCACCAAGTATATTTTGTTGCAATTTATAATTAATTGGTTTAATTAACCTATCTGTTAATTGTTTGAAGAAAGAAATCTTAGAAAACTGCTTTTTGTAATTAAACAATAATCGTATTTATTAGATGACATTTTATTTTGCAGCAATTCAACTTTATATTAAAATATTATAGTACAGAAATCTGAAAATTAATCTTTGATAAACAGTAAAATTAATTTTATAAATTATACGGAATTTACTGGGAATGTAAAGTTTGTAGCTATTTGTTTAGTAATTTAGTTTTGAAAATTTTCAGAAGGATTTAAAATTACATTACTTACTGACCTATGTATGAAGTTGTAATGCTGAAATATGAATAGGAAGGCCAGAAACTTCCGTCTACTTCCGGAGGGAATATCATGTAAATTTGACTATATCTGGACCTCATTTTTAACAATGAGAGTTTTGCAAGTTCTGGGGATTTCAGAATTACACCTATTATATAGTTTTATAATATAATAATTCTAATACATCATAATATACCCGATTCATCACTTCTTCATAACAAAAAGTGTAACATATAATAGTGATACCGTATAACATTGATCTGCTAGGGGTAACATTTTAGCTATCCCCAAGGTGGGTAAAGGTAAAGGTGGGTCTATCTTTACCCACCTTGGCTATCCCGAGGTGTGCATCAAAATGTATTTTTTAAATGTTGATGACGTCTGTTAGTTAAAGAAATTTTCCAAAGTAAGCAGTGTACAAAGATATGAATCAATTTATTGTTCATGCAGCATACTGAAACTTGAAACCCATTGCACGAAGAATAATTTATATTCCCTGCTGTGAGAATTATCAACATGTATGTGGAAGGGACAAAAACATTAAATTTTCTTGCAAGTCCAGACATGAAGATTGGTTCTTGATAACTACATGCAGAGAAGAAACGGCAAAAAGTCGTAAATTAATGATTGAAAAAAACAACAAGAGATTTGTTAATATTTTGGTCCTCTTTAAACTCTGACAACATTTAATGTGGTTTTTAATCGTGAATGTTCGGAAGTACTTCGGCTCGTGTTCCACAGATTCGTCGTCACAAACTATGCTATATAAAGTATAATGACTGAAGACATTATAAACATAACGAAAATTATATATTAAAAGTAACTGGTTAGTGTCGTTAAAAAGCAATGAAGCAAAAATATTAAGTACAGTATGCAATACCTGTGTACAGGTAAAATTTGAAGTATACTTTGTAGGGGGAATTCACACAAGACTTAATTATGGCCCGATTTAAGACGCCCTATTTTGAGTCTTAAAATTGTGTCTAAAAATGAGCTTAAAATCGGGCCTTAAGCCTTTGTGAATGTCCATGCCCACTAATAACTCTTAATAGGTAAAGTTTTATTAAAAAACAAAATTAAACAATATAAGTATCAATTATAATATTTTAATAAGAAAAATAAACAAATTTGCTTTTATTTTTATAGTAAATTATTTAATTATAAGAAGATTGTTTAAGGGTAAGGTAACGCCACCAATGTTAAAAAAAATCCCTCTCACAAAAATTCTGAAAAAAATTTAAAATATTCTCCTCTACACCCCCTATCAGTAGCTAAAATATCAGGTATACAAATACGATCTAGTTTTTGAGTTATGAATTTTTAAAGTTGACCAATTTAACATGGGAGTTTCATTTCTCCATGTTAAAGTAGTCAACTTTAAAAATTTATAACTCAAAAACTAGATCGTATTTGTATACCTGATATTTTAGGTACTGATAGGGGGTATAGAGGAGAACATTTTAAATTTTTTTCAGAATTTTTGTGAGAGGGATTTTTTTTAACATTGGTGGCGTTACCTTACCCTTAATGCTATTTCAGAAGTAGAATTAGAAAAAAAAATCTCAATAAATTATTTGCAAATGAATCATTTGTACTGATATGTGATAAGAATTTAAAATTCTTTTATACATAAATTGGGTGATCGCAT